>OX454267.1:22260590-22585840 GCA_949715065.1 Periphyllus acericola
GGAAGGTCAACTCAGGTATCGTATTGTTTACATTTCCCGTTCTGTTTTCATTTCCGCACCCGTCCGGCGGTTGTCGTACCCCCCAGTCGCGCTCCGTCTCCCCGGGACGTGTCCTAAATCCGTCGCGGAAAGAAAGTGGTCCAACCATGTTTTCGGAGTCACTTTCACTGCGTTCTATTTTTTAGCCCGAGGCCCGTTAACGCATCCGTTTAGGTTTTATTTTTATTTTTTATTTTTTCCCTCGGGCGGTCGACGTGGTCCATGGGCACAAATGTTCTAAATGGTTGCTTTTCAATGTCACGTCAGTACGTGTGGTTACGGTCCATTTCGATTGCGTCGTTGTTGTTGTTGTTGTTTTTTTTTTTCATCGTAAAGTCGCGACATTGTGCTAAATACTACGTTTTTTCTTTTCCCCGTGTCGAAATCTGTCTTTGCTCGGCTAGTAACGCGTCAACACCTATTTTTTGTGCCCAAGACTAATCGGTGTTTCGTTTTCCCTTTCTACAAGCTACACCTGCACACGTAACGATCGCTATTCGTTTTTGTATATTCCGGTAAAAATAAAAGTTGTCGAATGCGCACCATCGGAGAGTAATCATTTTTAAGTGGAACTATTCGATAGACGTCGAAATCAAAATCTCATTTTGGTCGATTTTCTGTTACCCTCGGACATTAAATTTGACAACCCACCCGTACTGTTCTTGTTTCCAAGCTATACATATTAGGGCCATTGCCCTACGTCACATATGGCCAATAGGATTAGTTCAATTTGCCAGTTTATGATTCAACTCCAAAAAAAGTTTTCAGCCATGCCACTGGTTATTTTTATTAACATAGAGAATATTTATAAACGCCAAGTGAAAAATTAATGATTATAGTGTAGATAACAATTATAAAAAAAACTACTCTTGTATGTGAGAAAATGTTTGCTTCATATTATTTGAAAGACTTTTTATGTTTAGCTGATATGCTGTTGCTTGCAATGCATGCTGCCAAATTGCCTTGATTAACCTGTTTCTAGTCTTTGAATACACATGATTAAACATAGAAAAGAGACTCTTGCTAGCATAAGTTGAAGAGATGATCATTAGCAATGAAATCTCTAATTTTTTGACGGAATAAAATGTATCTGGAATGTTATTCAATGATGTTCCATATCCCTTACATCAATATTGGTTTCGGCGCCCCCGACGGGCTATAACTGTAAAAGACAATCAATTTTGAGAGCATAATCTGCACATCTTGTTCGTTGAGTTAAAGTATATATTGACCAAATTGTTGTAAAAAATAAGAATAAAGTATTTTCTGTAATAGGTATCCTATAAGAAGGTCCATTGTACAATTATTTTTGTCTGTACATACAAATCTGTACTCTTGTAGAATTAGTATCCTTTCAAATAGAAGCTTGTGTAGAAGGTATGACATCAAAACAATTGGTTCCTTTGAATAAATAATCATTATTCATTACCCTAGGGGTTAGAAAACCTATTACAAAATACAATCATACAGTAGATTTTAGCTGGGAATTCATATGTGTTCAACAATCAGTAATTACGCCGTAGAAAATATATTTTTTACACTTCAAAGTTCAAATCAAATTAAAAATAAAAATTTTTATAATCATTCATACTTCTTAACTTTGTTTTTGTTTATTTTTTAGTTTGTTACTTAGATGTCTATATGTTTGTGCCTAATATTAGTATTTGATCTTGATCAATTATTGTTACATACAGAGAAGTTTTATTGTATATATTATTTTAAATTGTTGTCATGGGGAGTTGCAACCATACAATTATGAAAGACTTAAAATATTTTATAATCAGTTGAGGCATTAGCTTCTAGTGTTCTTTTTTCGTATTAGTCGTGAAATAAAAATTAGGAATCAAAAATAATTCAGTGCACTTGAGAAAACGATTCTCAGCATTTGTTACTGAAAAATTGTATAATACTTTTCCCTATCCTCATTAAAACATGCTTTGTATTAGTGAAGCCTAGTTTTCAATATGCCATTAAATAGTGACTGAAGAGTATAGGAAGTTCAAGTCAGATAATTTAAGTCTTAATGTAATCAATTAAAATATTGTTGTCATGATAAATATTTCATCACAATTTTACCTTCTAATTAGAACATGATAAATTAACCTCTTTCAACGGTCCCCTGGATGCATGCGCTTAATGATGTAAAAAGAACTTTATAACTTAACATTTATTTTAATATTATGCTAAATTAAAATAGTAATTCAACTAATAGGTTCTGGATTATACTCATTTACTCCTATTTCTTTATAATTTCAATATCCTCTTTAAAAAATGTATTTTAGTTCAAACTGAAAATTAGAGCAGTGATATGAATTTTTTGTTTTATGATATTTTCTAATTTATTTCATTCCTACTTTTTCTGATGCATTCCTTATAATGTAATCATTTTGTCAACTTGCTAATATCAATTGAATGATTCTACTATGCAAGTTATTCAAAATATTTTTTATTCCAAATGAAATTGTAAACAAAGTTATATTTATTGTTTACCAATATTTATCTTTCGAGTCCTTTCATAAGCCATGTTTAAAACTAAACTGGTCAATCTGTTTACACAATGTATGTGCTATATTTTATATTTATACCCTAATATGCTGAAAGAACATAATTAATATTTAGATATTATGAACAATAGTCACGTATTGTTAGACACATTTGAAAATCTATGCTCAACAGCAACCTTATTAAAAAAATGTAATCTTAAATGTATATACAAAAAAGAACCTTAATGTTTCACTGACTCAGATGAGGATGTTTTTCCATGTCTTAATGCGATGCATGTATTAGGTAAAGTAGATACATATTTTATATGTATTTATGTGTTTTAGTTTAACATTTTATTAATTCATATTAAATCCATGAACAATTCAAGGTAAACTAGATTTTTTTTTACAATCAACAAATTCTTATTTGCAATTATGAAATTCATGTTTTAATTTTCTACAAATATTTTGAAAATCAATCTATTTAAACATTCATATAATTAATGTATAATAAATGATATAGAACAAAGGTTATAACTATACTTAAAATTAATCTGATTCTTCAGTGGGCTTTTTTTCTACATTATGTTCTGCTGTCGATTGTCCATATTGTTCCAAATATCGAACCATCGTTAACTGTGTTTGTCCTATAGTTTGCAAACATCTATTGTTCGTTTGACTTATTACACTAATCAGTCTTGCTCTTGCATTATCAATATCTATTAAACTTCCATATTCAACCGTTTGACTTTTACTTAATAATTTTCCATCCACTATACACGCCAGTAAAACCAAATGGGGCATTTTTTTAATCATTTTTAACATTTTTGGCACCTGGGGTGTACTACTAAATACTATTGAGCTATGGGATTCAAATAACTTTAATGCGGCTTCATAGTTTGTTTGTGCTAAGGCTAATTTTAAAGTACTTTTACCATAGACCGCATGCTCCATTCCAGCCATTTTAAAATTTTTCATAGTTTTAAATTCCAATTCACCCTTGACTGGGTTTTTATGAAATATCGCAACCATTGCACTCTGTTCAAATAAATCCCTTGCTTCTTGTGCTAAAATGTTTTCGTACGGGTGTTCTTCCACTTTTTTGGCTATAGTCTCCAATGGTCTTGGGCATCTTTCATTCCATGGCAAAGTGTAAGATTGCACCAACGGATACTTAGGTTTTGTAATTTCTTCGAAGACTGCCCGGTAATGATTTGGTTTTCTGGGTTTCTGTACATTTACTCGTCGATATCGAACACTGATGACGTTCGGTGTGAACCCTCTGCTACAAATTGCTTTAGCTGAACAGTTGAACATGACGATCGTATGAAAATACCACTAGTATTGAGTTACACTTTTTTCACAAAATGATGTCAATTTTTCATGTTATTGAAATTAACAAATAAATTAACAATACCGAACACCCATTAAAGACGTAAAAACTGATACTAAATATTTACTATGAAGTATGAACGATAACCTCAATTCGTACTCGATTTCAAATCTCTGTGGCAGTGCAGCCACACAATATTATAGAATAGAACGTACATATTGGGCGTGTCATGGCTAGGTTACAAAAACGTTCTTTGTTCGATTATTTCCTCAAAATGTTCGTCGTGCGCATTTCGCCATTCATTTTTACAACTGTTGGCGGTTTATTTGAAACCGCTTAGTTTCCTCAGCTCAAATTACATTTTCATTATTAGAAATCTCAATTCAAATTAGTGTAACTACATTTTAAGCCGCAACACTTATTAACCGTTCATATTGATCACATGGGAAATTGGACTAGAAAAAACACCGTAGATTATGTTGCACACATGCTCTCAAGGGATCATATAAAATTCGATTTTTTGTTCAATATTGATAATATGTATATATTTTTAAACACGTTTTTTCTGTCAAATTATTATCACCATTTATTATATGTAATTTAAAACCCATTATATGTGTAACTACACTGTTAACATCCTAACTTCTAATCTTGATAAATTATGATTTGACATTTTGACCTATAACAGCTTGGTTTCAATAATTTTGTGTCATAACACTTGATTCTATTTTATTTTGGTAAAATTCAAACGAAATTCAACTGTACCTATTCATAAATTGAACAATTTAAATACAATTGTATGGAATAGATTATGTATGATCCTATCAATTAATTAATACTGTCCTATTATGGCCATTTTAATTTTCATTCATATAGAACAATTATTGTCGACGAGTAATTAACTAGAATTAACTACATACCGTTGTGAATTGATCTTTGTATGAACTGTGTAATTAAAAGTATATTTTTTGTTAGTCTCTGAACTCAATTAAAGTGTTTAAAATAATTCACTCGATAAAAAATAACGTAATACCTGTTCTAATTTTATTTCGACGTCGTTTTCTTGCAGATAAAATGTGCTGTATAATATTTATATTTAATACAATTAGGCTGTGCTATTATAAATGTGTGTAATTTGTTGTCAGTTTTAATGTCGCAACTGATTGTTTATTTTATAAAATATAATACCTAACTCGATGAGTAATTTATTTTGAAATAATTGCTTTGTCGTGTATAGTAACTTACTATGTATTTTAATAATTCTTTTGTATACTTCACAAAACGAACGTTTTCCATTCGACTGTGTCTTTAGATAATACAGCCAGTAATTCATTTCGGTCGAATTTCTTTAAAAAATTAACGTGGCTGTTGAATATTTTCATAACCAAAAATTGCGAAATTCTTTTTAAAAATATTTCCATACAATTCAAGTAATTGTGTATACAATATATATAATAGACAAAATAGTGAGATTTTATTCCGATTTAATAAACCACGACACTCATTGAAGCAAATAATTGGATTCGTGAAAGTGTTTTTTACAGCGAGTTAGGTTAGATACTAACCGTGTGCCCGTCAAAAATACCTAATGCGTTGTCGGAACGGTATTATTATTACTAATTTCATTCGTTTCGAGTGAATAATAATATTTAAAAGCGCGGAAACCTGCCTACACTCTGACATTCAACTTCCACGTATTATATAGGTATATATAATTTCAACGATAATAATATTATCGTATTGTTTATATTATTATAATTCGGTCCGCAATTATAAATCCCAATTATTGCGATGACAAGTGTAGTGTCGTCGGAGGTCGAAAGTGTTCGATAAACCTACGACACGGTGGAGTAGGTATATAAAATTTAACGCACTTCATTATCTTCTAAACATCTAAACAATAATTTTATTGGTGGAGTAAGTATTTCGAGCCCAAATATTATTTTCAATAGTAATTGGTTAAAAAGTATTTGACTGTATATTACTATGACTCGATGAATGTATAATCTAGTATTATGTATATTTCGTTCGGAAATGCCGCGCGAATGATGTATTTTGTACAATAAATAATTTAAATACCGAGCGTGGAAAGCATAAGGATCTGCAGGATGACCACCACACGACCCTATAGTTCACGCTTGATTATTAATAATATCTTATGTAGCAATTTTAAAATTATCGGCGGCGTACAATAAATATTGTGTTAGAACTTAAATTTGATCATGGTACTTGCCACTATTGGTTCCAGTCTGTTTAAGAAATACAAAAATTGTAGCAATAGGGGCGCCGAACGTTTGGTACCTTTTTTTTTCCCACCCTCGCTACGTGCCGTTGTGTGTCGCCGGTGCTTATCGGATCCGGGATCTATAGCAGGGAAAATACAAATTTATCATCGCGTCGCGTTCGTATCGGCTCCCCGTGTCCGCGCCCCCTTCGACGCAACGATGGCGCGGGCGCGGGGAAATAAATCAACCTACACCGTCCGGCGGCGGACGTGCCGTCGCGGTTCGTCGGTCGGGCGCCACAACCGGTGGCGTTGGACGCAGGGCGGGATGGGGTGGGGCGGACGCGGGTCGGTGGCTCGCGAGTGCGTGCGGGGGACGGAGTCAGGTGGACACACGGCGACGCGGTGAAAACGAAATATTACAATATGTGATGGTACGTCGCGGGCCTAAGTCCTAAGTCGTCGAAACCGGATCGTACGGGAATAACGTTTCTTTCTCCGTTTTCCCTCTCGCGCTCCACACTCCCCGGGGTTTGTTCCGACCTAGGAACTCACGGACGTTTTCACTGCCGCCTTTTCTTTTCTTTCGATTTATCATAACATTGCGACGTTTATTTTCAACACGTACAATATCTTCTTCTCTCCGGTCGGCCGAGTCGCCGCATCGCTCCCGACTTTTCGAACCCGTGGAATTTATCGTCGTCGTCCCCCCGTGACTATGCATACCGCCGTCGCGGTCACGGCACGGGAGGAGGAGAGCCGGCGGAGCGTCGCCGCACCCCATCGCCGCCGTAAACCACCTGCCGCCCCCGGAGCAACAGGTACTCGCCACTATTGGTAGTGGCTGGCCTCCGCAGTCGACGTACGTACCACCGCAAGCGCGCACCCAGTCAACGTTGTCGTTGACCAACTCTGTTGTTTTTCCATCGTTTCTCAGCTCTTCCTACCGTCTCGCCGTCATCATCCCGTTCGTGCGTGTCCCCCTCTTGTTCCGAATTATTTTTAATGTTTATAATTTATTATTATATGCGTAACAACACCACATAATAATAATTACTCTAATAAGTAATGTTACCGCACGGATCCGGAGAAACGCACGACACGTTAACCGGTTGGCAAACCTGACGGTATATTCGTACTCACGCACGCACACACAACGATTCATCCAGGCGTGAATCCATTGTGACTTTCCATTACAATGAACCTCCTCGTATAGGTCCGTTTTTTTTTTCCCATTATTTTTCTCACAGTCTATTCTCACATTGAACAATAGACGAGGCGGTTTGCTGACGCGCTGCTTGCTGCTGCTGCTGCTGCTGCTCTACAGGTACCTGCGCGTCAGACCTTTTATTTCCCCCTACGGGTTACGATCGTCTTTGATTCGTTGTGCGCGCATTCGGACGGTGTGTAGAAAAACCTCTACGTAACGTTTTATATTACTGTTAAAGATTATATTGCGCACCCGATGCTTATGTGTTGACTTGATATTGTTTTCCAGTGTGCAAAGAATGGCTGGTCCACGAAGACAGCGCCTTGGCGTATCATTTACAAAAATTGGAAGGTCAGTATTACGTGCACCGCTGCTGGGTCATTATAATATTTTTGTCCGGACAGGCCGACGACGTTGTTCCGTGCCTACCGAACTGTTTTTTCTCGCGGTATTTTACAACGTTTCCCCTCGTTTTTCAGTCGACGAACATTACAGTGGCAACCGTTCGCGAAATGCCATCGTTCGACAAGACATGCCCACAGCCAAGGAGGAACAGGAACGTGAAGTACGTGAAGCTGAAGAACGCTATTGTGCATTTATCAAAGAACAGTAAGTTCCACATTTTTTTTTTTTTTTTGAGTGTATTCCAACTAATCTAGTGTTAATAATTTTTTTTATTCTTTTTTGATAGTTTCATTGGTTCATATTATGGTATTATTACCTGTTCTAATTCCAATTAAAATTAAATAATATAGGTATATTAAGATTATTTTACACAGTGAAATTAATTAATTGCTCATTTAAATCTCTAGTCATAATTATTTGGTAATTCGTAGCACATATTTCTTACACAAATATTTTGTAGATTTATGTACTATACTTTTTAACTCTAAGAAAAATGATCATAAATCAATAATTTTTATACTTTAATATTGTTATGTTTATTGTTTAGGGAAAAAAAGGATCTCAAAGTTGCATTGGAATTAGCAGAACAATTATCAAAGAAGAAACAGATACATTCTGTTGGGATTAAGGCAAATCCAACTGGGTGTAGACCAGGAATATTGAAAAAACAGTGTCACCCTGAGTCTACTAATTGGTAATTACAATTTGTTCACTTTTAATGCAGATTTTATTAATTGAAAAATTTTAATTTTTCTGTAGTATGGCCGAGTCCAATGAATATACAGAGTTTGACATTGATGATATCTTGCATGACATTGATTATGAGGAAGAGGTAAATCGTAGAATCCAAGAAGAAAAGGATGCTGTAAGTCATTAATTTTGTTCTTTATTTGAATCTTTTATTGTTAATCTTTATTTATAAGTATTTATAGTCTTGAGCATTTGACGGGTGTAATCTTTAGTGCACGTTCATATTTACAATCGTGACTAGAGTTACACTCGTCATATTCTTTTGGACAAACTACAAAGTTTTAAATGTAAGCAGTGTTGCAACTAAAACTTATTTTGAGTGTTTTAATTTGATGTTTGAAATGTAAGATATAAGCACAATTGTGTATTAATTGATAAATTTACTATAATGTAAGGAACATTTCCAGATTGAAAAGTTTCAATCAAATATCTTCTCTGTTGCACCTCTGTATGATGTGATACTATTATATTGATGTTTGCTACCTGATATTTGTAAATTATGGGTTGTATGTTCATAACATTTATACAACAATTAATAATCAATGTATATTAGGAATTAGCGCAAAGATTACAAGAACAAGAAGGACGTCCTTTGTCTGTTGAAGATAGAGATAGATTAATTGCTATTGAAACCCAAGACTGTGAACTGGCTAAACTTTTACAAGAAAAAGTGAGGCTTATAAATTGATTTTGTTGATGATGAATTTTGTTCAAATAAGTATAATTATTGTTTTAGGAAAAAGCACGATTGAGGAGAGCTCGCGAGAAAGCAAAGCAAAAAGCATTATTGAAAAAACAACAGCAGCAATTTGAAGAATCGCCCGAAGTTATGGCTCCCACCCAAGAACCTCTCTCTAACATTGCCATTGCTATTGATCCAACTTATAGTTCAAGAAGAACAGAACTACAAGACGTAACCTGTAAGTGTTGAATTAGAACAAATTTAATGTTCAATTTATTTATCAATTGTAAATTATTTGGTAGACATGTCCACTGCTGCTCTCTCATCATCATTGGACGAAGTTCCACCATATATGCCAATTCAAGGACAACGGCGAAGCAATCAGACAGAAAAGAAAAAAAAATCCAAAACTACCGAAGGTGTTGCATCATTTTTCAAAGTATTCAAATAATTTTTAGTGGTGGAAATTCAAAATGTGATATTTTAATACTTTTTTTTTACTGACCTTAGTAATAATTATCTTAACAATGATTTTTAATCAAAATCTGGTATTCCACCAATTTATGGAACTGTGTTCATTATCCATATGAACATGATTGACTTAAGTAATATCCTTACTAATGTAACTAGATATTAAGGGATCTCAACATTTTATTTTTCAATACATATATGTTACAATATTGAAAAAATAAAAATTTCAATTTATATAACAATCAATTTTCACAATAACGTTTAAGATCCCTACTAGATATCGCAAGTGCATTTTTATACTATTTATGATACGGCTAAAGAAATATTTTTTTTTTTTTTTTATTTATACTATAATTGTATTAATCTATATTAATCCCAAAAAGTTGCAAAATATGTATAAAACTGTGTGTGTACAGTGTTTTATTATTTGTATTGTTATATTAATTATTAATTAAATAAACTATTTTGTATACTTCGTATATAAGTGTTTAAAAATATTTTGATTTTATGAACAGATTATCTAATTATACATGACTAGTATTAGAATGAGTAATTTCGTAAAGGGCTTGAAAAATTGTTTTGAAATTTATCTTCCCATGTGCTTATTATTTTCTAGTCTCTTGTTTGTAATAGACACAATGTTTGTTTATTTTCCATTAGTATGTTGCTTACCTACATGTTTCTAGCAAACTAAATACTTTTGATTGAAAACATCATGGATACTTTAAACCAGTAACAGAATAAAACATGGGTAATGTTAGTAATACTATAGTTTAAAATTAACCGTTAGCAATTAAATAAGCAAAATAAAAAAAATTTGGTATTTGACGAGGAAAGTCTCTACTTGGTTTGGAAAGCACACATTATTTCAGCAGTATGATGTAAGTTAATAGAATATTACAGACGACCGACAGTTGAGAATAGTACTTTATTTATAAAACATATTATCCTAAATGCTTACATGATAGTATGCTGAAACAGTTTTCCTTGCACGAGATGCTTGTAATAATTAATAATTTTCATTACTTCATTTTAGTATCTTATAAAATATACGGAAACCCAAAAAAATCTAACTCCATAATGAATAACATGCATATGAAATAATTATATTTCATTAACATTAAATTACTAGATAAAAATATAAATTGTTTCTTAAAATTTTTTGTTTAAAATTATGGTGTTGCGTTTCTGAATACTTGCAAATGGATTAACTCTTGGACATCCACTCTCACGTTGAACAACCTCTACCACACTGTAATTTGGAAGCCATGACTAAACAAAACATATAAACACATAGGTTAAGAAGATGTTGAGTAAAAATTGAATATAATGTAATGATAATGAATATTTATGTAAGTAATTACAAAATACTTAGTTTTAATATCTTGGTAGAATATTGAGTGTTTGGATAACAAGAATATTGCAAATAGTTCAATATTCAAATTGAAGTGGAAAATAATAATAAATAATTAAATTACCTTTTCTTTGCTGGCTATAGCCAAAACATTTCTATTTGGTTCAGCATCATAAGCTGCTGATTCACATCCAAAATGTTCGCAATATTCGTGTACTAATTTTCGTTTTTCAAACTTCATTACTTCAAATGAATGACTGCGATTTTTATTTGACTACAAATATTGCAAGTACCAATAAGTATCATTTTTCAGTGAATAGACATTAAATTCTTAAATTTTTTTTTGATTATACACACTTATAAGTACATTTTTTTTGTAAGATTTATTAATATTTCATCTCACATTGTGCATTTAAGGAGGGCACATTGATAAATATAGTCTTATTATTTTGTCTTATTCAAAACTAATTGTTTAAATCAATTCAGAGCTGAATGAAATTATGAAGAGAATATTTTAAATTTTAGTATGTGTTTTTTTTAATACATACTAATATATTAAAATATACTAATTAATAAAAACTTACACCACAAAATTAATATCGCCAGAATTAAACTTATAAAATACTTATTTTATTGTTATTAATCCTTGGATTAGTTAGCTGTAGCTATCTTTGATGCCCTATTTTGCTTAATTATATATCCTCTAAGTTTTCCATTTTTATGTTCATTAAGTGGAAATAATATTTTAGGGTTAAATGTTTTAAATGTAAGATATTGATTGATTCTATCATAAACATTTTAACCTATTCAACAATACTCACTTGCTTAGCATTGGTGACCAATTCAACAAGTTTTTCATGAATATAATTACAGAATGGAGCATCTTTCTTTGCGAATTCTTTCATAAAATCAGAATATCTTGGAGTCACGTTAGGCGATATGTCAGGATTGCGAATTTGTAATGCAAGAGCTATGCGACGGTTTCTTTCTAATTTAGCACATTCTGTTGTACATTCCAAACTAAAAATGACCAGTCAATTATAATATTTAAATATTCTAGTAGTAATAAAATGATTAAAACTACTTACATTTTATACGATTTGATGGTTGGTGACAAGTCGACTATATTATCTAGGAGGCTCATTGATTGTGTTCTAACCTTAAGACGATATTCAATGACTTTAGTGTCTGAACACACCCTAGATTCTGTTAAATTTCCACAAATACAGCTTACACTAATCTAGAAAAAATAATATGAATTAATATTATTACACAATTAAAATAAAAGTCAATAATTGTACCATTGTTTTACAAGCTTTTTGAGGACATGCGCCATCATGACATGGTTTTGAACATGGATGACCACAATCCGATTTCGGTAAGTTGCACGGTAGTCGACAAGGTCCAGTGTTACAGGGCAGTGAATGACATGGTTTGGCACAGGTATGTCGATTACAAGGCAGTGGATTGCCACATGGCATTCCACATGAAACATTTTTTATGTGACACGGTATAGCGAAGCGTAACTAAAGAAAATTGAAAAATGTTTACTATAATACAAATTGCGTTAATATTTATTATTAATTATGTTATAATTATACTCATCATACCTCGTGACCGCCAAAACATAATTTTTCAGTAAGAGCTATACAAGGAGGACATTCTTCTTCATCATGGCAAATATGTGTAGCGGGATGACCACATTCATGTTCTCGTGAACAGGGTAACGTACAGAGTGGAAGACGAGTACCACATCTGATTGGTGGTGGAATAAAACTGTTTCCACATCGACAATATAACTCATCAAAACCTACAAAAAAAATCAATATTTACTCAATTATTTGGAGATTAAGAGGAACTATAATATATACTTAAATTTGTGTACAGAAAAACATAAATAAGTATTAATAGTTTTTTTCTCTTATAAAGGTGAACATATAATATGATCAAGATATGGTCTTGAAGATATTTTATAACGAATAATTCAAAAGAAATTATTAATTCATAATTATGTTAATGTAATTATATGGTACCATATTTTATTTTGCTACCTTCTAATTTTAACATTTAATGATTTTATACACTTGGAAAAAAGTATTTAACTTATTTTTTATATATAATATATTATATTATAGTTTACCTGTATACCTAATAAAATACATTTTTAATTTATGTCCAATGAATTCTCAGAGTTTTCCAACGGCTAAAAAGTCTGAGCAGTTTGGTAGTTGGCTTAACTATGATATTTTTGAAGCCAGTCTTATTGGCAAGTATTGTGTCATAATATTAGCTACAAGACATGTTGTCAAAACTTGTTTTAATTAACAATAAAGTCTCAACTGTTTTTCAACCAAGTATTTATTATTAAAAGACAAAATGATAAAAGTATCATTCTTGGAAATTTAACCCTGGAAACACTTAATCAGGACGCCATATTCATAACCTGTACTGTTCCGGCCAAACATATGTAAATAGTTATATATTAATTATTAATTGTATGAATATACAAAGCAATATAATTACTTAGTAGTATGGACTTATCTTTGGCATGCATAACCAATAACTATTTTTGATCAAAGAAAAGAAGAGATGGTAAATAATAACAATATAACAATACAAAAAACAAATCATAAGTATGCAGACTTCTGGAGCTATGTATCCCAATGAATTGCGGTGAATTAATCTCAGGTAAAATTAGTAGTTAGGTTAATTGATTGCCAAACAATTTTATAATTTTATCCAGTTTTAAGACTGATAAAATAAATTAATGAATAAAAAAATATAATTACAAAATTTATAATAATGCTGGAGTTGGAAATTATGAGGAATTCCTTTTAAACTATATACATAATACTAACTGTATACGCTGCTTCAATTTACCCACAATCTGGTACACAATCCTGTAGAATTTCTACAACAAATTGATCATTTTGAGAATTAATATGGCTTTTGCACTTCATGTTTTATTCATATTTTTTTAAAATTATAAATATAACCGCTGTAAATTTATTAATTTTTTCCTTTTTCACTCATTATAAATTCCATTATTATACAACCAATAGCAAAAAACGCAATAGGCTCAATTCAACCACGACACGACACAATACACAGATATTACAATTATAAATTATTATTGGTACAAGCCAAAGTAAAATAACTTTTTTAGTTTTTACTGCAAGAAATTTGATCACCTTTCATATTGGGATTTATCACCATGCCGAGTAATTTTAGACAAGAGTCATATGATTGTGAGGAAACCTGTCTATATTAATAATAATTATAATAATTTTATAACTGATAATAATAATTACCATAAGTGTTACAAAAAATATTACCTTACGCCCCTGAGTTTATTATATATATATATATGTATTACACATTTCCAATGTATATTCTACATGTAAATTTAAAACAATTTAAAAATATGAACATGATTCATGAATTGTATAAAATTAAACATTGCACTTACTTGCTTCATAGCACACTGCACAGCTTCCTGTATGACAGACACGATCACAACGATGCTGACGGCAATTTAAAAGGCCATTGCAAATTCTATTACACTCGTGCACTTGTGCATTACAACACATTACCATACATCTATGTTTACCACAAGACATCATCTATAAACATTTCTATGATTTATATCTCATCAATTATTCAAACTTTAATGATATTACCTTATTACATTTTTTTTTACAAGTCAGTTCACTAGTCACAGAATTACACTTTATTTCTTTTGATCTACTACCACACTTACAAATGTACTTGGTTTTTAACTCACAGCGTCCACATGGTCCTTCATGACAATTTTTTTCACATACATGAGGATTTTCTATATAATACAATACAATAAATAAATAAATATAATGGCAAGGCTTATCATTATCGTTAACAGACCAGGTGGACCGCATTCAAGAGGCTTTTCACATGATTGACCACATGTAGGGATTGGCTGAGTACATAAAGTGCGGTTGTTAAGTTCTTCTTGTGTAAACATTTTTTTTCCACAAGGACACCTATCAATTTCTAATGATTTACACGGTTCACATGGCGCAATGTGACAAGTTTTCTTGCACGTATGATTGTTACAAGACAATTTTTTCTCACACATTTTTCCACAATCATAGTACACCACCATAGAATTTTCTGCAGTACACGGTACTAGTCGTTGTGATTTTCCACAGAAACATACTGTAAAATAAACCAGTTATATGTATTGCAAAAATAAATAAATGAGAAACAAAATGTATATTTTACTTTTCAGTACAGACAAGATAAAAATATTAAATACAAGGTATAATCATACATATATGGATTAAATATACAAGGAATTTAACTTTGATGAGCGTAAATGCAAGTCTTGTGATGAGAAATCATTATTATTTATTACATTTCGAGATTGGAGGAGAGCTGTATTTATTACATATTTTTCAATAAGTGGTTTTAAATAGTCAAAATTTGAAATATTATTAATATACATATTACATAGTTAATTAAATCTAAAAAATTAATGTCATTAATGTTTCTGTTTTTTCCAAACAAACAGGAAAATGTAGAAGTTTTGGAAAATAAACTAAATTAAATTGAAATTTTAATACTTCTAATTTCTATATAACACCATAAGAAAATATTGTCAACCCATGTGATAAATCTTATTATTCTAAAACACTAATACTTAATAATTTAAGGTGATAACTGACCAAAAATCAAACTACATAGAACTAAAGTATTCAGTTTTAGACAGCAGAATATAATTAAGGCTCGAAAGTTTGATGATAGATAATACATTATTTAATATACATCTTATATTATAAACCTCTAATTGTGGAGGGGATAATTAAACCTACTTTAACTAATAAATAATAATAAAAGATAAGACGTCTGAACAAGGATCAGTCTTTATCAAGTTTCATTGAGTATAAATTATATAAGAATTTTACTTCAATTTTAGTTAGCTGGAAACTGAAATTCCTGCCAAATGTATAAGAAAGTTGGATATTATAATTAACACAATCATTTTCAGTTTTATATTCAGTAATATATCATGTTTATATTTAAAAAAAAACATTTAAAAATTGTTTACTCTCGGAATATATTTTTTTAACTGATCAATGATAATTCAATGTATAACAATAACTTGCTGAGGTAACTTTTGAAAATATTAAAATAAATACTAAATTCAATGAGTATTTTTAGAAAAAAATAAAATAAAACTTACTAATAAATTTACATATTTAATATAATAACTTGTTTCAAATAGTATTCACATATAAGTATTATTTTAATGAGTTATTATAATATTATACAATACAAATAAAATTAATAATATAACGAATATTGGCACTTGAATATACTTTATATTTAATTTTAAAATTAAAAATATAAATTTTCTGTTTTAATCAGAGGAACTGGAATCACTGGTACTAGAATAGGAATTTGAATCTTCTGAATCATCGTGACTGTCTGGAGAACTACTTGAACTTGAACTTCTTGTCGAATTTCCAGAAGAATAACTGAAACTTCTATCATGGTGTATTTCACTACTGCTATCATTACTTTCTGAATATGAAATAAAGTGTCTACTTTCATTACTATCTATAGATGAAATATCAACCACAGATGGAGGATCTGATGAAAAATCACTCTGCATACAATCATTTTCATTACTACTAGAACTATTTTCAGAATGAATCATATTAAGGCTGTTCTCTTGGTCATTATCATCAGTACTCGAATCATCACGGAAGTTATTGTGATAATCGACTGAGACCGACTGAGGTGATTGATTTGAACGTGGGTTGTCTGAAATATTGATTACGTCTAGAGGTGAAGTCTGTGGCCAGAACACTCTTGCAAAATGATTCCTATTAAATATGAAACCAGGACTATTATCATCATCATCGATACCCTCCTCATTTTCAGGATCTTCAGGATCTTCAGGATCTTCAGGATCTTCATCATCATCATCATAAATAGCATCTAAATCTTCAAATTCATCATTGTCATCTTCATCAAGGTAATCACTGCCAAAAGAACCTTCAAAATCAAAATCAGTGAAAGGAAATCCATAATTTAAGTTATGAAGTAGTTCTTCTGGATCTAAGCCTAACATTCGTAATTCTTCTTCTGACACCAAACGTTCAATTGGTATCATGGACTGTGATCTAAACAATTCTGGAAGCAATTCTTCTGGAGCTCTTCTGGAGTTGGCTTCTTCATTAGTTTCCATTAATTCAATACCTAAAACAAATAATTATAAATATTTATATATTAAATATTATGAATAGATTTAGGCGTTTTTTATTTATTATGGTTTATATTTTTGTTTTTAATGTTTTAGATAAAACCTTACAGAATTAAAGGCATTTTTAACCAAAGTTTTCCTGACTATAATTATAAAATCTATAATAGTTTGAATAAAATAGAAATTAATGAAATATGTATTTTCTGTGCATAGAAAGAACTTAGAAGATCATTCATCGGAGAGCTATCAACAGTTTAACAGCAATACGAAAATCAGTGAAAGAGACTGACATGTTACTTCATACCCATAGAATGAATAAATATAAAAATATAAAACCAAGTATAAAGAAATTGAATCGGTATTTTAAAATCAGAATATGTACTTTATATTATATCAATACATATACATTACTATACCATATTATGGAATATGAAATATTGTAAATAAATAAAAAATAGAATTAGTTAATAAGATGTTTTAATAGTTAATTTGTAATACTTTGGATTGTTCTATTTTTAATATGCCATACTAAATATTTTAGTGCAAGTACTGTCAACCTGTATGAACAAAAAACTTGTAAAATCACTTTTTTTATTGGAATTATTTCAAATCTTTACAAAGTTGCACAATGTACTATTTGATTTAAGTGTATATATATTTTTTTAGTTTTTTCGTACATTTTAATTTAAATAGTCATTATTGTAGAAGGTTTCGACACCACTTACGTTTAAGGCAACACATAGGGTTTCCAGGGAAAGTTGCAAGAAAGTTAGGAAATTAAAGGGTTTGGGTGTGTTGGTAATTTTAAATGAAATTTCAGGTAGTATTTAAATCACTATTTAAAGCTAAAAAAAATATTAAAAATCCAGTGAATTTTTTTTTGACAACTGCATATTTACAGAAAAAAGGTTCAAAATAGTAATTTTATTTATTTATTCTATTTATAAATAATGAGCAAAGTAAATGAGTTAATTCATGAAAATAATTTTTTTTTGATTCATTAGGTAAGTGTTTGGAAAGATTGCATACTTTAAATTTTACTTAAAGATTATAAACAGATTAGCACTTAGAAATAACAAAATCAACAAGTAATTTATACATATATAGCAATATTTAATTCTAAATCAGATATATGTATATCATATTTTAATACCTATTAGTTTGATCCTTTGAAAACACTGAAAAAAAATCTCCCTACAGATCAAATTGTTTTACAGGCTTACAATGTACATACAAAATTTGTTTGTCTTTCAGATGGATTAGCTATTTATTTTTTTGAAAAAAACTCATATGATTAAAAAAAAAAAAACAAATGGTCTACAGAGGAATACCAAAAATGTAAGCAAATTAATGAATTAATTATGTAAGATAATTGAATCCTTAAGAGATTTTTGTTCCTTTTAGAAACTTTATAAAGCATTAATAAATCTCATTGAATTAAGTTTATATCATACAAAGGATCAAAATATATAAACAATAAAACATCACCAAGTACCATACTCAGATTTTAAGTTTGTGAATATTTTTAATCTGAGTATAGAATAGTCAACAATATTGAGATATAAAATTGCTTATTAATATGTTATACCTAATTGAAAATTTTAATTTAAAAACTTCAATTACCAATAATTTAGTAAAAAACGCCTAAAATGTTAATTCACAATGTACATTAATTTCTATTATTACTTACCATTAACATGGTAACACATGTTGGCAACCAGCAAATTGTTCATAAGTTAATACGCAAAGAATAGTAATTTAAACAGAATACATTAAGAAAATTCAACTACTATACATAATGATTTAAGTTTGTAAATATTAATTAAATAAAAAAAAGTAAGATCTAAAATAATGCAATTTACTTCAATTTAACCAAAACCATAATAATGACCAATGTATAATATTTTTTTAAATAAAAAAAACAAATTTATTACTACGGTAATAAAATCTAATTTAACCAATTTTATGGAGAAAAACAGACGAAAATATCAGTTCATTCTAAAGACGGTCAATATAATAGTAGAATCAAATTTCAAAGCAAGGCAAGTTGAATTTTATATATTCTAACTTTTGCAAAAATAAAAACAAAATGTTTTGAAAATCATGTGATTTCTATTAAATGCTAATATTAATAATATATGTATGTTGTATGTTTTGAGTCGCTATATAACTGATATTTAAAGAATAACAACCAAATATTATGAAAAATAAACAAGTGGATAGTGTGTGATGAAAATACTAGACGATGCAAAATTTAACTCTCAAATTAACTTAGTTGACTTCAGTTTAAGTTTTTTGTCAATTATTCGGAAATCAAATGAGAAACCCAAAAAATAACACTCCAATGTACCAATTAGCTGAAATTACTGTTGAGAATAGTACCAGAATAGATCATCAGTCTATCTGAGCAATCCTTCTGGTCAAAATCAAATTAGTTTTTATCAGTCACAAAAAACACACTTACATCATGAATGTTTTACTCAGAATTTAAAAATAATAATTCAATATAAGTAACATATAAAAAATAAAAGTCTTTGATTTGAGTATAATTTATGCATATATTTTTAACTGGTTTTGATTTTAAAAAAGAAGCATCTGGTAAAATAAATGTATTTGCTAATTTAATACATTCATACTCACACAAGAATTTTAATTTTTCTATTTTTTATTTATATTGATATAATTAGAAATATTTAATCATTTTTAATGATAAATACTTTTGTCATAGCAAATAATATTTTAAAAACAGTGTTTGTTTTTAAAAGTCCCAATTTGAATTTGGATATACAATATACTATGTGTTCATACATTTAGGGAACACTAAATGTCACATACGGCTTTCTTTGAATTGAATCAACACTTTTTACAGGCTATGGAGTACCTTAATTCATAACTCAATTTTAAATCTTTACACTATGCACAGTTTATGTATAGAACAACATCAATACTCGATACAATATCTCAGCGAGTCTATTGTTTTTTACCTAAATCATTGTGCTACATTGTAAAACTGACTGAATGAAAACCATCGCAATTTTAACTAATTATACATAGTTTATAAATAAGTTTTAACTAATCTACATTAGTTTATTTAAAATAGATCATCAGATATTATTTTTCAAAAATGTCAATAATTTTAATTTGTAAAACTCATAGCTCCAGAGACAGTAATAAAGACATCAAAAATTACGAAAATTATCAAAAATAAACTTATAGCCAGTAAACTACTCTGCCATCTAAATATATTTTAGAGTAGATACTGTCTTCTATTACATGCAATTAAATTATTAATAAAAAATTATTGCATTAATTCTTTTCATTTTTTTTTAAACGATATTAACTATATAAAAAAAATGGCCAGTAAAAAATGTTGATTTAATCCAAAGTAATTAGGCGAGAAATTGAATGTACCCTAAATTGGTTATAAGTTGAGTACGGATTTTAAGAAAGTAAAAAACTAAAGAAAGGAACAAAAATAAGCTATAAAGCTACCTAAATCATCCAAAAAAGCTTAAAAAAACTTTAAAAATTGATTTTTTTTAAAACAGTACTGAAATTATTTAAAAAAAACTGTAATCTTGGGTAGATAATTTCCAGGGCAAGAGCATATTTTTGTGTTTATTGTCGTTTCAAGAAAATTAATTTACTAAATACGGCATGTGACAAACTGGGAAAGGTTGTCAAGAAATTATTGAACAAGTACCTAGGTACTTTTAGAACATGCAATATCAGTATCTACATTACATTGATAAATACAGTGTGTAAACGGTAATCGAGAACACTCGATATCTTTGCGTAGAGACCTGCTATTTGAATTCTGTTTTTTTGGCAGTTGTTATGACATAAAAATACACATTTTTATGGTCTTTGAATTTTTTTTACTTAACTAGTCACGCGCATGCCAACTTTTTTTTTTTTAAATGGCAACCCCCTGCTTTAACCACTAATTATTTTTTGCCTATTTTTTTAATGAATTTTGGTAGTTGAATCATCTTTCTAAGTCAAAAATTGACCAAATTACAGCAATTCAATAAAAAAAAAATTAGCAAAAAAATGCACTCGATTTTCAACTTTTTTATTGTAACTCTGAAAATAATTACTATAGGATTGTTAAAGATTGACATTTTTATAACTATTTATTACGGTGATATTCATACATAATTTTAACTTCAATTACTGAATAAAATTTTTAGATTTTTATTTACTAAATAAATTGGTAACTTAAATAAAAATTGAATTTGTTATTAATTATTAATACGTTCTAATAGATCCATTAAATGTAAAGAAATAAACAACATACTAATTTATGTTTTTTCTGCTATAATAAGTTATGATTTATTACACAAATTAAAGAGAAAATTATTCAGTAATTGAAGTTAAAATAACGTATGAATATCACTGTAATAAATAGTTATAAAAATGTCAATCTTTAACAATCCTATAATAATTATTTTCAGAGTTACAATAAAAAAGTTGAAAATCGAGTGCATTTTTTTGCTAATTTTTTTTTTTTGAATTGCTGTAATTTGGTCAATTTTTGACTTTATGTCATAACAACTGCCAAAAAAACAGAATTCAAATAGCAGGTCTCTACGCAAAGATATTGAGTGTTCTCGATTACCGTTTACACACTGTATATCCATAAATCAAACATTCATAACGAGATAAAATCATTATGATACAATCTCATTCAAGGTAAAACGTTTATTTAGAACACATTTTGAAAAAATGTAACTTAAAAGCAAAACAAATACCCAAAATAGCATTATTAATATACAAAAACCTAAATAAAATGTTGTACATTTTATTCTAAGTAGTACAAATTGAATTTGTAGCTGATATAGCTTTGTTTAAGAGCAATAAAAAAAGCAAGTGCATTCAAAATCTGTACTCTAGTTACAGGTGATTACACAGCATATTAGAAAAATATTCACATTATATTATGCTGACCTAAGTCAAATAAAGAAATTATTTTAGTTACAAAGATAATACCGTGAAATAACATAAAACATTAAGTTTATCAGTATATTATTATTTTTTACAGCCTTTTTTTTTTATAAAAATGGTGTAGGTATTAAATAATTTTTACTGATGTTGTTTACGTATAAAAATGTATGAAAATATTTAAACATAAGGAATAAGGTTTAGAACAATTAGATTTCCTCTAGAATTTCTGACTACAATGATTTACTATTACTATTAATGCCTATCATGTTTAAATCAGTAACTAAAATAATCAATCTTGTCAAAAATGAAATTCAGTATAGTTCAGTATCTCGTCTGTACTTCTTATAATTTAGTAAAAAACATATATAAGGACAGATAAACTACCTTATGTTTATCATTTAAGAAAATTTAATTATTCATAAATTAATTGGAATTAACTAATTTAAGGGGCTATAAACTAATTCTAATTAATAGTCATAACTTATGTAATAAACTTAAGTTATAACCTATGTTATGCACATAAATAATGATTGGACACCCATTTTCATGTAACTACAAAAACAGTAAACACTATTAAATACATACTTTGTGGACAGTTTTTTTTACATGGCTCACAATTGCCAGCATGGCAATGTTTTTCACACACATGATTTTTACAGTTTAGTTCTTTTGAGCATATATTTTGGCACAAAATTGGGGTTGATTGTCCACATTGAACATAAACTTCTGTTTTTTGACATCTACATCTCCTGTATAATAAAAATATTTACAACAAATTATTATTGTATATATAAATATTTTATTAAGACTTATCAAATATATTGATTTTATTTAAAATTTGATTAATTTTAATAAATTATTTTATATTCAATAATAATTTGTTATTATTTAAGAGTATTGACCATTAAGCAAAAATATTCAAGTTCATCATACATAAAAATCTAAATCATAACATCAAAAACAAATAATAACCTTAAGACTTGCACAACACATTGTGGACATGGACCTGGATGGCACAACAGAGTGCATTTATGATGACAATTATTATACTCCACATTAGCATTTTTTTTTTGTAATCCACATATTTGACCACACGAATGAGGAATATCTACATTGTTTGAATATGGATTTTTTAAAGCACCACAAAAGCATAAATAGGCCGGTTTTCCTACCACTTCATTTTGACATGCTGGACATCTCCAAGTAGCATCTATATAACAAATAAATACTTAACTTTACAACAAACAAAATCATTAATATGTGAATACTATTAGGAGTATATTTAAATATGGAGATTAGAGCTTTAGGCGGAAATGATATTTTAAGAAGTACTGATAAGTGGGATTATGTTAAATTAAAGAAACATCTATACTACAGTAGGTAAATCTAAGAATGAGCAATTTTGTATGGTCTCATTCAAACTCAGAAATTGCTAGACCAGTTATGATCAGTGTATTCTTATTGTTACAGTGAGTAAAGTAAATTAAAGTTTTTGTTGCAAAATTGAAGACATCTTTTCTTGATAAATTAAATATTAAATTTATGTCCTAAGTTTTGATTGTTTTAGGCTTCAGTTTGTAATATATATTAAATACTAAAACTTACTTGCTTGAGATTTAATGAACCAAACCATAATACATTTCAAGTGCATAATTTGAAAACAATTACGACAGTTCCAAATTTGTTCTACATTTTTAACTCGTTCATAACATATTACACAATCTACTTTGCTCTCATTTAATAGGTTTGTAAGTAAATCCCTTTGGCTCTCATTTGAAGCATCTGGTAGAACACAAACAGTACTTGTAGTTTCAATACAGTTAGAGTTACTATTATTCCTGAAATATAGAAGTAGTAAATATAATCGAATAGCTACAGTTTGATGTATTTGATGTACATACCCACAACAATTTGGTACACTGGAATTTTCAAAAAATGGCAAAGGTTGAATTCCCGAGTATTCTCTTGGATTTGAAACATTGTCATCATTAGCTATATAATAAATATGTGGATTCAGTTTAAATTAATAAATCAAACTTACAAACACATTACCATTTTTTAAAAATATAAAAAATATTTCAATATATTCTGTACAAAGGTAGTAAAATATTTTTTAGTAGAATCAACTATAATTTATTAATAAATTAATTTATAAATATTTATATTTTGGTTGGTTTTACATTTATTACTTATCTTAAGCATTTATATACTAGATTATTTATTTTAATTCTCCAAGACACATGAAATATAAGTGGTATTGTAATCTTTAATAAGATTAAATAATCAAAAGAAAAAATATATTAATAAACAAGCTAGAAAGTGTCATAAATGGGCAACTTCTTTTATCAACAGAAAAATTTTTGTTTTAATGTCGAAATTGTTACATTTAGCCCATATTCTTACTCTTCTATACGATACACATTGTATATAACACTTATAAATAAATAGATTCTTAATTCATTTTTGGTATCATAACCACATACCTGTAACATAGAGCTTTAGCATTTGAAAAAAAACACAATTGTATAAATGTATGATTAATAAAATATTTAAATTAAAATTAAGTTGTTTTATTTTAATATACTAAAATACATTTGCAACTACAAGTTTTAGGCCAGCTAGTGTTTTAAATAAATATAAGTTAATCTGCATAAATACTAGCGATATATGTTACAAATTAATTTTAATGTAAAATAACCATAATATCAAGGTAATAATTTGAATATATAATATTTACCAAGAGGGGTAAATTCAGGTGCATTAGGTGATAAATTGGAAGCAGTAGATACTCTAGCAGTATTATCACTACGATGATTGTTTCTTTTGCGACTATTTGTTCGGGGCATCTTTCAAAGTTTTAAAAATTAACAGCTGTAAGAAAAAAATAAAAGTTATAAATAATTCAATATACAAACAAAATTGTAAAACATTACTAAAAGAAAATGAAGAGAATTATAAATTGCAATTTGTAACACATGCATGCATTACAGTATTCAGTATTCTTAATAGTAAGAATGGAAATGTGAAAAAAAATAAGTTTCAATACATTTTTTGTATCTTTAAATTTTCATACCATTCAAAGCTATGATGTTCTGTAACTTTGTCATCATTTATGATTCTTACACAAACGGTCAGGCTTCTATTCACTTTTGTAGTCTTTCTTTATGATAAGATAAAACTCTTAGAAGGTAATGCTGAATTTTAAATCCATATATAGTAGTATATACTGATCATAATAAAATACCTTAGCTTTAGCAATTTTAAAATTATTTTTATTATGTTCTACAATAGTTAACCATAACAATTTTGAAAAAAAATATTAATTAAATTTGCTGAAACTCTGTTACATAATTGTTAAACAGTTTCTAGTTATTATAAAGCTTTAGGTAATTTAGTTGCCATAAATATACTAATATTTGCATTTTCAATTATTTTACGTGGATTAGCTTTGCTACATGTACAAACATCTATTGACATCAAAATTGATAATTATTTAAAAATGAAAAAGAGGAATATAAGATTTTATTTTGTTCAAAAGTATAAAATTGTCTATACCATTATAAAATTAAACGCATACCGAATTAATGCATAGGCATACTCATGAAAAAAGTGTAATAATTATAAATTGTTGCTCTCCCAATGACTTAAGTCAAATATGCCACTGCTTCATAGTCTATATCAGTGGTGGGCAAGCTTTTTTTTTGGGGGGGGGGGGCACAAAGATTAAGAAATTCTAGAGGAGGGCCAGAATTATAGAAAAAATGAATTTTGTGTAAAAGCTTGGTATCATATTATGAAAACATTACAGCATTACACACAAATGTTACAAATTACCTTTTACCTTAAATAATAATTAATTTAATAACTATAATTAAACTTATACACATAAGTACATCATACATATTATTATAAGAAAACTACGATTAGGACACACCAAATCCGAGAGCCGGGAAATATATTAATATGAACAAAAATATAAATTATATACCTATTATCATAGTATCTACTATCTATATAGTATCTACCTAAACCACGCTGTGAGGGTACGACCACGAAGAATAGGCGCCAATTCATTTATATATTTAAAACTATTTTCTTCGATCATTTTCAGAATATTTCGGGAATTTTTAATACCATAATTTTATACTATACAGGGCATTTACTATCCATGTTGATAGACCCTCGGCGGGTCGGATTACATACTTTCGTGGGCCGTACTTTGCCCATCACTGGTCTATATTCTACTGTTAAGGAGACGTGGAGTCATTGTGTTTAACAATAAAAAGGGCTAGATTGACCAAATACGGAGGGGGCCCACTGGGAAATTTTTAGCTTCCTAGTAGGCCTATCCGCCCAATGCACGGGTAAATTGATCTATACCCAGATTTTGGTCAAGTTTATAACATTTTTGACTATTTCTATCATTTATGGGCATAGGCACTTGAAAGTTGAAACTCCTTCACAAAATATTTCCATTGTACTTTCTAAAATTCCATCCGTGTTAATGATAATGGGAATCAGGGAAAAGAAAATTAAATTTCAGTCGCGGGGGGCAATACTTTCCAAACTGAAAAAATGTTGTACAAACACGTACCTACCTACACCAAGCAAACAAAATTGAATATCGATTCAAGTAAATGTTATTGGGAATTACGAATCCGTAAAACTCATTCATATACATAGATTGATTATGATTTCCCCAGTGTGACAAATAACAATCAACAGTGGACAGGTTAAATCTGAATTCTAAATTAATAAGAACGATAACTACGTAAGGTCCCATACAGTCGGTGGATTAAAAGGAATTAACTTACATTCCTGGTGCAATTGACAAGCATTGATTATTGCGGTACACAGGTAAGCTATATATTCTCTCTGCCACAGGACTATGGTATTGAGTGAATAACACTTTAATATTTATTATTATTTTTTAATTTAGTTATAATAAATTAACTTTTTATTCAAATACACAGCGACAGCGAGAATATGCAAATGTCGAAAAATAGTTGGCTACGTACACATGCATAATAGTAGATAGAGTTAACAAGACGTTGGAGAATCGAGATTAGCGGGTTTTAAAGTTGTCGGACCTATCGTCCAAAAGCCATTTCCTTCAGTTTTCATTTCATTAATGGTATATTAATTTAACTGTCAGTCTTTTATTCGTTAATTATGTACTCACCGGTAATCGGAAGACTGTATTTTGTACACGACAGTTGACTGCGGTGTCATTCACCGTGCACCCGGAGAATAAAGAAATAACAATATTACTATTAGTCGACGACCGGCGATGATTTTTATTTTTTTCCTTCAGCCGTTTTCACTTCTCTAGTTCTCTCCGGTCGGCGGCGGTCACTGTTCAAACCGTCGCAGTGGTCGCACTGATTGACCTTGAGTCACGTCATGCAGTCAGTCGTGCCGAGAACCGAATGCTGCTCAGTGCTCAGATAAAATTAACGGAAAAGACTGACGCGAGAGCAGCAGAGCTACTGAGCTCCCGGACACTCGACTACTCGAGTTGTGAATTGTGATTTGTGACGCGATCACGCGATACACAGATAAGTAAACTCTGATGGCCTGACGTGATAATGCGAGAGGCGAACACGAGAACTATGCGGCATGCGCCATTAACACATGTTTTTCCCACATCTCGCTACTACGACCCGGTCGAGTTCGGGAAACTACGTGGCCATGGAACGTACGCGGCCGTCCTCAGTTACCACTTACCAGTTACCACAGACCAGGATATTATTAATATAGTGTTACCATAACTGTATCTTCCACGGAGCGGTGTTACACTTTCCCAAACGTATACGTATATCGTGTACTCGTGTGCGCACGGATTCGTTCGTGTGCGGTGCGCATGCGTGTAAGTGCGTATCAGAGTTTGACTTCGATTTTTTCTCGTTCCGAGTTGCCGACGCGCTGGCGCTGCACTGAGCATTCTCCCGTCTCCGTCTGCGCCGTCGTCCCGTTCGATCCGTCGTCGTTGTCCGCGACGAGTGCGACCAGCGAGAAGCGAAGAAGAGAGGACGGCGAACGGAATTTATTATTATCAATTCGGCCCCGTTTTTTTTCCTGAGCGGCCACCGCGCATTTATTATTTTACACCGTCAACAACAAGATCGTGTGAATAAATCAGAATTTAACGATTGTAAATTACAATTAACACGGTAAATCAACGTTAATCGCGCAGTCGTGTATTTGCATCATGGGTTGGTAGGTTTATACTCGTTGATCGCGATGTATACGTGTTGTTGAAACGAGTCGCATCTACTAGCCGTTTTCCGTCGTCCCGCTTGCCCGCGCACCGTCGTCAGCAGCTGTCGAAAATATGGGACGCAAAAAGAAGAAGCAGTCCAAGCCGTGGTGCTGGTATCCTTTTTTTTGTATTTTTTTATTATTATTGTTTATCCGCTATTCCGGTTATTTGGGTTTTGCTGAAGCCAGTAAGTCTAAACATCTCAGGTGTGTTAATTGTCTATAGACGAAGGTTATATCAAAAAGTGGAAAACATTGTATCCGTCTAGGTTTTAATTATGCAAACAGAATAATACATGTATACAGTAACAGTTCATACATATTTTGTGTGTATGTATAACATTTATGTGTGTGTGGTTGCTTATATACTTGTATGTTTATGTACATAACTGCTCTGGATGGATTATCTTCAGTTTTATTGCTATTGATTACTGATTGAATTGTTGTTCATAACACGTTAGTATGGTTTCAATTGTTATTGATTGTTAAACATAGTGGTTTTTTAAATGTATTTTCTGAGTTTCAAACTTGTTTGAAAAAATAAGTTTGTGATAAGTGCCAAACGTGATATTGCCAATATATACCAATATATTTATACATCTACCTATATCACCTTGGGTAATGTTGTAATATTATATTCATATTCTGCATGTTTACTGTTTCGCTGATGAAATAATTCACAATTAGTATTTTGATAAATATGAACATAACTAGTGAATATTCAGCAAGTTAAATATTTTATTTAAACTGTTTCAAATGTTAAAATATTGAATTTTAACTAATTAAACATTTGCTTTTTAAAAATAAGGTAGCATTGTCATGAACTCTTAGCTTTTGTTATATAGGTAAAATCTGTATATTGGCATGTATTATTGTATTCTATTTTATATTTTTACCTCGGGAATCTGTAAGTAAAAATTAAATTCAATGTAATTAGTGTACATTTGAATCACCCAAATATATCAGTAATGTAGTGCTAGGAACCTTGTATATAAAATTTTATGGTAAAAATATTTAAAAAAAATTTAATTAATATTATAGTCATTACCTCTATAGCTAGAATAAAAGTTTATGTGTAAAATTTTGTAGGTGAATTATTGGGGTAAATATGACGTATTTGAAACTATTTTCTTTCTTTCCATTTTAAATTATTAATCAAATTTATGAAATTTCAAATGTTATAAACTTATGTTTTATTTATTTATATAAAAACTTTTTTTCAGTTTGAATTAAAATTAAAAAAAGTTGATGGGAAACTGTATAGTTCTAAATATCTAAATTTATAGTTAAATTTAAAAATAATGTATTTTTAATAAATAAAAGTTTGATATTAAGTGATTTCTTTTACATTCCACATAAGTTCTACAGTTTATAATATATTTTTTGTATGAATACGATTCCCCAATATTTATTATTTAAATATAATATTAATAAAACTAATTGTTTTATATATTTATTATATTATATACTATCCAAATAAAGCAAATACAGAACATTTTATTAAAATTGGGAATGCTATATACATTTGTGTTCTATTTATATATAAATGAAAATACCTTGCAATTATGAAGTGTAAACTATACTCTACTCAAAAAAATAATTAGAGAGAAAATTAATTTACTACAAAATAGTTGAATCTATAGGTCAGAGTACTATTTTAATCTGTTAAGTTATAATTGTTGTTAATATATATTTAGACAATGTATTGACATTTTGATAAGTACAAGTTACCTATCTAAATTCTAATTTATGAAATTATTTATACAGTGGTCGCCGCTTAATGTAATCACTTTGGTACGGGACAAAACTGATAACATAATCCGATTGATAACACTAAACAAAAGTTTAAAAAATAATAAAACCTACGTTCAATCAAAAAAAAAATAATAATGAAGTGTTGCATTAAATTTAATATACATTATATACTGATATACACATAGTTATTAAAAAATATTATTATTTAATTTATTATTATTTATTACTAATTATAGCATATTTGTAGGTAAAAAAAAATAAATACATATTAACTATTACTGACTTGAACAATATTTTTTTATTGATGTCTGTTTTTTTTTTACCGTTAAAAGATCATTGATAAATTTTTCGTAATTGTAATGTAATTCAAAATGTGATGAGTGTTGTTGCACTCCCCTTTGTAATACTCGTAGGGCCTCTCTCATTTCAAAAGAACTTTGGTTTTTCAGAATCTGTTTGTGGCTCGAGCTCAATTTCTTCATTTTCAATTTCTTCTCTGTGTTCATTTGTTTGTGATAAAGCATGTACAATATCTTCTTCAGTAAAATTTGATGTAGTAAGTATATTTTCATCGATTTTCAGCCAATTTTCAAAATCTGAGTCTACTTCTTCATATTCTTCTTTTTCCTCTTCCTCAGTACTTTCTGCAAAACCTCCATGTTTAAAACAATTTTGTATTGTTTTATCTGTCACTTGGTCAAACTGATAATATAATGCGGCGTATTGATTACAATAACCAGTATAATTTACACATTAACGTATACATCCGGCCCGTACTTATACTTTTCGATAACAATAAACGATTGATAACATTAACCGTGATTATAATAAGCGGCGACCACTGTATTTATTATTTTATCTACTATAAAGCAAACTTGAAATAAAATGTGTTTGATCCTTAACTAAATCTTAAGGTATTGCAATCGAGAATTTGATGACGAAAAAATTTTAATTCAACATCAAAAAGCAAAACATTTCAAGTGTCATATATGTCATAAAAAACTATACACTGGTCCCGGTTTATCTATTCATTGTATGCAGGTTAGTAAATAGTTTGTTAAGTTTTTCAAAAGTTTTTGTATGTGATAAAATTAAATTTTTCAATTGTTATGTATTGAAATGGGCAATGAAATTAATAATTATTGTAGGTTACTTACAATTATTTTTTTATAAACATTTAATAAAAAATACCTTCATTGTAAAGACTAATTAAGATTCAATTTTTCTTAGGTGCATAAGGAAACAATAGATAAAGTGCCTAACGCACTTTCTCATCGTTCAAACATTGAAATAGAAATTTATGGAATGGAAGGAATTCCAGAGGAAGATATGAAAGAACATGAACGCCAAAAATCTGGTGGCAAAGGTTATTTATTAAGTCACTATTATTCATACTAGAATAAATATTTTTAGATTCTGAGTGAAACAAGGAATGTACCTATCAGATTTATCATGATTTATATATTTTTATTTTTATTTTTGGTCTGTACACAATTTCGACCTGAAGGTGTATACAAGCATGGTACTTTTTTACAAGGAAATTTTGTCTAGAATTTTTTTAAATTTCTCTACAGTTTTCCAAAGAATTGAGAAAAAATTGCAAAAAACTTTATCTGAATCAAACCCTGTACCATCTAGTATTTTTTGTTACGCTCTATCCACTATCTATCGATGTTACTCTTTAAATATTAATTGTAGCGATTCAAAACGTACATATATTATCGATATTAGCAATTAATTAGCATTTAATAGAAATCTCATAATTTTGGGAACTTTTTTTTTTTTGCTTAAGTTAATACAATAAAAGTTCAACCAACCTTAGGCACAAATTTGGTTCTACTATTAAATTTCCGTCTTTAGAAATATAAACTGATCCCAACCAACCTCTTTATTCAGAATCATTTTTCGAGAGTACTAGTACATTGGTTTCACTTGTAGTTTTGTCTTTTTTTTTTAATTTGCTATAAATACAGGGTGTGGCAAAAGTTGGTTACCCAATTTATACAACAAAGAAATTGCGACTAATGAAGTGAATAGGGTCACCTGTTTGTATTCGAGCTGTTAGCCATCTTTGTTGATACAACTGCGGTAACAGGTGCCTACAGAATAGAATGTGCGACGCAGGATTTCAATCTTTTTACAGAGTTCTTCAAATTATTTCTCGATGTTCACCTCACGTCTGAGAATGTGCGCGTATGCCTGACGTGTATGCGATCCTTCAGCAGACCCCAGAGGAAGAAGTTAACGGTTACAAGGTTGTAGGATCTTGCTGGCCTCTCAATTTTTCTACACCTACCAATCCAATCACTAAAATTTGATATACCTTCGTTACTTAACATTATTAACCTAACCTATTCTAACCATCAATACCATCCTCTGCCATTGTTATCATAACATCAATTCGTTCATATTTGTTGCGCATCCGTCGAAAACAAGACAGTGGGAACTGACTTTTGCTGCCCTCTATAGATATATTCATAAATCCTTAAAATTAAAAACAATACCTTAAAAAAACTGGAACCTCTTAAAAATCTGTATATGTGTGTATTTTAATTGTAGGTACTCGATCAGATAGTGACGATGAAGTTGGGCCACCTACAAAAAAGAAACCTGAGTATTCAAATCCAGCTGGCCCTTCTATGATGCCACAGTATAATCCTATGATGAACCACATGCAAGCTATGGGCCCTCCTTATATGGGACCTAGGTAAATAAATATTCATAATTTGTAAATTACATTCCAAATGTCTTACAAATATATTGTTGATTAGAATGCCAATGATGGGTCCTTCAGTTTCTGCTGGTCCTATGCCACCGGGTCAACCAGTAGGGATGGCTAACAAACCATTATTTCCTAGTGCAGCTGCAATTGTAAGTTATAATTTTTTTATTTATATTTAATCTAACATTTTGTTTAGTCTAAATTTTTGTTTTAGGCTAGCAATCCTGATGCACGTCCTAATAGCTCTATGTTATCTGGAGGTTCCATTAGTGGCCTTAATAAGACTTCATTTCCCGCTTACTCTGGGTAAAATATAAACATTTTCAATGTAATTCACTAATCATACTCATTTTATGTTGATAGTCTTAATATATGTTCTATAATCTTTTCATATTATAGTCTTAGTCATTTACTCAACTTAAAAATTTAGAATAATGAACACATTTTTTATTAATTACTTTAAATTGCAGGCATGATAATGATTCAAAATCGAAATCACTTATAAGTTCTACTGGAACATCTAGTAAAATAATACATCCGTCAGAAGACATTTCTTTAGTAAGACTTCATAAATTGTTCAAAGATTTTCATTTGACTAATATTTAAACTTTCAATTTTAGGAGGAACATAAGGCTCGTTTTCCGAAGTATGCAATTCATATGGATATTCAAAATCCGGTGCCCACAAGTATTACAGAGCAACATCAACTCGGAGCTCCACTTATGTCACCTCATGGACAAGCATCCCCTCAAACTCAGCAATTACAACAGCAGCATCATCATCTTCATCAACAACAACAACAGCAACAGCAGCAACAACAACAACAACAGCAGCAGCAGCAGCAGCAGCAACAACAACAACAACAACAACAACAACAACAACACCACCAACACCAACACCAGCAAGCAATTCAAAATGAGGTAGGGTAGAGAATATTTAGGCAAATGGTTCCAGCTTCTAATTCTTATGGAGGGTATCCACCTCTTTTAATCATTCAAGGTCCGCTAAATGTCCCGTTGACGAATGAAACTGCTTAAAATCATAATGTAGATTTATTTATGTGGACAGACTTTTTTGTAAGTACAAAAAATGTGAATATTAGGATGGAGGTTATAATTTAGGTGAATTTAGGACTATTTTTATTTGTTTAGTTTATCACTTTTGTTTTACTGTTTTGCAAATTTTCTTCAGTTATGATTAGATTGTTACAAAAAGTACATAAATTTAAAGATACAAAGGTTTATCAGGTTGGGTGAATATAAAGTGAGTAATTTTTCAGGTATTTTTGGTTAATAATTGCATCTGCTCGTGAAAATATATTTTGCTTTATATTATACATATTATTATTATATTATTATTATTATTATTATTATTATTATTAATATTATTTTTATTATTATTATTTATACTTAGGATAATTTATGTTTATTTATTTTTTCATTACAATCATATTAAATATAGTTTGAATAATTTTAGATGGAACGCCAAGTAGCTGCTATGGCAGCAGTTATGCAGCAACAACAACAGCAGCAGCAGCAACAACAACAAAGATTTGCCACTCCAGTTATATCAATGCCTAATATGATGCCTCAGCCTCCTACTGTATTTATGGCTCAACAAATGCCAACTCTTTTACGGCCTTCGTTGGGTGGTTTACCACCCCATGCTATGAGTATGCTTAGGCCTCAAATGCCTATTCATCCTGGTAAGCTATTAGATAAGTCAAGTTATTATATATTGAATTAGCAACTAAATATTTGTCTTAGGTTTAATGGTTAACCCACCAATGGTCAATCCTTATGCTCCTGGTGGACCAATGGGCTTCCCTGGTGCTCAGATGTTAGCTCCTATGATGCATCCTCGCTTCAGATGATCAGGTTTGTTGGGGGGCGTATTACTCGTGTACAACAACACACCCCCGTCACTTTTGTAAGTTGTTAATTTTTTTTTAATTTCCAACTAAAGACAAATTGTTAATTTTATTGAAATTAAAATAGTAAAGATTAAACTCAAACCCCTATTTGGGTTTAGGATTTTTGTATGGCTAAAAGTTAAGCTATTTTCCTTTATTTGTTTGTACATAAAGTACATTTAAAAATAATTTATAAACACTTAATCTATTTACAGAAGTTAGTTCTCTTATCCCTATTTATTAAATTAGTTAAAATTTGATAAATTTCTATTCACACAGTTTTGTTTACAGAAAAAAAGGAAAAATATTGAATAATAACTGAAACGCAGTTTCAGTGAAAAATCAGTAAGTCCTTATTATATTTAAATGTCCTTACCCCTCGTTTTTCTTTCTTTGGATTTTTTTTTCTTGATTTATTTGTATATTCCCAAAAATAGTTTGTAACTAAATGTCACACGTACATTTTTTTGTAGAACGTGTGTGGTAGTATTTATTAGTGTGACGTGGATTTCGTACAAATTTTACGCTCGGCATAAAATGCACAGCAAATTTGTTTATATACATAAATAAAAATATTGTTGAATGTGTTTTAATTATTTATATAGTGTTATGTTGTGAGAATGAGTAAGTACTAATCACTCACGTATAAGAAATAGTAAAACTTCATTGTTCATCTCTAAACAGCGTGTTTTTAGGTATAGATTTATAATGTGCCTACTGATTTCTCAGATGACGCGGTCCAGAATTCTAAAATCTTTGGTATGTCATTTTGCATTTTTATTTAAATTTAAGGCATAATGTATAGGGTTTTGATTACTAACGTATTAGAATTAAAATTACAATTGTAAAAATAAAAAACAGAAAACAGTTTTATTATTCTAAATCATCTAACAAATTTATTATCATTACATTATTATAATTAATTATATATTAAGTACGTGTGTATGATGTAATTCAAGGTAAGAAATATTTGTTTTATAGTACTAAATATTTGAAAATGCACTATTATCAGATTTTTAAGAAATTTGATTAATACTATGCATTTTTCCTTTTTCTCAAATAAATGATAAGCACATATCTGAAAATTGGTTCAATTATTTCTTAAAAGTGAACCCTCTGAAAATGGTGAGTACCTCATTTAAAAATCATGAAAGTATATTAATCCACTGTTAGATTATTTTTTCTTCTATTATCAGCCTACATAATCTTCTGATATTATTAATTTTTGTCCACAATAATTGGTTAAAGTTTATGGATTTTACTTTGCGTTTCTGCTGAAATTTGGGTAAAATAATTTACAATTAAAAGTGATGTGTGTTAAGATTATTTTTACTAACCTTGAATTCAAATACCCATTCTGAAAGTACATTTTTTAATTATCAATAAATTCATACACAAATTGAAACCAGATTATTCGATAATTGATTCCATTATAGGAAACCTTTTGATTTTTTTCTTCAAAATATTATGTATGTTTAAAGACATTGTTTAAATTTTTTTGGCTACAGTGTAATTTGTTACGATTTTTAATTTCAACAATCAGAATTAACTATTAAGTCATATAATGTTTTCCTAGTACCTAGCTCTGTAGTCTATTTTTTTAATTTAACTTTATCCCTTTTTAATTTTGATACTACATTTTAGTAAATTATTTTGGCTGGTCTTAATATACTATTTGTGAATTACTTATACCATTTTCTAAATACCAATTTAGGACAGAATGTGTGTTGTTAACGGATCATGTGTATCTGAAAATGCTCAACACTACCAGGTACTTGTATCTGTCTATCAAGTCCTACCGTCCAAATATACTCCATTCATTGATTGAGGTTGGTTGTTGTGGTCACAGTGATGCTGTTGGACCCAAAACTGGGTCCCCTGAACACAGCCCCAGGCGAGGCTATCCCTCACAGCTGACCTGTTGGACTTGTATCAGCAAGTCCCCTGTTAACCACGACAGGCGACACATTATATTATTACAAGTTACATAATATTTGTTTCGGATCTACATAAAGATCATTTTTAGAGTAGTTTTGCATGTAAAATGCGATTTTGGGGATTAAGCCAAAATGGTTGCGGTAATAAATGACTCGACAAATCATACTGGCTTTGCACATTACTTTGGGCGCTGATTAACACTTCTGTGACTGTTTAAAAAATCAATTCAAATCTTATGCTGTGTTTTAGGTTGGGTGATTGATAAAGGAGATGTTTTTCACAATTAGAAATATATTTTATTTTTATTAATTAAATTTTATACAAAAATTTTTCAAATTTTATAAATAAATAATATCTTAAATGATAATAAAACACTAAGAGTACATTATTTATGTTTAAATAATTTTTAAAAAAATTACCGTTATTCTTTCAAATACATTTTGAAAGAAATGTATTAATTCATGGGTTTTCGATTACATCTCTGGTTTGTACTTCATTATTATTTGATGAATCATTCCATGGTTGAGTCTCAGCAGTTCCAAATATAACATATATTAGGTTTCCAGCAAAGAAGATAACAGCCGAGTATAGAAACACCATGCCCCATTGCTCTTTGTTGCTCTAAACAAATATAAATTAACATACATACAACTATTTTTTTATTTTCAAGTAAAGAATCTTACACTGTCAGTCACAATGAACCCTACTAACAATGGTCCCAATATAGAAGTTACATTAGCTAAACTATTAGTAATCCCCATTAATGTCCCTGCAAAATTTGGTGCCAAATCCATGTGGTTGGTTAAGAATCCTGTGAAAATTCCGCTGTTTAATCCTAGAGCAACAGTCAATAATACTATTGCTCCTATTGCTGATGCATCAAATAAATATAGGATGAACAATGCTAAAGCTCCGCCCCAATGAGCTATACTATTCCACATTTTTCTTTGATTTGTATCGCTCATCAAACTATTTAATTTAATGTAGTCACTTATCCAAGAAAACAATATAATCAAGATCCACATGATTAAGTATGGTAGTGCAGATAAAAATCCATTCTAGATAATAAACCATAATATAAGAGTATATGCAAAATATTTTAATTATTCAAAAATCTTACAGATTTGATGTTAAATTTCAGTATATAGTTGATGTAAGTTGGCATGTTCGTTAGTAAAATCCAAAATCCCCAGTTTTGCGCCATGTGTGCTATTAAAAGTGTCCACATAGGCATAGATTTTATAATCTTGCTCCAAGGAGTTGGTAAAAGCTATAAATATTATTTTTATCAAGTTTATTGAAATTTTTATGATAAAAGTTTATATAAGTTACCTTTTTTGATGTTGTATTACTTAATGAGCTAATTATGTACTTTTTTTCTGCCTCACTTATGGTGTGGTGTTCTGCTGGACTGCTAGCTCCCATTAAACACCAAGCCAAAACCCATATTAATGATATAACGCCACCTACATAGAATATAGACGGCCAACCACCTGCACTAATAGCCAAAAATCCTGCTGCGGGAAGCATAACCAGTGAACCAAATTGTGTGCCACTGAACACAAACGATACCAAACGACTTTTTTCGGTTGCTGGCGCCCACTTGGATAGCAAAACATTAATTACGGGAAATACGAAACCCTATAATAAATATAAATTGTATTATTAAATATTATCTTTTTATCTAATCAAATGTTATGTAGTTAGTAATATTTTCAAAGGACATTTCATATCTTGTCTCATTTATTGAGCCACCTAGTTTATTGTACAAGAGATTTATCTTAAATTAATTGAAGATTATATTGCATATTGATTATGATAAATAATTCCTAATCGAATCGTAATAGCTTCCCAAGCAAAATATTATTGTTGTCAATTACAAAAATTGATCCTCTAGCTCTTATAGCTTAAAATATCAACTAAGAAATTAAAAATGTATATTTATATCGTCAAAAAAGTATAAGTTTTGACAGGTCTCATTTTAAAATTGGCTTGTAGAATAAGTATCTATTTTAAGTGAATCTATCTTTTGGTCTTATGTTTTTTCAAGCTAAAAAAAAATTATATTTTATGATGATTTACGTGCATAAATTAGGTAGAATTATAATATATCACAATTATTAAAATAACTTCATCTTCAATTATTAAACTTGGTACCTTATGAGTTTTTTTTTTTACAGATTAATAAATTATGACTTAAACTTAAATATTTTTATTAAATATTGTTAATTTAAATATTAACTCTTAAATCAAACTAAATTATTTTAATTTACTTGTGCCATTCCTTGAACCATTCGGTTTAAGCACATGCCTACTGCACCGCCATGTATGGCCGACATAGGAGTGATGATTGTTAAAATGGCACTGACTCCTATAGAACCTACTAAAAAATATTTTCCTCCATACTTTTGTGCCATTTGTCCAGCATATACTTGAGTTATTAGATAGCCCCAAAAAAATGAACTTAACACTGTGCTTTTTGTTGATTCGTTCCAGTGTAACTCCTATAAAGTTCATCACATAATTTTGTATTAGAAGTTGGAACCTGAAACTTGGATTCTATATTAGTATGTTACTTACTATAAATTGTTGATTTGCGCTTGACTTATCGGTCATGGCTACAATGCCAACCGACAAATTTACTCGCATGCCGTACGCAATAACCATACACAAGAAAAGAAGTAATGTCTGTCTGTGTCGTTCTCCCCATGAAAATGGATCTCTAGAACCTGTTAATGGAAAAATCATTTTAGACTATGTTCGCATTTCAATTTTTTTACTTAATATATTATAACAGTATTCTGCAGCATTTTTTTAGAAACTAAAATTTGTCTGAACCTTGATGTGTAGGATGTCTAACTGCTATAAAGCGTAACTTATACAAACTCATTAGTGGCGATATTATACTTGTGTTTAAGCTTATTTTGTTTTATTGTACAAAAATTACACACCGTGTGTCATTATTTCTATATGAATTGTATAGGTAGTAATCCATTATTGTCATACATTTTGGTTAAGAATCTCTCCAAATTGCAAATTAAAACTGAATCAGTCTAGTTAGATTATTAATAAATACCCTTACTTCTGATCTGTTTAATAATGTAATTAGCTTCATGGAAAATATCATCATTGAAAATATCCAAATGTTCCTCATTTTATTTCATTTAAATAGTATTAAACTTGACTGTGAAATGATCTTTTTTGGCCTAGGTACTTATTTATATAGTTAGTATAACTATTGTGTATTCCTATATGTATAATATAGGGTTTTAGATAAATGATTATTAGGTTTCCTCTTCTTACATACAATGTTCTAATGGTTCAAGTAGAATAATCAATGTACCAAGTTTCATGTGTAACAGGTATTTCGAATTTGCATACTCAATGCTATTATTCTACTGTGCCTTCCATTGAGTTATTATGTATTCAGTTATGTACTATTGTATCTATGAAAATACAAAAATGTTTACCTTCAACAAGTTGAGCTATTTATGTATGAATTAAGCTACGAAAAAATAATCAACAATTAATATGAAATAATCGCTATTGTGTATAAGTATTAAGTATAGTATACACTACCTAATGGAAAAGAGACAAAAACAATTCAATGTGTTCACAAGGTAAGTACCATTAATATACCATACATTTATTATACATTTCTAAATTAAATCCATAAATTGAATAAATTTCGATTCCGAAAATGTTCTTATTTTAATTATACGATACCCAATTCTACTAGACGTATTACATTGAGTTTTGTTATGTTACTTATAAGTTATATTTATCTTTCGCTCGTGTAATCAATAAATTGTAAAAATTCTGATTTTTTAATGATCGTCTCGTTGCAACAGCAAGCGTAAGTAGATTATGACTATAATAATATATTGTTATTTGAATTTAAACCTACATTGTAAAGTTGGTACTCAACGTTTGATATTTTATTGTTCAATTTTTTAAATAAACAACAATATCACATTTAGAAAGCAGGTGAAATACTTGAAGAGTCCTATAACATTATGACTTGCCTAATAATATCTTACTGTAATCCTGAATTTTTCTTTTTACGCATGACATTTTTAATCCATTTTCTGGTGAAACGCTTACGTTTTCTAGTTGGTGTATTAACTTCTTCCAAATCTGAAGATGAAGAAGTTGCCGGAACAATATTCATATCCGATTCTTGATTATTTTCAATTGGTGATACATTTTCTTCATCGGTATCAAAAACTAATATTGAATCATAATCAGTCTCATTTAACGGGGTCCAATCACTGCCACTATCTTCCAAAAACTCACCAGAACTTGCACTTTCCATTATATTAAAAAAAAATCACTTTTTTATAATATAAATAGCCAGATAAATAATACAAGACGTATAACACGCGTAATAACGATCGGATAGTTGGACAGAACGACGATCACTGAGAATAATACAGTATTCTCCGTACTTACCTACCTAACAAATTTCAACATTAAATCTTATAATAATATTATTATTATCTTGTATGTGTACTTAAATCATAACAATCTACAAAATTATTCGATGTAGAACGACCCAACTATCTGAATTGGTTTTAAAGTGCCGGTCATCAATAAAAATAATTTATTGCTTTTAAAAGTAAAACGTCGTTACTGCGTCTCAAACAAATACTAATAAGAATTTGACTTCAGTCGTTTTAGCAATTCAATCAGTAAAATACGAATTTTTAGAATATGCACTCAACTCAAATTGTTCAAATTTTGAGTTGTGTCGTTCTTCTTCTAGGAGTGCGATATACGTATGTGTATAATAAATAGTATGTAATTTGTAAATCCTCTCATTTTGAAACCACAGTTATTATACCAATGTTGCAGTAGGTCCACCACCTAACTTTAAATTTATCTTATTAATATTTCTTAGTGGCTTTTTTGTACTGATCTTGTATTCATGTTTAGAGAAATTGACTTTTTCTCCATTTTTTAAAATTAGTGTTAAATAATTTATTTTATAATACTATATAATGTTATTTGCACACAAGTATTAGTGTATTGTTATCAAATCATTGGTAAGGGAAAATAATTATATTATTCATACAAATTTTTAAAGCCATGTAGGAACTAAAACTTTGAATAAAACAATGGCACCAGCATGCTAAGCTTATGAGGTCCTACTATTATACTTAAATTAAGTACCTATGGCGATACAAACTTTTGTTTTTTAAATGAGAACACAATATTATTTAATTAATTTTTTTGGAATTTTCGTTATAACATAGTCAACATTCGGACCAATACTTTCGGAGTTATTCAAATTTAAAATTGCGTTTGAAAAGTGTAAAATTCGAGTATATGGCATTAGTACCAATTAGCGATAATATGTAATTACAATTAATTATATCATAATTCATAATATTAGTTATTATAATATGGTATTTTCTTTAATACATCAATACACAGAAAAATTACCCTTATGAAATACCACAGTGAAAATGGGTTGTTCCCATTTGAAAAACAAAACTTTGTATCACCACTGGACATACTTATAAATTGGTATGAAAAATAGCATTGTGGAAATCATAGTTTTTATGGTTGCCTGAACATTGAAAAAAAATGTCAAATTGAAACGTTTTTGCAGCAAAAATAGGGAGTGATTTAATTAAATTTAAATAATGTGTATTTTTTCGCGAGTCTTGCCTCATTGACTCATTCGGTTAATGAGCTCTAATGACCTGTATTAGTATAGTATAAAAGTGAATTGTTTTTATAGGATTGTTATAAGCTTTTAAACTCAAATTAGATGATTAAAAAAAAACAAAACTAAATTAAATAATATCCTCGCATTAAATATTCGAGTGAATTTTTTAATATTTAAATCTCGGTAAAGAGTATTTTTAACCGTACACTAAATTTTATTACACAAAAAAAATAAAACTGTGTGTTGTCTCATTTGTCACTATGGTAATAGCCAATAGTAATAATAATTATATAGTTTTTGTAAATCGCACCAATATATTTGAGAACACTATTGTGATCAATTATTTTTTGGACGATGTGAATTGACGAAAATTATGTGGAAACGGAATGAGGCCGGTGGAAACGTCAACCGGAATTTTTCCGTTGCAAATGTCTATTAATTGCTCGGGAAATACTCCCGTCTATTCGTCATTTCGTAACGCGACTTGCATGTTCGTATCCACAATTACGATGGACCTCAATCAAGCGTTAATTTCATCAGCAACTTGTTGATCATGGAACTACTGGCAGCGTTTGGCGAAAATCACCAGCAAGCCGAATACATCCAAAGAGCTCATGATTATTTCGCGAATCTATTTTAACTTTCGATCGAGTGCCCCTAGTATTCTCGTATTTCTGTTCTCGTTCTAATTGTTATCAAATATATGGGAATATATTAAATGTTTACAACTAACTTCCGTGCTAAATATCAATTAATTTATTATTGTTGCGGAAACGTCACATTTTATTTTATGCTATTATATTCAGGTAGTGGTTGCATTTAGATCAGTGCGTTGCCTTACATTTTTTTTATCCGTGTTACCAATGTAACCCACTAGGCACGAATCAACAAATAAATTTTATTATTTTTTTCAAAAATTAAGGGTATTTTTTTTTTGTTTTTCGTCCATTTTAACCCTATACAATCAACTTTTTTCTAAATCCTTTCGTTTTGCACGCCTAGACTATGGTACATACATACCCTGAACATTTCAAGTCGCTAGCTATCATAGTTAAAATTATGATTATGTTTTGATTATGAATCGGTAAGGACTTGTTTTATATACATATATATAGGAATTGCTCTCGAACATAACGATTGAAAATGAGAAGCTGGAAACTGTTCAATGTTTTACATATTTAGGAAGCAAAATAAGTAATAACACATGATGGAATAAGCGAAATGGACATAAAGAGTAGAATAGCACAAGCAAAACAGGCATTTTACAAAAAGAAGCACCTATTAACGGCAGACACTGTTAGCTTAAACACCAAGAAAAATCCCATATTATTATTGTGTAACATATTAAGTATATGGCTATGTACGAGTATGTAGTTGATCGTTAATACTTTTGCGCAAATGGTCTTCAGAAAATTAATCAACAGTTAACTGAAGCCGGTTCCACTTGATGTATTATACTACTTTAAATTATGATTTATGTGCATTACATTTTGTTACTCGTTGTGTCTTTGTATACCTGCTCTCGTGTTTATCAACTATTCGCGAAAATGAAAGTCAATACTGTCAACAAATCTGAGTATAAGTTCTTGAATTATCTAAGTCATTAAAACTTGCGATAGTTCCGTAACATACATATACATTATACATTAGGTATACAATAGTTACTGTAGAAGTAAATAGCTGGATATTATGGAAACATTAGATTATAAGCTATAAGGAAACAGCAAGAACATATTTGTCGCCTGTGGGTATTATAACTTGGACGCATAATAATATGTAGGCATGTAAAGATAGGTAATATGGTAAATCTCCATAAACATTGTTTTCCTATAATGCTAAATTGTTCGTATCTTCGTATCGATGTATAATACATATATTATATACCATCGATAAAACTTACTAATCAATAATTATTATTTATATTATATGCGTACGGGTATAATATATTCAGAATAATTAAATAATTCAACATTTTAAAGTTTTTTTTTATAATGGTTTTTATGGAATAATTATCCTAATTATTGTAATTGCAATATTAGTGTTTAATTCACACTTAAAATACATCAATGTAATGAAGGTTGAATAATAGGATAACAATTGTATGATTGTACTATTGTATTATTGTGTAACATTGGTTGGTAAAACTGTTATTAACTTTATATATAAATAATATATTTACACAAATGTAGTAAAATAAGTAGATATATAATGTCGTTATAAGACTAAAATATTCGGATGTTCTCCGGAATTTTTAAAAACAATAATATTTTTAAAAAATAAAGTTAAGTTCCATAATCCATGCGATAATAGTTAATATAAATACATGTGATTTTAGCTATGAAATAATTATCATTTAGAAAATATCTTCCCTGTACTTTTTCTCTGAAAAGAACATTTTCTTAAAATGCCCGAATTATATTTTTCAAAAAAGAGCCCAGTCTATTATAATTGTTTCCGTTTCTTTGTGATTGTCTACAGCTATTATTACATGCACAGACCAATTTATATTTCCGTCAAAAAACCCGTAATGGATAATAGTATTAATTTCTTATACGTTTTTTTATTAGTGTATGTTTACCTGCTATGAACATTACGGATACGGGATAGGTATTTTTTATTCACAATAAAACTAATTTTGTTGATTTATCATACAGGTATCCCCCTGTAAAGCGATATCTCCCGTGTTAATAAAACTAATCAAATTCTGTTTTTTAATGAGCATCCCTGGGCAAAGGAAATTTTGTTGACAACCGTTTGTAAAATGTAAGTGTAATATTAAAAAAGTTGAAAATTTAACTTTTTATTTTAAAATTGTTGTGAAATTTGAAGATAGCCATTTTATAGGGCTTATTTTTCTGAAAATTTTGACGGTTCAACTTTCAATTTTCATTAATTTCTTGATTTGTAATAATTTTTCTAGCTGACGTAGAAATAATATAAAATATTATCACTCGTCATTTTTCCAACGAGGTTAACTGAAAATGTTATTACTATTTAAAATTGTGTAAATAGTACACTTTTTTCTTGTTAACTAGAAAAATTATTCAAAATTAAGAAATTAATGAAAATTGAAAGTTGAACCGTCAAAATGTTCAGGAAAATACGTCTTATAAAATGGCTATCTTCGAAATTTATAAGAATTATAAAATAAAAAGTAATATTTTTAACTTCTTTAATAATACGCTTATATTTACCATACTATTGTCAGCTAAATTGCCTTCACCCAGTGATGATTATAAAATACAGAATTTGATTATCTCTATACTAACACGGGAGATATTGCTCTGTGTAAATCCTGATTGGACACCTTGTATATTATCTATATATCGTTAATTGTATTTTACCATTTTTGATTTCGGATCTATGATCATCCTCCATAGTGGAGACGGATTGCTGTCAATACACTCGTACTAGCTCACTGTATAATAAAAACTTCCGGTTACGAAAAGAACAAAACATGTACTCAGGTATGCTTATAAGATATCTATTATGAATATGTACATTTAGATAAGGACTTAAATACACTAAACAGATCGTTCTGCTGTTTGCCAGTACTAATACTAACCTGTATTCTGTCGACAAATCGTTAATTTATTAATTCAACCGATTGATTTCCACCTCCATACCGCGGTCAGATGCACTTTCATCGACGTTCGTCGTAATGTGGTTCTATAGAAAAAATAGCTTAAACACCGTTATGATTATTATTATTCATTAGTGTGCTGTACTTAGACATACATTGCGCTATTAAAAATGCGTGTTGGTCCGGCTTACATACTCGGTTTAAACAATTATTGTTGTTCGTTACATTAACTGTGAATTGTAATAATCTACCGAAATTGATTGCTTTGAATTCCATTTTTTTTGTCACGGCCTAGCCGGGCACGAAGCAAAAATTCGCCGTCGTCGTCATCCATATAAATGTTGAATACTATAATAGTATGTGCACCGGGAGTGGGATCTGCAGTAAGTGCGCGCATCACTAATGACGCGTACACCGAATTGTTATCGCTTTGTAAAGGTGGCTTGATGTTTATTCCGGATTCAGGTCGCGTGTATACAGCGTGTTTGCCGGGGGTCTGCCGATGGTACACTAATATTATAATATTATGATAATACACACCTTAAAACAGCGGACAATGCGAGCGGGTCTTGTTACTCTGGGTAAACAACACGGTTTATGCGTCATCATGGTCTTGTTGTTCTCCTTGAGCCCGCGAGACGAATACTACCCGTTAATCCCCGGACAGGATTATACACAGGAACAACAACTTTGCCGTGATCAGGTGAAGCTGCACGAGAAGAAAACGTGCCAAACGCGTGGCATGGACGGTGAAGTAGGTAAAACGTTCGAAAACAATTGTTGAAAATAGCACGTTCGTATTTGTTAAAAATTATAGATGCGCCGTTGGTTCATCGTAGGCAATAAATTAATAAACAATATAGCATTCGATTACCATGTTATATGCATGTTATAATGTGGTCTTACTCGAACACATCAACGCAAAAACGAATTGTTAATTACCGCTAGATGTGTCGTAGGAGCCGTATAATTTACGCTATAATGTGCCTACAGGGAGGGGAGGGGTTCATTTTTTATCTATAACTTATTAACCCGAAAACCTTTAATTATTATAAGCGTTTTATAACCGTACATTCAACACTATGCGGTGCCAGTGTAATACCTACGTTGTCTAGAGTAGTGAATAATTGGTATTTCACTATTTTTATTATCATTATTATTATTATACGAATATACTTTGTGTAGGTATAGCCGATTTAGATACCAAAGTAATGTTAGTATAAAAACAGACGGCTATACGAGTTGTTTTGGATAAACACATTTATATTCAAGGTAACAATAACTACGGTGTGCAGTGCCGGATCTCGGACATTTGACGCCCGGGGATAGTAAAAATGCAGCGCCCTTAACTGTGCACTTCATATGTGGAGCTATGAGGACCCCTCAGTGAGGGAAAGAGGGGGTATTTTAATATAAACCTTTTTTTCTATAATATTAATGATTTTTATATAATAATAATAATAATTAATTTTACATTTTAAAAAATATAAACATTTTATAAACTAAAATATGGAAACTTTGCTATATTTATATAATGTACATTGTACATATATAAAATATCATATTTTAAAATGTTACACGTATAAAAACATAGAAAACAAACATAATTTATATATTACTTGGTTGTTTTAATTTAACAAATAACATTTTAATATCTAAAAGTTTACTTTTCTAGCCTATTTTGCAGCGGAATCTTTTATAATTTCATCATAATTAATCTTTCTTGCAATTTTATGATAAGTTATTAAGTCTTGCTTGCTTTGTAGTAGATCGCAAGTATGATTTTATGTATAGATGGTCATATTATAAAACTTATATACGAGTATAATATAGTCATATCATTATCGATTATCGTAAATTATTCTTACAACTAACAGTTATTTCCAAATCCCATCAGTCGATTTTTCTCCGAAAACAAAAATTAGATAATATCTACGTTTGACGAATGAATTTTAAAAGATATCTACATCAAAAATAGTTCTATAAATTCCTAAATAATATGTAATATTATATTAATTTTCAAGTTTAAAAATTTAAAATGGGCTTTTTGATTTTTCATAAATTCAAGAGCGCCCTCATACCGACGGCGCCCGGGGCAATGATACCCACTTGCCCCCCCCCCCGCCCTAGATCCGGCACTGATGGTGTGGTCATCGTATAAAGGCATATAGAAATTAATCGTCGAGTTATTGACTAGTCGCCGTGATGATAACACGTGGTGAGTATACATTTTCTTTTCACGGATAGAAAGTTTCCTTGAAAAAGACAATTTTTTCCTGTTACTTTGATTTAAAAGCACGTTTTTCTGTGCGTTAATCGTTAGTTCCCAGGCATACATTTTGAATCCGATAATAATTATACCTGTAACCGGTTAAAGCATCGAAATTTAGAAAAACGAAAAATCCTACTAATTCGATGTGGGTACACCGTATAAATTATAAAAACTTGTTTAACGATGTCGACGACCGCTGTTTATAGCTGCGAATGTATGTTGCGTCCCGACAACATTATATGTCAATTGAGACCGGTGTTTCTGACATGTATACGAAATCGCCTTTTTGTTACCTAGTGAATACTATCGAAACAATTAACAAACATACTAGGTTCTTCGACATTTTGTAATTTACAAGCTTCGTGCAGTTTGCACATGTTATTTGTAGACGGTACTATCAAAAGTTGCCCAAGACTATTTGATCAAATGTTTAATGTTTATAGTGTGCTAAATAATAGTTATTATATAGTATATACCATTCGTTTATTTTTCACCACCATCTAAGTCAATTATTTGTTGTGCCGATACATTTAAACATTTTATAGAAAAGTGTAGAAAAAATTATTTTTTGGCAATACTACCAAGAGACGCTCAAGTTATATAATTCACAAACATTATTATACTAGAATCATATGTAAAAATGACACTAAATTTCCACCAGAAATATGAGTCAAATATTTATCATCGACTATACGCCGTATAACAAAATTGCGAAGTATTTCAGAGAAAATTAAACAGTTCCAGGCGCGTACACAGGGGGGTGTTTTGGGTGTTCAAACACCCCCCGAAATGTTTGGTTATTTTCTTATTAAATTCTGATGTTAATTGTTTTATTATATTATATTATATTATGTTATACTATAATACACAGATGTTATATTACATTGTGTTTGTGGAACAGCGGTGAAAGCAAAATTGAATTTTTTTTTATTAGCATTTTGTAATACAATAACAGCTCGACAATTAAGGCATGGCGGTTATACAAAATTCAAAGATACAATATATAATGTTTTAGATGTGGAAGTCAGCTTCCTGTATAAAGGCTATAATTAGAGAAATGACCACTGCTGAGTTGGAATTAAGAATAGAATAAAGGAAAATTGAAATTTAATACCAACAAATGTTTATTTTAATATTATTGAAAAAACTATTATTATTATTAATAATATATTATATTATTATTATTTTGTGATGACATTGGTACAAAATAATACTAAAATGTACATAGACTCGAGAAATACCTAAACTATACATAACGTATCAATAACTGCGGATTATGTTTTTTTTGTGAAATGTAGGTCTACAAGTATCTTCACGGATTACAAATACTGTTTTGTTTCAGGATGTAAATCATAAAACTACCTTTTAACGTTTATTATACTGATAAATATGTTTTCATAAATAATTATTTTTAATTAAATAACATGTTTTCAAACTTACTGAAACATTGGAAGTGTAGTTGCTGTCTAATCGGACAAATTCCCACCTCTTTAACATTAAATTGTTTCAAATTATAAAAATCATCGTCTCTCTTGTTTTTTGTTATCGACGTTGTCGTAAATGTTTTTGTTTTGTATCTGCACGAGGCCACGATGAGTTGACAATATACTATTTTATGTCTCAACTCTCAAATTGTTTTATTCGTAATTCACTTGTTCACAAAAAATATCAAGGACAAAATGTACGTCAAAAAGGTACATTGGGACACCGCTTACTGTCAGCCGTTTATAGCACCTATCTAGTTACATTAATAAATCAATTTGCATTGTTCATGTTATATAACGACACTATTTACGCGAGCATGTTTATTTTTTCCCTCTACTTCAAGGCCCATGACTTAGACCCGTAAAATAATTCAATTTTTAGTTCGTTGTCGGTTATTAGGCGAACATAACAATTTTTCTTTTTTTAAACATTGACGAATAGAAATCGAAATTATCGATCAATCCGACTTGCATTATAAAGGACTCGCTGCTGTGTCAGCGGTTCACACCAATAGTTCGTATCACTTTCTAAAACTGTACACTTGCAACGTTCCGATAAATTGTAAATATTATATTTGACATTCTGCGTGTTTGTACCGCGTATTTTATAGAACTATAATAGGGATAAAATAAGCACCGGTAACTCGGTGCAGACGTGCGGTAATTTTATTTTGAAACGTATTAAAGAAGTCAATACGGTCATCAAATCCGTAGAGAAGTGTGGTAAAAAAATGGTACCACACACGATTTTCAGTGAAGAAATGTGATTATCATTTTGATGTAATAAGCGACAATCGCGACGGCTCAAACAAGTCAAACGAATATAGAAATCGGCGCTCAGCAGTCGCTCGTTTTCCGGAACACTACGCAGTTAGTAATCAAATAACGGTTACATAATGTTCCTACAGTACATTTTTGATTACGTTTAGTCGTTAAGTTTTAATTATTGAAAATAATAGATATAGTTATCGTATTGCCTGAGACCTATTAATGTACATATTTTTTTCGTTTTTTTTGAAGAACAATGCCGATAACAAATTGAAATCATTCAGCTCGACTGCCAATTATAATAGGGATTTAAATTGCTTACTTCAAAGGTCGCGAAACAAATATTAATGAACCAATGATTTATTATGGTTTATATTGAGAACTGTTACGTAAAACGAGTTGTGTCCTTCCGGAGCCACCGCAATAGAATTCCATTGATTATTAAAATAGCTTGTTGTTTAGCTGAGCTATATTAATACTTACACTTTGCTGACTAAGTAAGTATTGTTCTTAAATCATGTGGTCTTTTTAAAATTATATTATTGAAACAGGTGTGGTGAAAAGAATGGGATTCGTGCACCTGCCCTTGGTTTCTTATCGCGTACATTCAACTTTTGAGTTTTGACCGCTGTATTACTGAAATATCATTATAAAGTTTAAATCGATTCCCCGGTACAATATCTCATGTCATTAGCTTAATTTTTTGGTGTATGTAGTTTAAACGCATATAAATGACCACGAGCTATATAGTTCTTCTGAGATCCATTATTATAATTCATCGATGATTTTCTAGGGAATTCCAGATGAGACTATAAGAGGTTAGATTTTTCTTAGATTAGAATGAAGATTTTTGATTGGGCATTGAATTCGGCAAACCTTTTACGAATAAATTAAACGCGTTGAACTGATAAGAACGACATGTTATGTTGTAGGTACTCTCGTCTTCAAAAATAATCTTCAAGAAGAAAATACCAATCTCAAGTTATTACCGTTTTGCGTAGAAAAATATTAAGCACTAAAGAGAACTGAATGTTATATGACTTCTTAAAACTTTTTTTTAATTTTATTACTTCTTAAGTATTTAATCTATATTTTAAGTAAAGATTAAAAAAGACTAAAAAAGAAGATCTGCATTTAAGATCAAGTGTTTAATACATACCAACATGTTTCGCTTACATATTATTTACAACGTTTACCCACTTGGAGTACGGTGCCCATGATATGGCAGACCCGGTGGTTTAGACTTAAGACGAATTATAAAACTCGACAGGATGACTAGTAGCGTCATCTACTCGTATGTTGACCACCGTATCTATCGAAGTGCATACCATTTCTTTCCCCTCAAAAGACATAAGTTTATCATTGAAATATCGAATCGATTTTTAAAAATCCTTTCTTAGTGGGTCGTTAAATCATAAAACGAATTACTGACCAAATTTCATACTCGGTACTGAGGAGATGTGTTATTATTTTAGATAAGAGCTATTTCTATTTCGATGTAAACCAATTTTCGGTTGAAAAAATAGTACAATAAATTGTCGTATGACTTAATTATATTTATTTTCATTTAACTATACTATATTAATTTACATACCTACATACTCGCACCTTTTACCATCTCAGTCGACGATTATTAATTCATCGTAGTAAACAAAATATAATATTTCCTGGGTAACCAAAAGGTGGAATAATACTATATTAATTTACATAAACCATATACCTCAATCGGTAATTATTAAAATCAACATATTAAACAAAATAAAACGTTTCCTAGGTAACCGAAAGGTTGAAAAATGTATCGGAGCCCAAAACCGATTGGACACTTAAAAATAATATTTTCGAAAAATCCTTTCTTAGTTGACGTCTACCTGTATGACAAATTAAATCTAGTGGTTTGAGATGTACGCAAGGGCGTAGCTATACATTTTTTTTTGGGTAGGCCCACATAAACCTTCCACTGTTAGACGGAAGTGGGGACTAATCCCAATTTTGGTATTGACCTCCTATAATTTCAAAGTTATCAATGATTATTTTTATTTATCATTAATAACTTAAGGCAAAGTTTGCAATTTTTATTTATCTGAATACAAGAGTGTCATACAAGATAACTTTTTTATAATTATTAATTATTATACTCGTAACTTACAAAATATACGTATTGTCTATTTATAACATATTTTCAAAGTCAAAATTCTATCTTCTTTCCTTTAAGATGGCAAACTCATCAACAACAGCCGTTGTTGACTTATTGCTCACAATTGCTCACTTATTTCCCTTTCTATGGAAATTAACGTCAAATCGTTTAGCCCAGGAATTTTTATAGTTGACCTGAGGTATGTTTTCATTCTTCTCATCGTTGAAATACTTCTTTTTCTTTTTAGAGAAAATCTGTGTAGGCCCGGGACTACCAGGTCTACCTAATGGCTACGCCCCTGGATGTACGTTGATGAATCAGTCAGTCAACCAAGACCAGTTATTTTATACGTATATATATGTAGAAGATAGAAGATATCGAAGTTTTAGATTCTGAATGAAACGAGGAATGTATTGGTTTGTAGTACTAACGTAGTACGCATGATATGTGTTTATCTGTCTATCTGTTTTTTCACGTGTACATGATTTCGACCAGAAGAATTGCTCTAATCTAATGTATACAAACCAGGTTCTATTCTGAAAAGACATTTTGCCTTATTGGTACTTTGAAAAAAGAAATATTTCGAATTTCTCAATAGTTTTCCAAATGATTGAGAAAAACAGAAAAAATTGCAAAATACTTCCGCCGGGATCGAGAATTGAATCCTGCACCGTTTAGTATTTTCGACTTTCGTCACGTACTATCAACTTGTTTATTTTTCATTGATACAAGATTTTTCATAAGAATTTCTTTATTAAGTTGTTCTGAATATATTAATCGTAGCTATTCGAAACATACACATTTTGTCGATACATCGATATAAGTATTTAATAGATATCTCATAATTTTCGAAACATTTTGTTTTTATTTTTGCAAAAGTTAGAACGTTAAAAGTTCAACCTATATATTATTAAACACTTCGGTTATACTATTATATCGACCATCTTTAGAAATATGAACGGATCTATTCGATATTTTTCACTCAGAATCGTTTTTCCGAAAGCAATGGTCCATTTGTTTCAAGTTTAAAAGATCCATCCCGCTATATTCAACCCGACCGTAGAGTCTCATCCGACCTAGAAGTTCCACGCCTCTTTTTTTTTAATCACAATTACTATTTGTTAAATAAACAAACACTGCTTAATAACTATTGAGCTGTAATTTATTTTAACACTAATAAGCTCTAATAAACAGTATAGTATCGTGTTGAAGTAGCAGTAACTAAACCAGATTATAGTTAGGTTTATTGATGGCTTCTAGTTGAACCTGTAATCAAACATGCATTATAATCAGATTATAATGTATTTTAATATTTACATACTTAATTGTAAATTAAATATATATAAATAAGTGCAGGTGCGTAATACATTAAATGTAATTTAATACTTTGTGTTAACCGTTTGGTTTATTAGCCGATGCCACTGCGACCGACAACCAAACACTTATCTATCTCGTATGGTACTATAATAACCCCACGACCAAATACTGACGTGGACGAGTGAGTGTACGAGTAGTGGCAATACATGATACGCGTACATCGAATTGTGAACTTAACAGTTAATCATCAACAGCTGATGAATATGACGGCCCGCAAGTTTCAAATAAATAAGGCAGTTATATGTATGGGTTTGTCACGTCACACTCACTCTGATCACTTCGTTGGCTTTTTGCAGATCACCCACGGCTTTAGCGTGACACGCGCGTTCCTCTTTTTCCGCTTCAGCCATCTCGTGGTTGAATTTATTAGTCTTCAAAATCGTTTCCGCCAACTCTGCCTCTAATTTTCTATTTTCGATGCTCAGCTCTTCTCTTCTCGTCTTTAAATTGGTTTCATTCTTTTCGCGCTGCGAAAATACAACGGGTAACGATTGTTAACATCTGTACGCGCGTTCAAATTGTATTCAACCTCATGCTTCTTGCAGTAAACATTTGATCGTAAGTATGGCGAAGCAGTCTGCTGTATATGTACCTTATACTGACCATCGCAGTGTTGTAAGATCATTCGAATGTGTTATCACCCATATATACTTAAAGTAGTTATATGACAATGAAGCACCCGAGGGACGAATTATTTTTAAGCAAGTATATACATAATATGATATTATAACTATTAAGCGTTTGTTCTTGTTAGACTTTTGCCTGGGACAGAAATCTGGGATCGAAATTAGAAATTAATGTTTATTGTTTACATTGGCTTGTCCATAGCAAGAAACCAGCGTTTATAATGAATTGAATGTCTATAAAGTGATTGCTGGGGTGCAACGGAAATCGAGCATAATTATATTTTGGTACATGCGTTGTATTGCGAAACCTCCGAGGAGAGTATAATATTTTACGGAAAAGAGAAATCCTAGCCCAAGTTCCTTTTCAGTCATCTGAATGGGATGTTCATTCATTAAACGCGTTAATATATTTAACGTGAATAATTATTAATTACCAACAACAAATATCGGATCCTGAACGATATTGCGCTCTCATACAGTTTTTGGTAACCGTCCATACAGTTTTTGAACTCGTCGCGGATTCGGATCAACATGCTGCCCCGCAACGGACACTTAAACGTTACGTGTCTAATGATTTCGTCTGCGTGTATAATTAATAATACCATATATAACATTAAAAATCAATTTAATCGTTTTTAAGTAAGAACATTAGGTTTACTATATAATTGTATAAAGCGGAATTAAATTATATATCCAATAGAGCTCAAGGGAAACAGAGCTATGTTGTTAATCCTACAGATAATTCGATTGAAACTTGATTAAATGCCTCAAGTCAGTTACTATTATTATTATTTTTTTTTTTTTTGTAAAGTGTAGGTCTACAAGTATCTTCACGGATTACAAATGCTGTTTTGTTTCAGGATGTAAATCATAAAACTACCTTTTAACATTTATTATACTAATAAATATGTTTTCATAAATAATTATTTTTAAATAAATCACATATTATGTTTTCAAACTTACTCAAACATTGAAAGTGTAGTTGCTGTTTAATCGGACAAATTCCCACCTCTTTGGCATTAAATTGTTTCAAATACATGTCCAACTTCTTAGAAAGATTTTTTATATCCGATTTAGTACCTGGCTCATTGGATATCCTTTGTCGGTATATTCCACCATCCTTTTCCCATTCTTTTTCCGGCAATATTCGATCCAAAACGTCATCGCATCTTAGGATTTTGTTAATATTTGCTTCCGTACATTTAATCTGATGAATGTATTTATTATTAATTACCAAAAAAGAAAAGAATATATTTTAAAATCAATATTTAGAGTAAATGTCTAACAGACTAACTTAATTAGTCTAGAGTCTAGACATATACAATACAATAGCTACATGCATCGAGTATAGAATCGATGAAAAAATATTATGATATAAAACCTGTTATTATTTCGTTAACAAAAGGTCTAGATTAAGACTACATGCGTTGTCCGTAAATAACCAGAGTGTGCAGAAGCTTATTTAAAGTATATATATTGGTGCATGCCCATAAGTATTCAAATAATATTATGTGGAAATAATATACAAAATTAAATTAAAAAAAAAGTTTTACTTTAACTTATTTTGAGCTCATAATTTAGTATTCATGACTAAAAATAATTCAGAAATATAAAATATTGTTTAAAAAAAATATGACGTATGTAGAGTGTAGATTATCAAGACCTTTTTTTTTTCTGTCTGAACCTAGGATCAGGCGAGAACAGTTTATCACGATACTTTCACCCAAAAATTATCAAGACCTAAATGTACTATCATCATTTTACCTAAATCTTAAAGCAATGACCAATGACCATCAATATTTTTATTAAACATTTATAGATATGACGTATAATTTATGGTATGCAATGCGTGCTGCTTTTTCACTACAATGAACTATAACTATGGCGTATCCAGAAGTTTTCAATGGGTTAAAAAATAACACACATTTTTTGAAACTTTTATTTTCGGAATGAAAAAAAGGTTAAGGTTCCATTATTAAAAAAACTATATGGTACACAATAATATATTTGAACAAAATTTAAATACTCTGTCAAAAGGGAGTTTAATCCAAATGATCGTCCCTCCATCTTAAAGACGCTACTAGACGGCAATACAGAACAATATATTAAACAAAAACTATAATCAATATTACTTGTTCAGTTTTTGTTTTGTATGTCACCACTTCTGGTCTGTTTAAACGCACCAAGTTTATTTCAGCCGGAAGCTCTTCAAATGAATCCATTTTTATATTTTACTAACCATACGTAAACTGCAAAGTAAAAATTAGAAGACTCAACGTCCCACTAGATAATAAGCTATTACAACTATTACCATAGAAATTCTCGATTATAAGAATAATAAATAGCGGGAAATAAGTATCTATGGACTTTTTTTAAATTTTCTTAGGAGCCATGGTGATCTTACAGCTATTATTTATTAAGGTTTGACAGGGTTCAAACCATCGAGGGCGACTGCGTGTGAGGGCCGAGGGTTACTGTGTAAACATTTATCATCATATTCTTACTTTCAAGGGAGGATTATGAGACTGTGATCTAACCGGCTTACCCAAAACTTTGCAAGGCTGACTACTTCTGTTAAAAGTTAATTTTTATCAACTGAAATTATGGAAATCATGTTTATTCAACAATCCTATTTTTTGTAAAAAGTTTCACGCATATCTTATCGTTTACAAAGTTTTTTAGTTAAATGAAATTTAAAAAAATATAAAATCTTATTATTTTTAAGATTATTTAATGTTGTATAACATTTAATTATTTGAATCATCATTTGAAAATGTTAATAATTCAGATAAAAGTAACTAAAAATAGTATTCTAAATTCTGAAATCCGCACACCTCAGCAAATACCTATACAATCTGTAGATGACCAAAAACAATGACAAAAATGAAAAATAATTTTCTCAATCAAAAACATCAAATGAAAACAATCAAAATCAAAACATCTTCTCATTTGAACATATTGGTAAAAATAATTCCATTCCCGTAAGCGCTATTTTAATGAATTTGTGTGACCCAACAATAATACAAAATACAAACAAATAAAAAAAAAAAGAATTGGACACGTGGAAGTGTCTGATGGGGATGTATCCATAACTCGTGAAAACGTAGGGCAAAGATTCTTGCAAAGGTCCCGCCATTTCGGTTAACCTTCAACACCGGCCTTAGCACGTGGTGAAAGTTCACCCGACGGCCGACTGCCCTATATAACTGTACATATTTTATATAAGACAATAATAAAAAGAGCATGACATTTCTAAAGTTACTAGCCCTGTTAACCAGTAAACTATAATATCATAAAAGTATTATTTAAAAAAAAAAAAATGATTTATGACGAAAAAAATCCGCGTAATGGGACACAACGCACGTATGATGGTAAATTGCATACCCTTGCGCCGTTATACGAAAACAAATATTTCAGCTTTAGGTATTAAAAATATCGTTGCGATTGAAATTAATTAACAATGCAATTCGTCGAAGTTAAAATCACGTGGGACCAATCGTTTCTAAACAATTACATTCTAGAGTCTAGACAAATGTCCGACTTATTTGAAAGTCTTTAATATATATATTATCTGCGATAACAGAACCAGAATATAAATTTCACCTTAAACATGTTCCGTAGTAATATCAAGTGATTCTCTTAAGCCATTTGCAAGTGCTTAACTGACCCGTTGTCATTTTATTCGATTATAATACCTGTAGGTACTTACTTGTACAAATAATACAACTTTTTTTGTTTCTATATTGTTGAGGAATACAATTAGGATTAGACCAATTCGATTTTCCATCAATTTACATTATAGTATAACTGTACAGTGTAATACTCAAGTACTACACTACAGTAATACTGAATATTATAGTATTACAGTACAAACACGAGCTTAGGAGTAGTGGTAAGTGGTAGTTTGGAAATTAAAAAAAGAAAAATCTCACAAAATTGAATGAATACATAGAACATTTACTAAAATTCAAAATGAAAGCATTTATAAGTTACTGGAATATAATAAACATCTAGTAATAATACAATAACAATCACATTAAAATTGAACTGATGAGTATTAAAAGAAAGTAAAAGTATACAATAGTTCAAATAAGTCACATACATTTATAAACGAATAATATGAAATAAAATATATAATATAATTGGCACTAATGTGAGAATGTTACAATAAACAAGTTCTAAACATTACATAAAATTGTTCTACTAGTACAGTTATCAAACAGATAACATAACAGAAGCGCATTACAATAGATTTAAAATAGAAACATTAAGAGCAAATTAACTTTATAGCTAAGAATTGACGATAAAATAAAATAATACAATTATTTTTATTCAACTATAAACAATAATGAACCAAATTTAATAAGTTTTTAAAAATTTAACATGTCATAAGCATAATTTGTTTAGAATTATTCCTCAGTAATAAGTATTAATTTTCCTTTTTACCCAAATACAAATATATGTAGGTTATATATTTATATTTATATACCTATATACCATAATTATTCAATCATTTTATATTTTATATATTGTTAGCTATATTTATAACTTTTAGCACAATTTATCTACATTATACTCGTAAGTATATATAAATGTATATTTTATTTTTAAGTACCTGTAAATTTTCTTTTCTTATTTACTGGAGATAAATAAACGTTTGTTATTTATCAAATCGTTTAAAATAATTTAGAATAGTATAATATATATATTTTTAATTGTATTGCTATTTGCTATATATTAATTAATTATTATGAAATTAAAGTTTTTGTATAATATATTTATTTTTTCGATATAATTCAGAATGATAATGAAGATTAAAATTTCTATACAAAATATATTATTACATCCATATAATTATTTAATTTTTATCAGTTATAATTTATAACTAAACATTAAATATTAAATATATTAAGTATTTTTATCAATTATATAGACACATAAATAATTTAAATAGATTATAGATTAGGCAACACATTTAGTCTCTAAATTCTTTATAAGTTTTAAATATATTATATAAATACATTTTGGCACAAATCGTGAAACATAAATATTATAAGTTATAACCGTATTAATGGTAGGCAACACATGATCTATATATTTCATATAAATATTTAAAAATATTTTTTTATATTTAATAGATATTTTTTGAAATGAAATTCCTGATGATATAAAAGTATATTTCTTATTCCGTTAACTTGATTTGACAAAAATAATTTTTACTGTGAACAATGATTATGTACAAAATAAAACGAGCACGATTTGGGGTATATTATATAAACGAGAAACTCTCAGTATCTCGCGGTATAAGTAAATTGTATTAATTTCAGTTTTTGTACTTATCTTAGAAGAAAGGTCACTATATAGGTTGAAATTATTTATAAACGGTTTGAATTAATTTTTAAGTTTGTTCTAACCAAATATTGTGTTTGGATAATAATATCGTTACTGTAACATGTCACTTTTGAATTTCTTATGATTATTAACCACAATAATTTTGTGACATTATTTTTTTCATAATTCCGTGTTCTGCAAATAGTTATTGAAACTGTAATAATAATAAAAAAAAATCCAATTTGAAATCTCTCTTTGAAATCCGAAATTGTCACAGTAAATAAATAAATATAGTTTCAAATTTATTTATAAGTATACTGAAGACAGAAATAAGACGAACAAATGGTATAAATATATCGTGTTAAGTCAATACTCAAATTTAAAATGGTTTTTATTTAAGTACCTATATTTGTTCTGCGTCCACAATAACGTAAATAGCTTATGTGTTTAGATGTATAACAATATTTGCATTATTGCGGTATTTTCCAATTTCTAATAATGTATTAACTACGTTATAGCATTTGATTTAAACTCAATAACATAGCTAATAATAATAATAATAATAATATCTTTAAGCTGAATATCAGAACATGTACCAAATATTTAAAGAATTTATCACTCATTTATCGAAATTTTAAGGAGATATAATTTAAAATAAATTATTTTATAGCAAATATTTTATCTGTGCATGAACAATATAAAGTGTTTTGAAAGTTTGAATAACTGAAAAATAATGAATGAGAATAAAAATGTTTAAATAACTTAAGTGATACTTAGTACATAAAATACATCATAAAAATGTACACGTATAATGATTAGTTTGAACAGTTCAAAATGTCCCAAATTGATGATTATTATTTTAAACCTAATAAATAGATTGGCGTCAATTTAAACTGAATTTCATACCTACGGATCTCAAATCTATTTATATTTGTTTAAATGTCAACGGTATTTATTATAACAAATATTACACTTGTTATTTGTGAGTTTTTGAGCATAGGCGTGCGCAGATATAGTAATTTAAATGTCTATGTTCACATTGATAAAGGTAACTTTCGATTATCATTGGTCCTTAATAATAAATTTGTTTTGAATCAATAACAATATTAATTTGTTATCAATTGATATAATAATTTGATATTGATGTTTTAATGTAAAATTCATCTTTTAGTAACCCTCACAGTCTTTTTATATTAGAATAAATCTGATTGTTTAAAATGAAAAACAAAAAATAAACAAATAAAGTACTTAACGATTGGACGTAATGTCTAATTATTAACCAAATGGAAGATTTTGATGAAATCAAAATTAAGACTAATGCGCACGCCTATGAACTCGGAGTTCTCTCGGATCAAGTTTTGTCAGAACCAACTAGATCGCTAGATCCAATTGAACTAATAGTCGAACTGGAACCATGGTGTGTGCCGGAACTCTGCATCGACATGGTTCTTTCGGTCGTTACTGTGCCAATTGTGCTACTGATACCCATCAGCCCGTGATAATTGCCCATTCTCAAGGCCCTCTTCAGTTTGTCGGGATCGACACAGGAGGGGTCTGCCTAGAACAATAACATCATGAGCACTCGTTTACGAATCAAGCATTTTCAAGCAATTGCGTGTACAGTTTTCCCGGGGGAAAAAAAATGTTTACTTGAACTAACATAACAATTTTTTGCGCACCTGATAAGCTAATGACGTCATGATCACTTCGTATGGAACCAGTTTTAAAGGTTCCACCTCGTTCATCAGTACATTAGCCGGTATTTTGTGATACTGAATGGAGGACATGAAATTTTCAACGAAAACTTCTTTCCAGTCCACGTTCGAATTAGTATCGCCGTACTTCATTGTCCACATAAGTGCAGCCTTAATACCACAATGAGATTAATGATAATCTTGGTTATCGTCGAGAAAAAAAAAACCCGTTTCTATAGCACCCAATGTAATGCACGGCACGTACTTGAAATTTAGTGAATTCGTCTGCTTTCAGTTCATCTCTACTTAATATCAACCGGACTACGTGTAGTGGTAACAAAGCAAACGATCCTAGATTCAAAACTTCGTTTCCGTGTTCGTCGACAAATTCCAAGACCTAAATACAACGACAGCGTTAAAAATGATGTCCACTTGACTACGATTATTGTGGGAGTGAAACGTTACTTGCCTTCTGCACGAGACTTTTGGTGCATTTATATTGTATGTACCGTTCTGCTGAAGACAAGAGTGCACAGACGGTGTCAACATTTATGCAGCATTGGACAAATCCTGTGCACGCTTTTCGTAGATCTTCCAGCCCGTAATAATCCGCTGCGTTCAGTACTCCTATATAATAGACCATTCAAATAAAATCGATACTGTGGGTGGGTGTTGTTATTAAATATTCGTTATTTAATTAATACGAGTATATTATAGATAAACAAAAAATAAATAAATAAATATTCATAGAAAAAAAAACGGGAGTTCATTCACGAATATTCAAAATAAACTCACCCAATAACGTTCTGGGTTGCAAAGTCACGCAACCGGTGTGAATGTATTCAATGAGCTGACGGAACACGTCCGGTTCGAATTCGTCAACTACGACTGTTTGATGCTGATTAGATTGTGTCTGTTAAGATAAAATGTTAGTTAAAAATCCCCAAAGTCGTGTATAGTTGTACATTTATGTCTCTTTATTATATTATAGAATTTAATCTTATACGAATTTTTAATAATTTAAATTTATTTCGAGTGACTAATATTGAATCATACATAAGTATCATAATTCATAATCATTTATCATTAATCATACTTGAGTGTTGGCATTTTTTACGTTGAGAAGTGGCTCACTGCTACGTTTCAAAAATGTGGGACGCCTAAGTTTTGTTGTCTCTTTCGGTAGAACTTCCTTTTTTCTTTGAGGACTTGGTGGCTGATATAACATCTTATGAAAAACTCTAAAAGTATAATATTTATTATATCATAAATATTAATTTTTATTATAGTATACTTTGTCCATTGCTCAAAATGTCTTAAAGTTCATAATTTACACTTTTGTAGATTTAGTTATTTGTAATATTAAAATATTATACCTACTTCTAAGTTCTTATATTGAATATATCTTATAGATTTAATACTTAATACTTCCTAAAAATATCTAATATTTTAAAATGTAATACGTATACATCAATTTTTTTTCTTTTAAATCTAATTGCGTATGATAATATAATACTATGAAGTTTTAAGTATATATTAATTTTGATTAAAATATGAAACAATGCGTTAATCACACTACACGTATTAGCTTCTGCACATATATATGCAGTGCTCGAAGTGGTTCAAGATAAGTGGAGGGATGCCTTACAATTCAGATTTTCTAATATTATTTTATATATAAAAAAATTTCTTATATATAAATAATATATATAAAAATGATAATAAATATATCATTTTAAAATACAAGTCTTAGGAGAAATGCGTTATTCTAGATCTAGACAAAACAAGAAGAGGGATGAAAACTGTAAATACAAAAAAGTAGAGGGATGCCATCCCTCCGTATCCCCCCCACTTCGAGCACTGTATATATGTATTTTTTTATAAATATACTAATTATAAGTTATGTTAATTTGTTAGCATACTTAATGAATCAATTACTAATAGAAATTAATTTTGGGTTAATAATTTAAAGCAATTAACCAAATACCAATTAAGCGTACCTATTATTATTTTATTCGTTCCGTTAATATATGGTTAAAGTGTAAACTGCAGAGTAAATACGAGTAGATCATATCGATTTGTGCTGTAGTTATTTTTGATTTATACTACAAATATTTTCTTTGTTCTTGATTTTTTTTTTTGTTGAAAGCTAAAATGGCTGTGTGACCGTCCATTAGTCGACACCGGCTGATTAAAATTACATTATTACAGCAGTTTTAAATTCTACAAAGTCCACTTGCATAATGGACACAATAGGAAACAATAAGCTTTTCCCTTTTTAAAGTCATCAATTTTATACCCACATGATTTATATTAATAATTAATGTTAAAATTATATTGATAGTTAATAATCAAATTATATGGATCAGAAAAACATTCCAAAAAAATTTAATGATTATAAATAATAATGGTTAATATTGTATCTAGCTGTCATAAATATCTCACCGACTCCTTGCAGCTAAAACAGCTTTAACAGCACATACTGGTTCCCTCGTGTCACCAACCAAAAAAGTGACATCACATAATTCGGGCATACTGGCCAAAAACGCCATGTCGTCGGCTAGACCATTTTTGTTTTCGAACACACTTTGGTCGAGCTCGTCATCGGTCGATTCCATGTCTCCTTGTAGTCTCATCATTTACCACATACCTGAAAGAAACAATACAATTAATTATTTTATTAAAATACAATTCACGTTTAATCCAAAACATAGGGATATGAACACATAACTCGTTTTTTACTTCGATAAACATCGGTGACCCGTTTAGTGATGAATTTTTCATTTAATATCCTTGTAAAGATGTATTTCATTAAGGATGGAAAGCAAAATTAGTAGTAATTTTATTTTTATTTCCTGTACTTCAGTAAATTTAATTACGGCGCAATATTAAAGGACTTTTACTTTGTAGGAATGAATTTGTTTTTGTGTACATTAATAATGTAATTTAGATTATTTTCGCAGTAATTCGAAGTTAAAGCATAAGAACATTGCTAAATTAATTGCAAAAATAATTCAAGATCCAAAAGATAGTTCAAGATAATGAACGTGATGCTTTATTTAAAGAACTAACAAAATGAACCCTCGAAGTAACTTCCAAGTCCCTTTGATCAATGTTTCGAGAACATAATATAACATAATTATGGAAAATTATTTTTTATCTGCATGGTATTATTCTGTATTCAGTAAATATTAATAAAATAAAAAAATATATGTAACTTTTTCCGTACTATAATAAAGGATGGTTAATTTAATATTTTGACGATTTAAAAGTAATTTGTTCAATTTACATTAGGTAGACATATATTTAACCAAAATTCCTTATTTTAATATGCACGTTAAGATTTAATATTAAAATACGAACTCTAGAGTCATGAAGAATAGTCTCATCTCGTTTAATATAGCCTTGGTAAATAACTTTTTTTTTTTACCAAAGTAAATAAAACGTTCCTTACTTAATTACATCTCAGTTTCCTTTTCTTTGAATGAGTCATGACATTTAGTGGGAATGAAAAGTATGAATAGTTTTTTTTTTTTTAATTAAAATTGTAACCGTTCTCAAACACAATAACTGTCTTGTAAACGCGTACATTTGGTATCTGCGCTCGAACCAGAGCCGCCCAGACATTATCCAATGCAAAGTAGCAGGTGCGTTTGAACAATATAAGATATAACAGTCGTAAGTCGAACATGGGAACCTAACCTTTAATATCAAATATAATTTTATTATGTTTCGGTTTTTAATTTATTTGGAAAAATACTGCAACAATCTGCAGCATCCTTTGGCGGACTTGGAAATATATTAGCGTTCACTTGGCAGGAAAATAGAACACAATAACGACGCGACGCATAGCGTTGCACAACAGCACGACCTTCGTACTGCAGAACTTTAGTGTGTGCTGTAAACAGTTTTTTGTAGCAAAACGCAGAACGCAATTGTACCAGATTTCCTTGTTTTTCGCTAAACGTTTCAGCTTGTCGTGCGGTATTCGTTTTCAAACGGTCGAATGGTCACACTGGTCGCGTACAATAACAAGACGTGATAGTGAATTATTTTTTTCAAGCGCATTTTTGTACATCGCGCATATTATCTAATCACGGTCCTGACAAACGAAAACAATACAATCCACAGGTCCTGTCTCATTGATTAGTCTGCGTGCGAATTCTGCGAATACCGATGGCACGGGCGACGCAATTGGTTCTGGGTTATTTCTAAACGTTCAATCGATCGGATTATGTCATTGTTTCGGTGACGTCGTCGTTCTGCGTGTGCACGATACCAGTTTTCCGTGTACAGTGAGTATGTGTACTATTGTTTCAACTCGTACGCCAGTGATTGCTTTTGTGCTCTAACAAATTGAGGTCAACACCTAAATGATTGCTTATTGGTGGTAGGTACGTTTTCGTCTTGGTTAATTTGTATTCATACGGCACATACAGCTCTAAACCGCCGCATTCCACGTTTAAAACGATGAGTAGTCGCAGTAACGGTACGTAAACTAGCATTTGTAAGTGGGGAAATTATGATACCGCGTAAACATGAGCATATTCAGTTCTTTTTGTGCAGGATTTTCAAAAACGAACGTGATCTCTTTTTGTTTTAATAATGGTTTAAGAGTGGTCTATTGGTAGTTTTAGTACCTTCCGGCCCGTACAGTTTTCTTGATTTTAAACAAAATGTTCTCATTCACAGGAAACATGTATTGTGATTATTAATTCACAGTTATATTTTTTCAATGAAAATCGGTTATCTGCGAAAACATATATTTCTACAAGTTTTAATCAAAGCACATTCCTAGTAGGATTCATTTGATTGATAGTGTTTAAATTATAATAAAATGTATTTATAATGTAAAACTTAAATGCATTGTAAATTGTTCAGTATATAGAATTAAACACCTTTATATATATCTAACTAGATAATAATATACACCTTTAAACTAACTTTTTTATCAAGACTTGGCTAAGTAATTGGTAAATATATTTAGAACAATTATAGTTAATATATTGTATTATAGATATTATTATTTTAAAATATATTTTAAATTTTATATTATTTATAATAACGATAAATAAGTTCTTGTTTTGCATTTTCACTTAAATGTTATCTATGACGTCCAAAGTCTTTCCTAATTAATACTTAATCAAATGTTTGTCGTCCACTAACATTTATAGTTGCTTTACTGTTTAATGTTTACAATTAATAGCTTTTGGTTAAAAATATAATAACACATTATTGATATTTGATGGTACATATTTTGTCAAATTAATTGTTATTATAGATCAGTTACAAACCACCAGAAATTTTTCAATAATTGGCTGTTTGGTATATAATTCATCAGTTTAATTTTAGAATAATTAATTGTTTAATTATATTTCAAATTTGTTTTTGATTTTGTTTACTTTTTCTTAACATTTTTTTAATAATATATTATTTTTTGTTTTAAACAGATATTATTATCAAACGATAATATGACCCAAACCACTACAGTTGAAACTATTACTATTACTAGACCTTTAAAAGTAAGTATTTTCATAATAATTACAGATATATAAAGTTTTTATTAATTAAATCAATAAATTTATAATAAATTGTGATTATTAATTTATAAAGTAAGTTAAAAATAAGCAGTATAACATTAGTAGTGAGACTTAGACATAATTATTTAGGAAAAACCTTGTTTAGATCTAATCATAATATGTTATACTTTCATACAACTATGAATGTTTAAATAGCTAATTTTAAGTGTGAACTTTTCATATTTCCTCTAATCTTTATGATATGGTATGGTAATTGGTATTGTCAACTAATTCCTAGAAGGGAAGGATTTACATGTTTCTGTCCTTATTCCATCTACTACATTATTTATTATTGCACTTATTATCATAATATGTAAAACCCCCTGTATATAGTATACACGTTTTTCTCTCAGTATAAAAATACTATACTTTTAGCACCTTTGTAAAAAAAAAAAAGATATACCTTTATATTACAATTTATAATCATGGCTTATTTTATATACTCGAGAGTTTACACTCCGAAGTTTAATTTTTAGTATAATAATTTCTCAAGCGAAAAAATATTTTAGTTTTTATTTTAAATATTTTATTTTCTAAATTTTAATGAACACAAATTTAATAAAATAATCGAACTTCAAATTAGTTTATGGTTATCTATTGTTAAAAACTTTTTCGCCTTGTGAATGTTTAGACAGTAACATTAACTTACTATCCGCAGAATATTTTTAACAGTACGTTGAGTATACACTATGAAATTCCGAATAGCTTTCCAGTTTTCGAAAATTTCTTGGGAAAAATTCTCATAATTCATAAATTATCTCATGTCTAATCATGTAATTATTATTTATTAGTTGTGTTAGACACGTTGTAAAATCATTTGCTCATTTCTTCCGAATCATTAAGTTTTTTTTCCAAGTCCAATTATGCAGTTGTAAAAATACAAACACTTTCCTCGTAATACATATGACTATATGAGCACATGAATCAAATTCGTAGGTACATAAATCAATCATGTATCTTTAGAAAACTATTAATGGCTTATAACCTCTCTCTTCGTTGAACCGATTTGTGCTTATCTAAAATGCACACTGCACTGTATTTCAAGATTGATTTTTAAAGACAATATTTTCATTATTTTTGGGTTGAAAAAAATTACCTACGTTTTGTTTATTTATTTCCTGGTAGGAAAAAAATTATAAATATTTTTGTATAAAAATAAAGGATTAGTTGATTCATTATTGTATCGATTCTGGGACACTACAGATGAAAGTGTGAGCGTACCATATGTTACAGTAGGTGGTATGTGATGCTTTCATTCAACTGGTAGTTGAACGGACGACTTCCCATGTGCCGTCCCTTGACAATAGTTAAAATGTGTACCCCGTGACAAACAAGACAACGCAGTTTCTTATAATATACCCTAAAATAATGATGTATAATAATAATAATAATAATAATACTACTAACTTTGAACAAAACAATTTCCGTTTTTAAGTTGTTTCCGTGCGAACTGCTTGTTGTTGATATGTAGGTATATACCGCCGTAGTATGTATATATTGTCGCGCGGAGGTCGTCGTTGTATGAATTGATGTGTACGCTATACACTGTTCGTCCGTTTCAGTCGGCGGGATGGTGCGTCGCGTAGTAGGAAGTAGAAAAGGAGAAAAAATTTGTAAAAAAATATAAGTAGTGAAATTGTGCGTGAACAGAGCAGCTAAGTCGATCGGTCAATGGTCGTGGAGCGGATTGTCGCCAGGGCGAGAGATTGACGGAGCGGAGAGGGGAATCGGTGGTGCGGGGTGGAGAGCAGACGCAGTGATGATGGAGAGTGTGTGCGGTCGCGGAACAGAGGGACGGTATGTATAAGGACGTACACCGTGTGCGGGATGCCGACGAAAACTTAAAACGCGCTCGCCTGGGAACGCGTTCTGCGGCTATATGTAGGACACGGTGCGACGAGGGGCAGGACCGCGGGCTACGAAGCTCGGTCGCGCAACCGCGACGTACCTGCAACGGCGCCCACGCTGCCACCCCCACCATCAGCACCACCGCCGCAGGGTCCTCGCGGCGGCGCGTAGATACCGCGTCCGACCGACCGCGGACGTATCATCGATCGGCCCTCGCGCACTCGACGCGTCGTCGACTCTTCGAGAAAAAAAAAATGGCTTCTGGCGAGTCGCGGTGGGAAGGACGAATCGGTATGAGGTTGTGTGAGCGTGCGCGCGGGGGTGTTTGTGATCGAGAGAAGGGGTGGAGGGTGATCCTTGTCGAGCGTGCGCGCGCGAGGATTCGCCGAGATTCGCAAAGGGACGTGCGTGCGGGTGTGCATGTGTGTGTGTGTGCGCTCGCGTGTGAGTGTGTGTGTTCGCGAGAGAGTAGTGTATATCGACGCGTTGCTTTTCCGTCGCCGTGGTATAACGTAATAGGTACCTACGAATCGAATATTTTCACGCGGAAAACCGAAGCGGGGCTTGGACGTGTACGACGGCAGAAATACAACTATACTGTTTTCGCGAGACTGTCGTGTACCGTTTGGTTTTTGTTTTCGTCTCGCCACACGTGCGTGCCGTACCTGCTCGCCGAGTGCGCCCGTATTTCACGCGAGCTCATCCCCGCACCATCAGCACGCGTCCGTGTCATACGTAATACGCGGACCCCGATCGTTGTGTGGCACTCCTAAGGGCACGTCGTCGCAGGTACCCGCGCGTCCGTCCCTTTTCGGACCCGCGTATTATTATACTCGACGGTAAACCGCGCGGGGCGTCTAGCCCTGAATCGCGTACAAGACGGGCGCGCGACACGGCGGTAAGCTGATTCAGTCACGGACTACCGTGGATACTAATACGTGGCAACGGCGCCAGGAACTGTCGCTGCATCCGGCGACAGCGACGGCTGCTGAGACGGAAGACTGGCACGGCAGGTCGATGCAGTCGGACAAGGGGTATAGCACTCAGGTTAGAAACGCACGTCGTCGTCTTCGGTGACGGATTATTTCCGTTCGGTCCTTGTTCGAGTTTATAGCGTGATAGAGCTGTTAGCTGTTACTTGTTGGTGAAACAGTTCGCGTAGAGCCTGGGTTTAGGCGTAAAACAAAAAATCGTTTGTTCAGTCGCCCCGAGGCTGGCTCCCGTATAGGCTCTTTATAATCTTTAGAGTCCTGGAGTATTTCTTAACAATCGTTGAAGTGTATCATGTATATCTTTTAATGTACGCGCGTGGTGTTTGAATATATCGTGTAACGTATAGTAGTTACAACTAGTCTCAACATCAATACGTATCGATTTGAAATAGTTTAAGAGAAAAATAATGTACGTTTTTGTTTGCCCATTTATTTACTCGCGTTTATTACAGTATTATATATTTTATATTGAATAGTTTGAATTTGTATTACCCATATACCTCCGAGTACGTACTCAATACTTACCATGTTGGTGCAGGTCTAAATTCTATAATTATTGTGTTCCCTTCTTTTTCCAGTAACAGCACTGAATCAAATTATATTTGTTTTTCAATATACTATTTTTACATTATAACATTCACTAGGTTCCCGCCACGCTATTCGTGTTATTGTACATATTTTTTAGCGTTTTTTTTTTACATGAGACAATATGCTTGTTCATCTGTATATGATTTTACGTTTTTTTTCTTTACCTAATGAAAAAAAAACATTCTCCTTCATTTTCGGTGTGTATTATTATTTTTGTTATTACCAGGTTTAACGTTTAAAATAATATTTAACATTCTATGTTATGTTTCTTTTTTGTAAAATTGTTTTATTATAGTCTATGTTATTTTGAAGTTTAGGATTAAAAAAATTGATACTTTTCATGTCATATTGTGATGTGTTACGAAAATGATCAAAGCACAACAATTAATTTTACTTGCATACTAATTTATTTCGAACTATTTTTACAGGTGATTGCCTTGATATGCGGTCTGATAGTAATTGTACTAATGCTGTTGACATTGACGTCCACCGATTGGCTACTATCAGCCGGTTGGCGGCAAGGTTTATTTTCTCATTGCATTGCGGTAAATGCACCCACACCATTGCCTTTTAATGTGCCTTTTAACGGTCCAGATTGTTATCCAACACGTGAAGTTGGTATGTTTCAGTTGTGATGTATAACATTGGTAATTTGATTTACACCATTTGTTTATTAATTTTTGTTAATTCAGGATACATAAGAGTTGCTGCAGCTTTGTGTATAGTCACATTGGTTACAGACATAGTAGCTACTCTTTTGACTGGACTTGGGTTGAGGAGCAAAGATCAGAGAACCAAATACAAGTTCTACAGAGTAGCTGTTTACGTCATGTTACTTGCATGTGGGTATTCCGTTAAAGTTCCTCTAGTTCTAAACTACAATTTATTTTTATCAATATGTATGCGTTTTGTTCACAGTGCTGTCCTTGTTGATAGCTTTGATCGTGTACCCAGTATGCTTTGCCGCTGAACTAAATCTAGGTAAGCGAGATATATTATAAAATGACTTATTTTTCACTCGTGTAATGATTGATTTCTACAGGGAACCGCACTGTATGGGAGTTTGGATGGGCATACGGCGTAGGATGGGGCGCCGGAATATTTTTATTTGGTGCTGTTGTGCTACTGCTGTGCAACAAGGAATCTGAAGAGATCTACTATAAAGAACGTAAAGTGACATCGACCGCCTAGTGTGCGGCGCCCCTGCCCGACGTAGTACTTTAGTGACCTACCGCCGTTGGTCAGACGACGGGCAGGGTGCTCTCTTATTGTTATAACAATAAGACAGTCATTACTATAATATACTAACAAACACGTCATATATGTCAAAATCAACTTACATCTTTTGATTTTTGACAGGAATATAACTATTCTGGTGGGGGAATATTTGCTTTGCGCACACACACAAAATATATTAAAATTGTAAAAGATTCTTTCAGTAATCATAATCAAATTAGGATTAGGTTTTTTTTATAGATAGTTTATGTATGAATGTTTTTTCGTGTTTCGACCTTGATAACTAGTGGTTTGTGTTTATCAAGGGATAATTTACGATATAATTTTATATTTATATATATATATATATATAATGATTAATAACATTTGTGATCATGGTAGTCGGTGTTCATTTTTGTGACAGATTTTACTTGATGAAACCATCTCATTGTTTTAAATTAAGAATATGTTTGTGCTGTGAAAGTATATTGTAAAATATGCAAAATCAACACTTAAAAGTTCCAAAAATGTCTGTAATTTTTCAAAGTCGTTTTGTTTTCAATTATTTTCCAATTTTAAATCTACTACGATTGTTTTAAAAATATACCGACAAACCATATTGTTATTATTTATACATAATACGTGTAAAAAAAAAAAACTAATTTTGTGAAAGTGAGTTCTTTTGTCAATGTATACTTTCTACTTAAATGTAATAACATATTCATATCTAATATCTATGGATTAAATAGTTAAATTTAGCGATAGTGAATATGAGTGTAAATAAAATATTAAATTTTGTATATCATACTATGTTCAGGCATGTGTTTTACACAAACAGTAGGCCAAAGAGAGTTGTCCCTGCCAAAGAAAAAAAAAATGAAAGAAAACTTCCTCTATAGTCTATAATCATAAACATTCCTGTATACTTATGATTTCTTATATTATTTTGTTGATTGTATATAGTATGTTTCCACCTTACCCTTGTTAAAGACTATCCCGTTATATTTACCAGTGTTTATTTTCCCGTTGATTTTTTTATACAAAGCATTTTATTAATATATATATATAAATATAGTATAATATATATTGTATTCTTGCCCGACATAATTTAAATGAATATTAATTATTGACTCACTTTAGATTTTATATTAGCATATGTACCCATAACAATTGTTTTATAAGTATGAGAAAAGAGAATTTCCTACATAATATATGTTATTATTTAAATTTTTTATATTTTTAACTGTATACATTAAGGACCTTTGTTAAAATTACATATCTTTGAAATGAGCTGTTTTTTTAGTGCTCCTAATTTATTTTACCCTAAGATTTACAGATCTGATTCAGCCGTCCATTCCAATATTTCTCCATCTTTAAGATATATTTTTATGTTACTTGCACATTTTGTTACAATTAATTTGCTACTGTTCTATCATAAAAAATTATAGATACTTTAAGTATTAACTTTTGTTTTTCATTAGCAAAACAACTGTCAAATTTATTAATAGCTCTGGATCATGCCTTTTACTCTTTGTAACACAATTACATTTTTCTTCCTAATAAATGTTGTAAATATTAAAATTAATATTTTATCAAACTACAATAAAATTATTATTTGTAAAGTGTAGTGTTCTTATTTATACTTGAAAGTTTATATTTTCAGCTGTTGTATTATTAAACCCATTAGAGCAATGTTAATTCTTACATTTCATAGGTTTATAAAATTATAACTATTTACATGTACGTAATAATTGAAATGTTAATAGAAATTAATTCTACAGTGCACTGTGTTTGTTTTGTTAGTATATTTACTAACTAAATGAGATTTTAACTATATTAATATGAAAAAACATGCAATATGCAAAAACATTAGTGATTTGAAAATCAAGTTTGATTTAATACCTGTAATATCAGTTGACTCTGTTTTTCTTATAAATTATAATACATATGTGGAATACTTGCAGAACTGCAGTGGGTTATATGATGGCTTGTTAATGAAATTCATTGTCGCTCGTCACATTTATAAAATTTGGTTTGCAAATTATGGGTTGTAAGTGGATATGCATTTATCGTTTTCAGTTACTGAGAATATGCCACTGGGTAGCAGCGTTGAGTGCCAAGTTCCCTTGGTCGTTCAAAGTTATTTTTCTTACACTCGCCCATTTGAAGCAGAAAAATAATCGTTGCTTACCCTAGGAAATTGGCCTTGGCAGCTGCAAAGTTTGAATAGTTACATAGTTACACACCGACACAACGTTGGCGTTCTACTTACAAAACATTTTTGACAGTCATTACGATGAGATACGTTAAAATGACCTATTAGTCTCGGTTGGATATTGAATGGATTTGAAAACCAATTAATTCATAATTCTATATGTATGTACCTAATATTTATAGCACTAAATGTAGTCATTTTCGAATCAGATTACGTAGCTTAAAACAAATTGAGAACAATATTTTATAATTATACATACATACTTATTATAGGTAGTATTATATCACTAACATATTTTTTAGTTTTCTTGGTTCAAATCAATTTCAAATCTATTATCTAATTCAATAATTAAATTTGAAGTGGCATTTAAACAGGGCGGATTTGCGATCACCGTTTGAATTATAAAAGTTAAGCTACCTATAATCGCAATAAACCCAAAGATTATACAATGTGCAGTAGCGTTTATAAATATAGCATTATTACAAATCAACAAATTTAGAGTGAAAATAACGTTGGTAGTGTAGACAATGTAAAACTAATTTGACACAATACGACACAGTGGTGATTTGTAATTAATAATTATAATAAAATATCGAATCAATTACAACAGTCAAGTATTAAATAATAAAATACCTCGATACATGTATAACATATATTATTTTATCATAGTATGACTTAGGAGTGGTAGATACGTACTTAATATATTATGTTGGTATACAAATGCCAAATTTTATACGGACATAAGTAACAATTTATTCAACAAGAAATTTAAAGTCTTAAAAACAAAAACTAGATAGGTTGGTAGGTGCTCAATAATTTTAAATAGGTACAAATACGAGTATAACAAAAGCGTAATGTCTAATAATAAATAACACGTTGTAACCTTTGACCCTTGTTTATTCAGGCAGGTACGTTTTAATAATATTAAACTGCATGCTGCATTGGCACGAGTGAATTTACTAAAGAACAAAAACGATTTTTGGCCACAAGCGAATTTGGATTCAAAATTAATCGGCGTTTAATTTGTGTTTATCTACATTCTACAGACTATAATTATTGTTAATTTTGGGTGTAGGCGCATCTATCACTGATTAGTTTAATAATGATCAATGACCGATGACCGATAGCAACAACATAAATAAGTACAACTATTGTGTTTACTGTGTAGAAGTTTTAAATCGTACGTACAATAATGCATAAACACTTTAAATGTGTTAATATAATATTTTTGATGTTTAAATTTCGACCGATATCGTTATGCTGTACTATAGGTGTTAAACTTTAAAGTTTATTATATTTTGTTGTTTTCGGCGTGTAATTTGATTCGCGCGGTACCGGATGCACGGTGAACAAAACGGTTGATAAGGGAAAATAATTATATCGTATGTGGCTTAAAAAAAAACGCGAAGAGACAATTATATCAAATATTCGTTATAATAGCATGTACCAGACTATACTAGCTAAAGGCCCAAAAGTCACGCTTTATCTGTCCACCGCCAGACCACGGGTACGAGAGGCAGAAGGCACTCCTGTCCACACACATACCAGCTGTATGTACTAATTATAAATGCGTAAACTTATGCGATTATATTATAAATTCCTGGGTGCATGATGGGTTACCAGTAAATTCTTGTAGTGACAGAAGTGCATAATCCACGTCATTTATAATACCATTAATTATTAAATACTAGTATTTATAATCAATGATAATATACTTAAACTTTATAACTATAAATATAGGTACCGACTTAATCACTTGTACTATCTGTTCATATTGTATATATAATAATAATAATATATATATATATATATCCGTATAGGTACATCTATACTGCAGGAAAGTAGGACGTATCACGTAGTTATACCTATATACATGCTCCGGGATTTCATATTTCCCGCGATCGATACGTAAGTCATCGGTGCACGTGACTTCGGAATGAAAGGGATGACAGAATCAATGGGCGTGCGGTTTGTTTATACGGTCGGACACTTTATTTTCCAGCTGCCGTAACACGTCCCAGAACGTCATGCTCAGGACGACGTGAGGCCCGAGTCGGAGGTAACACGGAAAGACGCCCTTGTACAGCCCGTGGATCCCTTCTTGTTTGAACGTCTTGGTCATGCATTCCAAGTACGACGTATACAAAACACCACGGCCTTTGGCGTCCACACCTGTTGACAACGCGGTACACACGATGAGAGCGCGCGTCGTTAACGAGCCGCAACACGGCCTAATTATAAACCGCGCTAGCTGTATGTTTTTTTTTCTAATAATAGGTGTTCACTAACTTATCGCTGGTCTTGAATTAAAAACGGGATGTTTTTACTACTAAAATTCGGCAAGTACCTAGCATTGTACGCCTGCACAATTAGTGTACACGTGTGCAAATATTGTTTTAACTTTTACATTTATAAAAGCAAACAACCCGTGATTATTTACTGTACGATAAGTCGGTATGCCGATACATACGATGTCTTATGTCTTATACGAAGAAAATCAGCCACCCAATGGCGACATTTAATAATTTTATCCGTCTACAAATGTGATTTAGAATTTGGTAAAATTAACATTTAATGGTCTCTACACCATTTTCTCTTCAGCCTACGATAGGTGAACTTTAGGGTATGGTGTCGGAATCGAGAGCGGATATTATAGGATTTGTGTGCTTTGCCAGACTTGTAAAAGTTTTTGGGCAGTTTTTTCTATTGTATTTATTTTTAAATAAAAATTCCGAATTTCCGAACTGCCAACATCGTACGCAAAACAGACCGTGTTGTACATGCATGTGATAGTCGTACATATACTATAGGTCATAGGGTAACCATACGTCCCGTTGTTCCGACAAAAGTAGTATGGGACGCATATTGATCCGTTTTTTCAAGTCTGTCTCGTATATTAATCCCGTTTTTTACCTTACTGTAAATGTATAATTTATGACTCAATAAAGTCTCTACAATAGTATTAATGGGTAGGTACCTATATACCGTTTTTACCATATTCACGGGGAGTAGGGTACCTATATTGTTATTTGTTATTTTATTTTGGCTATAAATTATTCTGTTGTCTGAGTTAGCAAAAAAGTGATTGAAAAGGCGGATTCTGTATTTTAATAAAAAAAAAAAGTGATTGCCCTACATCCGCTCAAGCTGTACTCTTACCTTGGTTGTAGAGCCGGGTGGATACCAGATCGAAGGGCGCCATCACCACGGCCATCAGCACACCGCCCAACATGCTGCTCACCAGAGTGCTCAAGACTTTCTGGTCCTTGGTCAGCACACCGTGTTTGATGAGCGCCTCGTTCATCAGGCCCATCGTGCTCAGCTGCATGGCTGACGCGACCCCGATGCGCACTATCGCCCCGGTAGCGCCGCGCCACAACCCCCGGACCACGCCGTACTCGCGGTACAGCGAATGCAGCCCGCGTATCGTGCCGACGTGCTTGTGCTGGTAGCCGACCGCGATGGACTGCGTGGAACTCGACTGGAAGTGGATTTTCAACTGTACGAGAACGAAATCGCGTTAGAATAATGTGTACAGAATCGTGCCGTGTTGAGCGCAGTGTTGGATAGCATTATTACGTCCGCGTAATGTCGTGTCGCGGTGCCGTGTAAACTATGTTTCATATATTTCATACATATATATAGGTATATATATATATAATATATATATACTCACTATGCCTAGCGGGCTAGCCAAGAAACCGCCAAACATGCCCGCTCCGGCTCCGACTAACGCGGACTTGGCTAACGAGACCGTGCCGTCCTTCTTCAGTAGCCATTTCCTCTTCTGCGCTATGTCGAATATGCCCAGCCTCGTGCCGTTCAAGAACACCTGGAAACCCATCGCCGGCAACAGACCCTTTTGCAGTGCCAGCGGCCCTTCATTCTTCACCACCACGTAAAGGGCGTGCGCGAAGTTTCGATAGTGGACTTTATACTTGCCAGTTTTCTTTAGCTCCCCCTGCAGCTGAAACCTCGTTTTGATTACTTCCAGCGGATTGGTGAAGCATACCGCGACGCTAGCGCCCAAAGCACCCAATACGAACTCCATGTCAGGTCATTCCTAAAAATATGATCATGATATATATTATAATATTGACTATATCCATAAAATATGTTATTGTGCTTCTAAAATGGTATCAATATTATGAATTCTAATATACGAATGGTCATATACTTAGATCACCCTTTGTTACTAGTGCTTGAATTGCTTTGGTGGAGGCTGGGAGGGGGAAAAAAGTGCAAAACATAGTTTTTATAGCAATTTAAACATTGAAAAAAAAATTTTTAATTAAAGCATTTTTACGGCCAAAAAGGGCGTGAGCACGTATAAAAAATCTCCTGTATATGCGTGTTATTATACGCGGACAGTATATTGGTACTAAGTATACCTAAACCAACTATATTAAACATATTTTTATTCAATAATTTTTATTCACTTTTAAATTATGTTACTATGTGTAAAATACAGAGACAAAACACAAATTTTAGACATGTCATCGGAATGGCCCTCCAATTAACCAAGTCAATCACTTAATATTACAATTGTTCTTCGATTCTATAGCCAATATACATATTTAAAATTAAAAAGGTCATTTTAAAATTATGTTTTCCGTGTATTTAATAGATTAACTGTTAGTGTATTAAATATATGTTATAATCATTTACGTATAATTTCTAGAAGAATATAATATATATATATTCATACACAATTTACATATGTGTAAAATATATTACACATATACAAATGTATATAATTAAAATTATTTTTCTCCATAGTATTCAATCTCCTTATAAGACATCGTATTATTTTTCAGATTAGATAACTGTTTTGTTCGATATTTTTTTCTGAGCAAGTTTTTAATTTGATTAACACAAGCGAGTTGTATTAAATTTACAAAATAAGTAAACATTTAAACATTTTATTTTTTTTGTATAATTAGTTGTACTTATATTTACAATAAATATAGATGTTTCAACACTAATAAATTCACTCAAGTAACAAAAATCGTTTTGTATTCGGCAAAACAGAATAAATGTGAATATAAAATAAGTCGTTTTTCGTACACCAGGTATGGTGAATATCGAGGCGAATAGGATGTATCGAAAGAGGAGAGATTTTAATAGATTGTTTTAGACAGATGAGACGATAGATGTATCACGTTTAAGGGTGATGTTTTAATGTTTTATATATGCTAAAGCATCGATTTTACAATTTTACAAACCATGTAAGACTGTGTGTAAGAACTAAGAACCTAAGCCAATAGTTAAAAATGAAAAACACATCTTAAAATATCATATACAAATGAAAAAGTTTCACTCCTGTGTCACTAGATGTATTCAACCTTCGTACAACGTATCTCAATTTTATTGAACTTTTAAGTTTTTTTTACTACTATAATCTAATAAACTTTAATGGTATATAATTATTTGTAGGTACATAATTTTAGTGAATTTCGTTATGTATCAAAAACTTCGAAAGAAATTACGTTTTGTGTGCTAATCGAAAGAATACAAATTTTTGCTCGCATACTTAAGAATATCGATAACTGGTTAAGAGGTAGTCGGTACTATAGTTCCAAATGTAAATAATTTGATGTGAGCGATTTACTTAGAGCCTATTGCCTATCTTATCAAAACAAAAATTATATGTATTTTTTAAACTGTGTTTACTAGATTAAAAATAGCATGATAATCGTCAATATTCTTAAATATGATTAGTAAAGCCGTATTTCTAATTCCATAAAAAACTTGGACTACTGCAGATTTATCACGTTTTAGGGTGATGTATATTGTTTATCATCATACATTATTGTACATGATGTATAGCCTATGTAAGTAAAGACTTTACTTATCGTGGTTGAGAGCGTAAGCTAAGAGGTATAAATCAAATAAGACCCCTTAAAATATTATAAACTTTAAAGTACATTATTAAATTTCGTTACGTAACAAATATATAACAGCAAACATAATTTTTTTCGCTTGTAAAGGAGTAAACTATTTATGTTGATTATATAGCAAATTCGGTAAAGAAACTAAAATGGGCCGAATCTTCTGAATTTTTAACATTCGGTAAAATTCATGGATAAATATTTATGGTTTCCCTGGTATCAAATGTCCATAGTCTAAAATATCAATTTATTTATAACAAGGAAAAAATATAAACGCTGGACTAAATGTAAAATTATTTCAGAGTTTCTTCATTACCTATCTCATTCATATCAGGAAAATTTCTAATAAAATGCATGCTCTGTGAAGTTAACATATGTTTAGTTAATAATAATGAAAAAAAAGTCATCGTTGAGTATAAAAACACACTATTTGTACCCAGAGATGATTTTTTAAATCGAAGCTGGTCATGACTGTTTACACATTGATAATAATCCGGGCAATGACTTTTCTTTTTATATCTCACATTTATTTTATTTTTATTCATATTATTTGTAAATTGTAATAATTTATAATCGTTAATACATTATTTAAATCAATATAAATATTTAATTATACTTTATTATTATTTTAAGAGTATTAATCACAAAACAATTATAGCGTTGATCTAAAAAATGGTTAGATTTACACGAAACCAATTTCGATTTAGAATAATCTCTACCAAGCAGGTCGACTATTCCAATTTTGCATATTAGTAGTAAGCGAATCGATTTTCACTGTGAATAATAAATGGGTACATATTAAACTATTAGTGTGGTTGTAAAAATATTGCGTACAAAAATAAACGCAAGGCTAGAAAGACATTGTTATTTTGATCATCATAATAAATTGGTTCATATACCAGATCATACCTACGTATAATTGAGTTAATAATACAATTAAATGTTATAAAATATTGTGCCAGTAGCTTGCAGATATGTTATAGCCTTATAGGTACCTACTACAATTATATATGAGGAGCACGAGTATTACACTTATTGACATTTTAGTTTTCATCAAATTATTAATAAATACCTATTAAAAAATAATTATTGAATATATAAATAATTTACTAAAACTAATAACATTTTCAATAAAATAAATATGTAGGTACAACCATGAATAAAATAAATAAAAATATAAATAAATATTGCCTTGAGTATTATTGAAATTAAAACCGGTCGTATGCTTTAGTATATTTTCCATAATACTCAAGGTAAAGTTCATAATTTTTTTTATTTTATTTAATGTTATATATATTTATTTTATTGAAAATTGCATAGGTCTAATAAATTATTTATATATTCAAAAATAATTTGCTATTATTTTAGAGTATAGGCCATTAAACAAATAATTTTTTAATTTTTTAAATTTCATTTTGTTTTCAATTTTGAATGTCCATTGTTAATAAACACATAATATAGCCTATTATAGGTATAATAATACACTTATGGTGCAAATACTGTAGTACTGAAATACTTGTACACCGTGTTTCTTTTCTTCTTCCATTATTTTTGTTTTAATGATAAAATAATAATTTTAATTCCACATAGAGACGGTTGAAAAATGAAAAACATCTATGCTAACCGCAGAAATGGTTACAATAAAGTATTAAGGAGCGATATTATCTCTAGAAAGAGAACGAATTTCACACTTAGAAATAAAGATTCGTCGTTAACGAGACAATTATTAAAAAAATAACATGAAAACACATTTACAAAGTGGGCATACATTTTTTTTTCAAACGGTACGAGTTTTAACCGAACGTATATAGATATTAAGAACATAATAACGAGCACTTACCTATACGTGGTCGGTGGTCCGATAAGAACTAGAACTGCAAACCGAATAACACTTTTTGTTTTGCTTTTGTACGGTGCAGATTATAAAAAATTTGATCGTAACTAATAATTATGTATATTATTATATTATTAAAGCAATAAAATTGATAAGAACATAATATCTGAATAACGTATCGCGAGAACAATTTCGTAGGGAATTGCGTCATATTAGGTATACTACTTCACGAGATTAATTTGTACTCCGAAAATAGATCGCTTTAAGACTTTAACGAGTTAACACATCGAAGACGATAATCACCTACTCAATAAATATATATATATATATTATATAGTATTAATAATGTTATTTTATAATGCATAATGTACTACACCATAGATTAAATATACTTAATATATATAATATATAAATATATATTTAATCTATGACTACACGCAGTAGTAGTATATTTAGGTGGCGCTACGCTACGGTAAGCAAATGATAGTCGTATTTAAAATATTCCTCCAACCGCGTTATAACCGAGAACAAATAACAATGGCCGCAATATTTACCTCGAGCAGACTTTCAACGAGAAAAACCGATCTCACGTAACCGACGAGCAGTCCGGAACAGGAAATCCGCGAGTTCGTGTCTGACCGACTGCTGTTGAGCGAGTGCCGTACCGCTGCCATGTGACCCGAGCCCGACGCCAGTTATGCGGTGGTACCCATACGAACCACGAGGTCACGTATCATCCGTGGCAGTCAATCGACCAGCTGATTACTATTCATCGTTATATAAGGCCTTGGTAATGAATCACAAGCGATCCGGCATTGACTATCAATCGACCAAGTCGCACTTCACCGCCAGTTATTGTACAGTCGTAAATTGTTCATGGCGAAATGTATCGGCCTAAGGGCTAAGACCTGGAAACTTATATTATGACCGTACAACGTTGAAACCGTGAGCGGTTAGAGTCCTCCGCTACTACTGGTTGGGTTCAATTAATAATTTGTCCGTATTTTACCATTCATCCGTGATTTTATTAATAAAAACTACACTTCCACAAGAATACGCGTGAAGTCGTGAACCGTTCGTCTAACTCTAACACCTCCACGGCCCCATTTCTCGCAGGATTTCCATTCGCGTGGTCCGCCGTCTTGATTGAACATTTCGTTGACCCCGATGACGGTCTTCTATAATGTGTAACGAACATGTCTTTTAAACATCTAGTAAAAATAATATTAATCATGTAGTAGACTACCACAACAATTTAAATATTATGAGTTATGACACTGGTACAATGCCTGTATACGACTGCCAATAATGCGTCGATAGTATAACAAACGACTTTGATGGTTATTTTTATTTTTATTTGGGGGGAAAAAACAAGATAAGGCGTTTTTTTCAAATCAGAAGTTTGTTGGTCAATATGGTCTTGTATAAGAATTTAAGGTATAATATAGACACCTACTCACCGCTGTATAATCCCTAGAATAACGATTTTTCGTCATAATGTTATAATATGCACATTTTATTCTTTGCTATGATCAGTGGCGAAGGTGAAACAAAGAGACATTGTCTACCCAGTTTTTGATTGCATATTTAATATACTATAATATTGTATATTGTAAATACACTGGCATTTTACATTTAATTTTTCATAATTCCATCGTTAAATTATGTTTATCCTATATTAAAATAATATTAATCATATAAGTATTTATATATACAGACACAATAGGCATATTATATATTAGGTTTAATTTGGGCCGCGGAGCAACAAGTCCAAACAACCAAGATAAGCCCTCTGAGACACGGATATAGTATGTCTCATACCCATGGCCGTGTGGTGTGGTGGGCGACAAATAAAGGGGTACCTCATGCAAGCCACTAAAGAGACATGTCTCACGAACAATTTAATCGATTAATAATTGGTTATCACTGTATTAAGAATTATCCTATTTAATATATTATATAATATGTGCTTTATCATCTCATAATCTGTAACGATAATGTACACGTTATTACTATCGCTATCGTGAATGAACCGGGATATCCCCAAAAACAAAACGTAATCGAAATTTCAAAACCAATTATTATATTGCCCCACCGTATGTATCCAATCTAACCCTCCATAATGACATTCGCATGAAAACAATTGAAGAAGAATCGGTAATTTATTACAAGCGATTCTTTTCACACTTAGCTAACCACAAAAATCCACTAATCAGGTATCTAAATACAATATCCTTGCCCGAAGCTCCTCGACGTCGTCTGAAAAGAAGGTGGTGCAGGGACCTTCTAATTTTATAACTTCCAACGTTCTTTTACCTCGCTAGAGCTTCACGCTTATTCTCTACAAAGTCATAGTCTAGATTAATATAATCGCTCATGCTAAGTGTTGCTAATGGGTGACTTCTTAACCCCGTTCTTCATGCCTTTTTTTTACCCTCTTAAAATACGCTTATTGTGCTCTTATTAGTATAGATTGTGTAATTCTTGTAAAAATAAAAAAAAAAATTATTATTATAATATATTATTAGACTTCAACAATATAATAAAATAGAATAAAATAAATATAATAAATAGTATTTGTCACTTGTCAGTTATGAAGTACATAAACTGATAAACTACATACTGTAGTAAACAGTAAACATAATTTATTTATGTTATAATACATTTAGTAGTTATTTCCCGTTGGAACGCGAAGTGTATTAAATTTAATAATATGGAGTGTTCGGATATAATTAGTGAAATTTTAAAAGTAGGGATTCACAACTATTCTTTCGAACATAAACTTCAATTAAAAACGAAAAAAACCAACACCACGTTTAAGTTTGGAAACGGTTGATGGGAAAACAATACGAAAATGTCAAGTATCATGGTACACAAAATATGCATGGTTAGCTGGAAGTGAAAATCTAGGTAACGACTGGGATCCAATAACTATAAATATGGCATATGGTTTATTGCATAAGCTATCAAATCTTAAATTTGTATATATTTAAATGTGTCTACCCTAATCCCGAACCCAAGCTTCGCCACTGGCTATGATATACATATTTAATTATGTACCTTCATACTAAGTAGACACTAACATAGATACTTGCATACCTAAAAGTTTATGCGTTAAAGTTGTCGTGAAAAGAACTGCGATGGGCTATATATATTATAGCTTGCACAGTTGCACACCATGAAAAATAATAACATGAGATAATGCACAATACTACAATAATAATTTTATAAATGTTCATGTAAGTACCATAATTAAATAATTCCTACAATATGAATACTATTAGCATACGGCGACATTAATAATAAAAACGGACTTAACTCCTAGATCGGATGCGACTCCACGGCAGAACTCCCCGGTGGAAAACAAAATGTTGAGTCCCCTAGAAAAAAATTGTAACTATAAATGATATACTATTAATTACTATTGTCTATTACTATTATTTAGTTACTATTAATTATCATATTTTTACTAAAATAGAAATTCCATTTCAAATTTATAACCATATTTTAATGTGATTAAAATTTATCTTAAATAATAATAATAATAATATAGCAATAACTCTTATATCTTCATCAAAATGTATCTTAGATAATAAATTATTTAATATTTTAGTGTAATAATTTATAAACCTATATTATTAAATTTCATTTCAACAATTTTTTTCCTCGATTTTTCATTGGCAAAGTTCTCTATTACTCTTAATATTCAATGTTTTTGTTCTTTTGATTTCTACATTTGAAATTACTGAACTAGATGTCTAGATAAACGTTCTTGTCCACGTGCGGCCAGTGACCACATGAATATCAAGGTATTATCTTATAGTAGTATTTATAAAAGAGTTGAAATGTTTTTACAGAGTATTTAAATTCAATTTTCAAATACCTATTCGACTTGTATTTAGCAATGGATGAAGACTTAGATTTAGGATCCAAATAATCCGTCATGACAATTTTATATTTTTTTATTAGTCAGCGGTAGCACATTCAAATAATGAGGTTCAAGTATGATTGATTCTTTTATTTTTAGTTTCATAGTTTATACAACGGTTATATTTTAACAAAACGATTAGAAAATAAATTAAAACTCTTAATAAACAAATTTTAAAATTTGTATTTCATTGAAAGATACATTACAGTTCATACATTCATGTTATACTAATGTAAAAAATACCCAGTGGATTTAACACAAATAAAACTCAACAGAAACATTTGCAAGTTATTAATTTCATGAAGAATAAAAAAGTTTAAGTTTATCCATTTCTTCATTTAAATTGTAGTATTTTGGAATTGTAAAAATAACATTTTAAATTATGTTCATCAGCAGTTATTTTTAGTAAAATGAGTACTTATTACAAATTTATACTCAATTCAATATTGTTTAAGTTAATTTTAGGTTAATACTTCAAACAAAATGTTTGAGAATCAGCAATCATCAGATAAACATTATTATAGTGTTTTGATTTATTCATGTTTAAGACTTTAATAACTTGCACATATATACAATTTACGGTTATCACAAGTTAATGAATGGTCCAAAATGTATTAAATATCAAGTAGGTGTACATAAGATGGAAAAAACTGACAGTAATTTGGAAAACACAGAAATGTATATAAATTGTACAATATTGACAAAAACCAAAAAAAGAGAAGTTTTTTCTTAAATAATAAAAATGAATTCTATTGATTTCAGTTACTATACTTTTTACAAACATATGTACATAAATTATAAAACCAAATTTAATAATTTATATATACATCACAGTTTGGTGGCATAGATTTTACATTAAGTACTAAAAGACAGTTATTTAACATAAGTTTTAAATTATGTTTACATAAGTTACAGAATGTTTTAATACATATTATATTTTGTTATGTATAATAAATATTACATAATTTATAGTAAATCACATAAAAAAAAATATATTTCACAACTATTGTTTGACAACTTACAGTTAGCACACAACTAAAAAATAAGAAATGAATATTCATTCATTGATTACACAATTGTAATAATTTTATTACATATTATGTGTATGGCTTTGAATTTTACATGTATGAATCACTAGTTTACTATTTCATAAATATATTTTCAAGTAAATGCTATTAAAATGTTTATCTTCAGCTTATACAATAAACATAACTTGTTTAAATTAAATATTGGCTAAGAGCTGTAATCAATTAAATATATTAACCAAAAATAAAATATTTAATTTTAGTTTGTACTTAAATACTAACATATGGGAAGCCTAATCACAAGTACATAATATGAACTCTTAGTCAAAAAATCTATGTTAAAACCAACATGTTTACGTAAATGATTTTATCACATACTAAATAAAAATTACTTAACTTTGAAGTTTTAATTTGTCTAAAATTTTTAGAATAAACAACGAAAACACATTTATTAGTTATGTGCGCTAAATAATTATTTTACACTATTAAGATATGCATCCAAATTAATGAAATCAATTAATAAAATTCACAGTTATTTTCTGTAGGTATATTTAAGGTATAATACAATTTATGTATTTCTTTAAATGAATAATAGTATTTTTTTTACTGATGACAAATCAACACTAAATAAAAATACCATATAATCTAGTACACATAATGCTTATACTTTACTATGTATTAGTAATGTAAAATACATTTTACTACAAATAATACGACTAGAATCTTACAATACACACACTATTTTAATAGTAATAAAAACATTAAAATAATGAATATAGACTTGACAAGTTTATAAATTCAATTAAAAATGTTTTATATCTTTATAAAATAACAAATTAATTCAGTTATACAAATAAATATTATTTTCTTTATTAGATGAAAAAAAAAGTAATTAAATCTTGTATTGCTGTTTGAAAAATTTAAGGTAATACCCTTTCCATTTATAAAGTTTTATACTAGTATAAATTAAATATTTGCGCTTTAAGTCAGAAATGTGAGTTAGTATATTTTCATTATATTATTGAAATATATCAAAAATATTGTTTAATACAAAATTCAATAAGTTTTATTGAACAAACATTCAAATCATTGCCATAAATTATGATTATGTAAATTTCTACTTAAAACACTACGCACATCATCTGTAAATCGTAATGCATCCAACATCGGTAAAAGATTTAACAATGCAGTATCTGAAGTATCTGAGAACCACGATTTTATCGGTATTGCATTGTCTAAAACATACATATTATTATAATTAACAAAATAATAGTTTTGAATAAAAATATTTTTATACTACCGGAAAATGCTCGATATGCTGCTGGTGAATTATCAAGGATAAAAACACTCGACAGATCACTTGAGACAGATGTCAAATCTTTAGTATAAGAACCCATTTCAGGTGTACAGTGTTGCCTATAAAATCGTCTTTTTAATATCCCTCTTCGATTATCTAATTTATCAGCAACTGCAGCGCCATAAATTTGCATACTAGCTGTAAAGACTACTAGTTCATACCATTTTGAAACCTATTAATAACATATATAAAAATCAAATATTACATACATTTATTTTTAATTAAATTTAAAATATGGTGAGTTTTTGTAATTTTGAACTTACAACATCTAAAAAGAAATCAACATGTGGCCTTTTGTGAACATAAAACCTTACAGGATGTCGTTCAATGGTAACTTTTAAAATGAAATCTGGAGGCATTTCTGGTTTGGACGGATGACGTAGAACACCTTCATGGTGTGAATGGATCAATGTCTCATCTAAATCTAGCACCAAGACTTTCCTCTTTACCATACCTAAATATGTTCATAAAAATAAAATAAAATTCTTAGATAGAATATACAAGTATTATAGGACAACGTACTTAATCTATGCCTGGATAATGGTAATAGTGGAAATACTCCATATTTAACAGGTTGATATTGACGAACCTGAAATAAAAATCACCAGTTTTATGAAAAAATATATTTGCTATTATTACAGTTATTATTACTCAACAATTTTGTTCATCACACAGGACGGTTCAAATGTTAATTTAAAGTTAGTTTAGACATTTTAATTATACGAAACTACTCAAATTAAAAACAATAAAAGCTTAATTACCAATGTTATATTATAAGTTAAATAATAAAATGTAATCTTTTATATCTATCTACTTATAATTTCATACAAGTAATTAGTGAAATTTTAAAATATTAATTTACCATTTAAATACGTTAGTGCTAAAGGATTTATTTTGACTATCAAAAATTGTTTTATTTCTCTTTATTTTGTAACATTTACTACAACATTATTTGTAATTGTATTTCTATTTGATCATGTACGTATTATAGTATTTAAATACTGTACACCTCTTGGTAAATGGTAATTATCCTAGAGGTGGCTATAACTAACTCATATGATGTAAGTTCATAAATTATTGATTTTCATACCAGCTAAAGAAATGAGACCTACCTATAATTGCATGCAAATGTCTACTGAAATTTTAAAATTTTAATTTATGATTTAAATTTATATAAAGTTAAGAGGCTGGATAACTAACTAGAGGCTTATTAAGGCTTGGTAAAATATATGCATGGAGAGATGAATTTGACTCGATACAGATTGTCAATATGTATCTTGACTGCTCAAGTTATGCAAATAAATAACTGTTCTAGGCTTGATTCAGAAGAATTAAACTTAATTTATAAGCAAGTTCCAAACTTTGAGCTGAGACAAACAATAATCGATCTTGATTTTATCTAAGTTTTGTTAATCTACAATTGTTATTAAATTTAAATTATACTAATCATAAAAAAATTGCATTTTGTCAAATAAAAAATTTTTATATTTAATATTGAAATTGTCAAATATATTTTAATTATAATATAATAATACATAATAAATCATAAAAGGTTAACCATGATAGACTAGTGGCAGCTAATAAAATATTTAATATTTTAACTTTGAAAAATAAGTAACTTGTAAAAAAAATTAAGATTTAGCTACCTGCATAGTAGGTATATATTATTTTAAGTTAGTATTTTGAATGTATTTATGAAGTTTAAATTATTTTTGATACGTTGGTATTGAGAAATGTACAGGACAATTACAAATTGTTTTAATATTATCTAGATAATTAATGAATAATTTTAACTTACAGTTTTTATCTGTCGTTTTATTAGGAAACATATGCAAGCCCACACCTTTGAGGCTAAAACCATGAAAGCTTGTATGCCCATCTGTATGACTTTCAACATTTGAATGGTAATAATTATGACAATGGTTGACTCATAACTTTATAACAGATTGATTGATATATACATCACACGTGAATACAAACAACCGAGGAGTGTTACATCTGAAAACATGTATTCAATGTAATCAAACTGATTTTTTTGATAAAATGTGCCAATGCCCTTCCGAAATGTGAACAAAATATACGTACCGTTTTCCACATAATACTGATATAGTAAGTGGAAAAAGAAATAATTCCGAACAATCGCAAGAGTGCAACTGAAAACTAGTATAAATTAAATGAAAATACGAAATTACAAACAAGATTCAAAACGAGATCAAATTGAAAAAAAAAATAACTGTGAAACAATTTCTCTTTACTTTTCCTTACACCTATAATCAGTAGTTTCCAAACAACAACAAAGCGAGATAAGAACATCACGCCATAATGACCAAAGAGATTGCAAACATCAAAAGTAAATAGCAAAACCACTCTCCACGGCGAAACATTTCCGGTCTTCCGGAGGACCAGAACACATAATAGTTTGAATGTTTGATGCCTATTGGAATTTCGTAAGGAACAATGTTGAACTGTGTAAAAAAAACGAAAAAAGAAAAATTGTAATTATTAGGGCTGGGATGCAATATCATCTTTATTTCTGGTCCTCCAAAACGTAAAACGTTGATCCGTAAAAAGAAAATGTGTTTTGGCCTTTGGGTGATACTGATTATTTTAATGTAATCTTTATTTTGCATTTTTCGACAAATTTAACCTACCAGGGCATTTTTAAGGCTTTTTGATGATTGAAAATGGAATTTTCTTAGTTTTCAAAGCATTATTCTCAATTTTTTCAAAAAGTGAACGAAAATTATTGCGATTAACAAAAGACTTTCGACAGACTGCTGACGGTACGAATAATAAATTATATAGCACGGTAATTTATCGTCGATAAAAAATTTACTGTAACTATAAGGCTTTACGCTCAATTTGTGACCAAAAACCAGCTGAAATTTTATAAATTATAACATTTCAACCGGCTTATTTTAACTTATCATGTATTTTTTTTAATTATTATTTTAGAATGAATGATTAAGTTGTCAGAAGACTATTCAACCAAATAACGTACAATATTATTAAAAAAAAAAATAAAAATACAAAGAAAATACATTATTTTAGTATAATCTTTCAATTTATTTTTAATTTTTAGCTATCATAAATAAATTTATATTCATTTTTACAGTACATGTTTTGAGTTTTTTAAGTAATTTTAGCATTTTTCCAAGGGCATTTTTTGAGATTTTTTAGGTTATACAATCCCAGCACTAATTAAAATACAACTAAATAATATTATCCTAACGGGCGCGCGAGGAGCGTATAATATATTTCATGTACGATGTACTATGTACGTATAAAACTATTGCTTGGTATAGAACTTTTAATGTTGGAACTTTGGAAATTTTGTCGATTCTCGTTGTAAGGATTTAGCCGATACCCGATGTACCATGTACCAGTTGCGTGACGACAGGATTATTTTCAAGAGGCAAACGTACATATTGTTTGGTACCCACCCATTAAAATTAAAGGTGTCTGATGTCTCTCTACTTCGCATTCAACGTATAACGTCTACTATTAAATTGTAAATTGACAACTGGTACCTAACCTACTGTACTTATTATACTAAATAATAATTTATGGTTCAAAACCATGTTATTAACGTGTCTGTACACACCAACTCACACACACATTTTTTACTAGGGGTGACTGCCCCAAAATCACCGCTTCAACACGCCACTAACATATACGGTATGATATACCGCTATACCAGTATATGCATGTTTTTCGTGTTCGTTGTATGTACAATACACGTACATCTTTCGTCATAATATTATATCTATATTCTATGTGTACAATATTATATCTAAATTCTATGTGTACAATATTATATCTAAATTCTATGTGTACAATATTATATCTATATTCTATGTGTACAATATTATATCTATATTCTATGTGTACAATATTATATCTATATTCTATGTGTACAATATTATATCTATATTCTATGTGTACAATATTATATCTATATTCTATGTGTACAATATTATATCTATATTCTATGTGTACAATATTATATCTATATTCTATATGTACAATATTATATCTATATTCTATGTGTACAATATTATATCTAAATTCTATGTGTACAATATTATATCTATATTCTATGTGTACAATATTATATCTATATTCTATGTGTACAATATTATATCTATATTCTATGTGTACAATATTCTATCTATATTCTATATGTACAATATTATATCTATATTCTATGTGTACAATATTATATCTAAATTCTATGTGTACAATATTATATCTATATTCTATGTGTACAATATTATATCTATATTCTATGTGTACAATATTATATCTATATTCTATATGTACAATATTATATCTATATTCTATGTGTACAATATTATATCTAAATTCTATGTGTACAATATTATATCTATATTCTATGTGTACAATATTATATCTATATTCTATGTGTACAATATTATATCTATATTCTATGTGTACAATATTATATCTATATTCTATGTGTACAATATTATATCTAAATTCTATGTGTACAATATTATATCTATATTCTATGTGTACAATATTATATCTATATTCTATGTGTACAATATTATATCTATATTCTATATGTACAATATTATATCTATATTCTATGTGTACAATATTATATCTAAATTCTATGTGTACAATATTATATCTATATTCTATGTGTACAATATTATATCTATATTCTATGTGTACAATATTATATCTATATTCTATGTGTACAATATTATATCTATATTCTATGTGTACAATATTATATCTAAATTCTATGTGTACAATATTATATCTATATTCTATGTGTACAATATTATATCTATATTCTATGTGTACAATATTATATCTATATTCTATGTGTATAATATTATACTCTTATATCTTTCATCGTAACTTATCTATATTATTTTTATACGTTTATTCTACGCCAATATTTCGCACGTGTACATCGGTGACGCGTGCATCAGAGCTCGATCCAAAACAACAGCTGGTCATAAAAGGTACTGCACTAGTTGCAGGGCTGGATTTTTTTTAGTGACTACCACGGTTATTAGATAATATAATGACCGTCAACCGTGGTTACGATACACCAAGTTGGCCGTTGGATACCGGATTACGTTTACGTTCCAGACACTACATTCGGCCATTCGGGTTTCAAATGTTTTTCGGTAAGTTTGTCTTTCCGTTCAAACAGACTTGGGAGTTAGGACCGTCTACGATCCTATTTTTGACCACCGCGATACGATTGAAAATAATTGTTTTTAAATTAATTATACATCTTACAGACCGAAGTCTGTTCGGGTGGGAAGGAAAATGTTAGTGTAGTATTACTATTGTACCGAAAAACATCAAGCATATACAGATAACAATACTATTGACGTTTTAATTTCGGGATCCAACTCGGATGCAGTCAAGTACGAAGAAAGTAAGGTATGTATATTATTGGATTGTTAATTTCAATATGTCGTATAGTAATAAGTTGATGTGTAATATATTTCGGATATAATTGTTCAGTAAGATTTTCGTCGATCCTCGTACATATGTTCGTACACATATGTTTTTATACGAGATAGATATAGAATAAACTGGTTACGGGGCTGGCGACGAATAAATTATTTAAAAGTTTAAAACACGGGGCTACATGTATAGGTTCACGTATACGACGTACAAGCCTACGTTACATAATGCGCTCGGGTGTAGCATCTATTAGACATCCCGGATAATATGGAAGCGTCTGAAACTTGTCTTGAAAAGACTGTTCGCGGGAAACTTCAATTTATTTTGGTTAATGCACGTCATCTTAAGGGAATCGCAAGCCATGATTTTATTTATCTTTCTATCACACGCGCAACATAGGGATTTAGACGTTTTCTATTTTCAGAGTACCGATCAATCAATTGATGAGATAATGATTTTGAAAGCTGATTTGAAGTCGTCGTTAAGTGTACTTTAGATCGACTTACCAACTCTTTTGATTTTGTCTTCTAAAATTTTACAAAATATTTGAAACTTAAAAAGCAACAAAAGTTCATTTTTTAGGTGTGTTTAGAACACAATTTAAAAAAATTGTGAGAAAGTCGATCTAAAGAAGACTATACGACAAATTCAAATCAGTTTTTAAAACCCTTATCACATGGATCAATCAGAGCGTTGGAAATAGAAAACGTCTAAGTCTCTATGTTTCTCGTGTGACAGAAAGATAAAGAAACTCACGGATTGCAATCCCCTTAAACGACGTCGTTTGAAAAAATGAAAAACTAAAAAAACTATTTTGAATATATTTATTGTGTGCGTGATGATGGTGGTTTCATTTATTCTTTATGATATTTTTTCCAAATTTGAATTGAATATACTTATTAAGTACGTAACATTAGTTTCGAAAAACAATTCTAAGCGAAGGATCGGTCGGGTATGTGGATCATCGGGAATGTGTAATTTCTTCAAAAATAAAGGTATATGTACCTATAATCGGCACAACCGCGTATAGTCAAAAACAGTGATGATAGTTTGTCCAAAAATTAGTATCTATAATATGAATTCAATTATTTCGTCGGTATACCCTCGTTGACGCGGTCACGATGAACAAGACTCGAATACGATAATAGTACGTACTACTACTACGCTTAATAGTAATTTATTTTGATATGAATATATCTATCGCTGCATGGGCCGGGTCATGCTAAAATTTTGTCCAAAACGTCAGCCAGATGTCACACTATCCGATTATCGTCGAGTGAAAAGTACAAAAGAGTAAAATGCATCGTTTCACAAACAACGATTTGGTTGTCATAGTAAATTCATAGTAAACACTATACCTACTCGTAGTACATTTTTCATAAATATTTTAATTTAAGCAGAATCTGTTGATATGATTTTGACTATGATCATAAAATGAAATTTACTATGACGACCAAATCGTTGTCAGGGGAACGGTGCATGTCACTCGTTTGTGTGTGGTGGGTAAGACATATCCATGTACCCGTGTATCCGTGTATACTGTATTACTGTAAAGCGTGGATACTTGATAACGAAGAGTGTGACGTCTGTTTGAATAATAAGTTGAATTCAATTTTACAAAAAATAATGCATTTATTATATTATTAATTATTACAGTATTATAAATGTTTAAGAACTTTCTGGGTTTAAAGTCAATACTGACGTTAATGGTAACGAATTGATTAGTGAAATAACCAATAAAATGGAATATTCTGTTTACAGTTTTACAGACATATCAATTATATATAATCTAAAATATATCAATATATATATTTATATATCTCAAATGCCCTCAATTATTTTCAACAAGCCGAGATGAATGGAGAGTAAACATTATACTATTTAATAATGTACTCTGAAACGCGTTATTGCTAAAAAGATTGCGCGCATGAACATAAAATAGGTACAATAGAAATTAAGAACAAAAACTCGATTGAATATAATATTTTTTCAATTTTTTTGATGATATACATGGATGAAAATACATACATTTTCAGCAAAAAACATTTTTATGTGGTATGTAATTATCGTGTGGTTGTTTGTTTTTTAAAACGATAAGACGTATAGTTAGATGATTATATATTATAAGACGACATTATATTCCTATCCACCCTAGGTTATCCCACTCCCGATTCAAATCTCCTTAATTCTCGTTCTACTCACATCATCAACTCCATCATTTCCTTCATTTCCGCTGGCTTCCTAATTTGAATAATAATTGTAAATAAATAATATAAATATTTTGTAAATTTTTTTTATAAATAGTAATTGCATTTCTGTAATGTTTCTGACAATGGCAAAATAAAAAAAAAGACGACATTATGTGTCGTTGTTGCACCGACAATACAGAAACCATGCCCTGGTTAATGGACTATATGACCTGGATAATACATTAAATCGTTTTAACAATCATTATAATATTATTATTATTATTATTATTATAAATTTTTTTGATAATAATAATTTATAAAACTATTTTCATAATTTTAATTAATTTTTATTGGTTATAGTATAAACAAATTCTTTATATATTAAATATATTAATATATTAATTTAAAATAATTGTATGAATACAATTTTTAGTCTATGATGACTGCTTAGCTTCTTCCCAGTAATGTATTCACACACTCCTTCACAGGGGGCTGTGTCCCCTGTTTGGTAACACAGTTGCTGAGTAACTTAACGACTTACAATATTATCTGCGATCGGAATCACCGCCATAGTCGTGATGTTTAATGAAAACGATTAAAGGTTATAGGCCCAAACTATATAACATAACATTGAAAATAAATTTATTAGATTAAATTTATAAGAGATGTACAATCATGTTGTTGGATTGAAGTTGAAAACAGGATAAATACAGGATTGTAAAAACGGATCAAGATAGTATACGCAGAACCGGATAAAAAAAGGGAATTTCTACTGTATTTTGAAATAAAATATTTTTACATTAACTGCTGGTCATTTTTTTTTATAGCGTTGAAATGACGAGTATTTAGTTATTCCCAAAAAGATTATTTATTATTATTAACATACCTGTTAACTGGTTACACATTACAATAAATTGAGTTTTGTGAACGCCGTACGTTGAAAATAGTTTCAAGTCGTAATAACGTTATTGAAGAGCACAATACATTTTTGTTCTATACTGCTGTGCACTTGCGGTACCCTTGACCCGCAGACATGACGGTTGCATTTGAAAAGGTCACACAATAGCCAGGTGGAGTGAAATGATAATAAATCACATATGCTAGCCATAATCGACGGTCATTAGGTTAAGGAAAAAGAACAGGAAAGCAACATCACCGTCAAACACATACAAACGAAAGAAAAAAAGTAAACAAATATGAAAAATAATCGTCAAAGGGAGCGTTATAATGTTCCTTTACCAGTCAAAAAACATAATATATTATTGCTGTGAATTTACAGGAGTACAGAGGAGAAGTGTACGGCCATTCATATATATTTTTTTTTCATTGGAGGTATCGCGGAGTTTTCATTCTTAGCGTGTGTTCAGAATAAGGTGTTTGTAAATGTATTATTATACAATTGGTGATGATTTCATTTTAAACCATAAATCAGAACTTTAGGTTTGTCATGGTAATCATTCGGAAACCTATGCCACTGCAGAGTGTCAGTTCTCGGTATTCATGAAACTGTACAATAATATTCTAATGGACATTTTATATAATATTCTTTTTTCTTATACTATCTTATGTTGTCATTTTGATAGAATACTTTAGGAAGCAATGATTGTTCCGTCATGACATTTCGTATGAATAGAGGACCAGTAATTTTTGTTATTGTGAAAACAAGAAACCGCTGCTTTCTTAAAATATGTATTATTTCAATTTTTCTTTAATATAATATTAATAATAATATACAGTTGAATTTCTAGCATTTGAATTTTGAAGTACTAGATAAGTAGAAATATTGGATAAGAAGAAACAAAAATCTCTCTTAACTACATTTTCTTTAAATATCATTAATTTGATAATTCGAAATTCTTAATAGCTGAAACGATTTCATCTGGGCGCGAACATTTGAGTTATCGAATTTATAACATTGAAAATAATGTAAAAAAAATATACAGACTTGCATTAATTATTTTGGTAAGTTACATTTTAAAAGTCAATATTATGCGAACAACGTTTTAGACTTAGTACCTACATCGTTCAAATATAAATCTGTCGGTGCGTGCCCCTACACAATAAATTTCTCTTTCGATCGGTCAGTGTGGTAACATTTTACCATTGCAAATACTTCTGAATGATTCACGATGATCCCGAAATTCCTGAGATGGTCGCTATTCGCCAGCAAAGAGCTATTCTTTTCAAGCGCGGTGCATTTAGCGCGTTTAAAACGATCGCCGGTAGATTTTATTATCACTATTATTACTATTATTATTATTATTATTATTATTACTATGGCGAATACATATACATGAGTAATACAAGTAGCCGGTACACAATCGGATAGCATTGAAAACAAAAGACCCCCAGAGCTGACCTGCGGCTTATTAACGGGCCGGCAAAGAGGCGCGTATATATACGTAGAAGGCACAAGGGGCCTATATGCTGTTCGCCTGCAGGTTTCCATAAATGGTTGTGTTTTATTATTATGCTCTTGGCTGAGGTTAAAATGTCACCAGTTATATGTAAATCGCGGGGGCACGTTCATGCGAGGACGAATGTGTTGGGCTCACGTGCTCATTACGGCGGCAACCCCTCCCCCGCCGTTGGTCATCGTCAAGGGCGTGGACTTGCATCTTCACACAAACGCATTCTTCATCGCATCATTCGAACGTAATACACATAATATACTCACCTAATGTATACAATACTATTTAATATAATCTCTGTAGTGCTCCGTATATTATATAATATTATAATAAGTACCATACCCATTATAGATTCTTCACGGATCACGGGCGGACGTGCATACGCATTCTATGTATAGGTTCTTGCGATAAAAAGTCAAAATTCCACACGATAATACGATAATAATACCCATACGTTGGACGCATAAATTATTATCACGTGGCTAGGAGAAAATTTCTAGTTTTCGCTTTTTGTTGCAGCGATGACGATTATAACAATATAATGTACAATTGCTGCAGTGCACACGATACAGATGATTCTGCAGGTACGACTGTTGTGTTTGTATTATTTATATTGCAGAAAAACTACATTTTAGTTATAATATATACATAAGGTATACTGAATTTAAATTGTAATCTGTAACACTAACCACGGCGTATTGTCGGTAAGTACACGTTTACATGAAGTGATATTAAGTTTTCCAAGTTAAAAGATACGAATTACGAATATGCTTACAATAATAGTGAGGAGATCTGAGAATCTGAGTTGATAAAATAAACAATCGTATTATAAACAAAACGTGGTAAATCGATAACATCTTTGTTTTTATGTTAAATCTTAAATAGCATCTGAAATTTTGAATATTTTATTTCTTACTATTTCATTAAAATAAAAAAAAAAAAAACCAAGGAAAATGAGTAAGAATAGAACCAAGAAAATTGTTCCCTTGCTCCTGGGAAATGGTCATCAGTGCATGTTATCTGTTTTCCACGCACGGCTTTGTGTACTCGTTGTTTAATTTCGGTTAGTCAGCAGTTCTTTTTTTTCGGACAAGTAACATTCTTTCGTGGCGGGTGAAAAAATATCCTGCTCCTGTATTATAGTCGAGTTTTCGGACCACATAACCGAGTTTGATCTTATTATACTATGTTTATGTTTTTTTTTTTGTTCGTACCCGAAAACAGACAATCGCACGGCGATACATTTAATGAGCATGTGGGGTCAGAAGACAATAATTTAAACAATGGTAGGTATCTTTTATAAATATCTGTTTTTCTGTATTAAATACTGTTTAAGGCTTGTTTAAAACCTTACAATCTTTTTTCTTTAAGTTTTATTTTCACGTAGGTCATGAACTGAAAATGGCCGCATTTATTAAAATATAAAATAAAATAAAATATATTTTTAAAATATGGGTACATTGGGCAGCAGTATAATGATTTATATTATATTTACCTTACCTTTATATTTAATACCTTACCGTTTCAAGTCAATGATTCCCTTCGATGCACTGTACTGTGATTTAAACTGTGACATAAACACTTATTTCCTCGCACGTTCTCATGAATTTACATACATATTACTCATCAAATCAAAACACGATTTATTTATGGTTAGATTATATTGTTTCTTTATATAACTATATATATTTTGTGGGGTCCAATCAAAGTTGATGTTTTTTATTGTACACCGAATGATAAGCAGTAAAGTATAGACTATATAGCATATAGCTGGTTAGATTGTGTTTTATATTTTAACATATTTTATTTCGCTTTTAAATAATTAAAGAAATATTCAAGTATTTGGTTTTATAAATGTATAGTTTCTGTTTATCTGTACATGGTATATTGGTAGGTACTTGATGGTTATAATTGTTCTGACAGTTGAAACAGACACCATTAAAAATTAGAATACTGCACAAGAAAACGTAATTCATTTTGATTTTTGAATAAGCGATATTAATATTATAAATTATAATATATTCTCATTTAGTGCGAGAAACATTTAAAGTTTTGAACATTGAAAAAGCTTGAAAATAAGGTGTATAGGAATTATTATTATAACACAGGAGCTATTGTGCCATTAAATAATACAAAAAGTAGATTTTTTGATAACTGATGAGATAATATTATATTGATGTTTAAACGAAAAGATATAATCTTCGCGTATCCGCATCACGAATAATAAGAAACTAATTACTTGAACATTGATATTGTTCAACAAATTTGATTTAACACAAGTCGGTGTTCGTATTATGGATACTGTACCCGTTCCTTTAGAAAACAATATAATGTCGTGAGTCGTGACTTCTGCAAAAATACGCAGCAGCAGTTGTTATCGCGACAATAATAATAATTGTGGGAAATAAATTAGTATTAAATTGTGTTGTGGGGAGGAGAAATCCGATATTTTGTATTAACGCGCGTTTGCAAACACGGTTTGGGTGAAAGTATTTTTTAGGCGTGTTAAAAGGCGTGACTGATCCGGATTAGGTGTTCGGTTTACCTTCTTTTTAGCTCTGGCTATAGTATATGTTATACATGTGCTGCATCCTATAAAAATGCCCGACGACGTATACATAATACAACAACGTATTGTCAGCAAATTAATTATATTTATAATATCATTTTCGATTTGTTTCGATCGCTGTATCGGAGTATAACGGAGAACACGATATTTTGTTATACGTCACAGATATTAAATAGCCAAATAGGTTATGTTTGGTATCGCTTGTGTGCTACGTGATTAACGTTTTCATTATTATCATTATTACCTACAACTTAAATTTCATCAAAATACGACAAATAGTTTTGGGGGGAAAAAAAATAGAAATAAAACGTGAATGTTCCATATTGTTTGGCCGTACCTATTTATTTGCATCAAAAGTAAAACAATGATAGTAATTTACAGACTAGATTATTATAATGTTGTTCCGATTTTTTGATATTTTGGGCGAAAATCAAATACATATATACCCTAGTTTTAATTTAGTCGATTATACAAATACGGTCACAAAAATATTTTGTTCTTTAAATCATGTATTTTTTTTTTAGTGAAAACGAAATGATCGAATTCTTCGATTTTGAGATTTTACTTGTATGTAGTATTACAGATGTATGTTGTTATTGGTCTGTTGTTGGTGATGACGTGAACTGTTTACGAAAATGGTCTAGAGTATCTGGTAGAATGTTCGCGATTGTTGGTTTTACTGCCATTAATAAACAGTAATAGTATACAGTTTGGAATATTTTTAATTATTCTGTTTTATGTAACATCGTTCACTATATACTCGTATGTATGATAGAAGCTCCAAACATACTTTTTCATTTTACAAGAAGCACCGTATTCATATTGACGATTACATACAAGTCACTTTCAATCTACATTGTTGCATTATGCATTTAATTACAATATAAAAAGAACCATTTACGATTTTAACATTATTCGTTTATTTGTTAAATAAGACAACTTATTCGAATCCAGATCGGATCGATGCAAAACACAAAATTATATAGAAATGCAATTTGTTTAATTCTTTGCAATCTTACTAAAGTTCTTCATAGGATATTTCACAAATGGTAATAATATGCTCATTAAAAGAGTGAAATCCGATATTGATATTGTTATAGAACTCAAGTTCCCAATATTGTTTTTTATTTAATTAAATATTTACCCATCAGCGGATAACAATAATTGCGATAAAAATGCTCAATGTTTACTTATAAGTCATTAAACAAATACCCCATTCATAATTTACCGATTGAGGTTACAATGTAGGTGCTCGCGATTCTCCATAGCCATAAATAGTTTTAGGTCAACTGCAAACAACAAATATCTACTGCAGTGACGGAAAACAGAACCTAAGTCATTAATATAAATTAAAACAGGATAGGATTGCTATGTGACCTCCTTGCGTAACTCCTGAAGTGATCAACGTAGAATCGTAAACAATATTATTCACTCAATACAATCATAATATGTTTTTCTATCATACATACGTGGTCCGTTCCTGTAATTTGCCAATTAATCCGAATTTTTTATCTCACATACTCGTAATATACATTTATACGATTGATTGAATTGAATAATTTGAATTATTTTCATATTTGTATACACCACGAGTCTTCTTGATCGTACATTTCGCTTCACTCGATCGACCAATCACCAATGATTATCGATAGCATAAGATAGCATTAGATTATCAAGCGATGCATTTGTACGAACCCAGCATATAGTAACAGCAGCATGCAGTTCGTCTATCAGTAAAACATTTTTGAGAATCTAGGTTCTAGTAATTTTTCAAGCAATTCGGGTTATACATTAGATTTTGAGACCGGCTGGTAATTGTTACATTATATCTTAACGTTTGCCGCTTTTCTATACGAACGTGTAACCGTACGACGAGCATATTTTTCTATAGACTTTTGGAAAGATATCCGAGTTTAGTGACCAGCTCAACAATTATTGTAATTTAAATAAAAAAACGAGGGTGCAAGGCAGTCGAGTTTTCTCGTTTTCCTGTACTTATTAGCCATTTGGGCTGTCGGTGAGAAGGCGTTACGCTTTAACCTGCCTTATTATATAACTGCTGCAGTATTATTTGAGAGTCTGAATTATAAAAAATGCAAAACAATCGACATTGCGGTGACAATTAATATTACAGCTACCTACTTATATGCTGTGAAATAAAAGTGAAAATTAACCGAACCTGTTAATGTTATAATAAACCTGTTCATTAATATATAACGTGTTAAAACAATTTATTTGCTACCACATAAAAGTATTTAAAGTATGGTTGACGTTTATATGGCATATTATGAAATACGAGTTTCAGGCGTTACTGTTTTTTTTTTAATTATTTGAAAAAAAAAATATAAAAATTATGTAATAAAACGTATTGTTTTTATTCCGCGTGGGAATTATGTGTATATATATTTGTTTGTAATAAACCTATCCACCTATATACTGTTCCACGAGAATTTACCACCATAGTCGAGTGACGTAGATGTCATCGTCCCACAGCTTTAATGCAAATGCATACTATATACTGTAAACGAAAAACCAAGTCGAAAGTACCTACCTATTATAGCACTCTGATTTATGTTTATCTCGGAAACGGTTCGTTGATACGGGCAATAATTGTGAATAATTTTTTTTGTACACAGTTCAAGTGGGAACTTAATATTTTCCTATACGGCAGCGTTGACCGATTAACCGTGTTAATCTTTTCCCAACGAAACGTTCAGCTCTATCGGCTAACAGCAGTTTTAAAAGAACGCCGGCCGAGTAAAACATTGAAAAAAAATCGAAAACAATTTGAACGCAGCGCGGAGTTCAGTGTATTTTTTACGAACAATTTGCGCCGTGTTTTTCATCACTTCAGTCGTATTCATTTTAAAATACGTTTCGTCCGCGCTTTTATTCCGTATCCTGTGACCCGTTCGTGTTCTTATTGCAATCTAGTGAAATGCCTATATATATATTATGTATACCTATATGCGTGTTCTATCTCGCTTCATCGCGTTCAACGCGCGCAAATCAAATAATTACCGCGTGCGTCATGCGGTCGACTGATATCTGTATGGATTTTGACGAACGTTAATTGAATTAAATAAAAATCAATATTTTAATTCGTTCGAGAACCTACTGCAGCATAGTATGATAGAAACGCACCTGTGAAACGAATCGGCACGGATATTTGCGACTGTGTACCAGGAATGCGTTGTTATTTCGCCGTGCGTGCGATATCGCACTAGATTTTTAGCGTTTTTGAAAATCGAGTGGAAAACTATCTCGGTACAACGCGCGTACCTGTATACGTTTCCGATACATAATAATAAACACCATTCTCCCACCGGTCGATGTACAGGTACCTACACATTATCTTCGTAACGGATACGGTCGAAAGAGTCGTCAATTAATTTTTTTGTCTTCATCTACATTGATTTCACATACTCACATAGTGTTCTACTACGAGAATCCATTGTTGTACGCATGTTATGCTGCTACCACCGTCACTCAAAAATCTCAGAGGTGTGTGTATGTGTGTGTTTGTGTGTGTGCGCGTGCGCGCGCGTGTGTGTGTGTGTATATTTAACCACATTGCTGGCGGTCACGTATCGGGGCCAAAATTTGGACCAAGGGCGGGGGTGGGGGATCGCTGTGGTGTAGATAGGTGAAAAATAATCGACCATGATGTGTTGTGTTGGGAGACAAAAATATCATATTATCCGTGGCCGTCGCAGGTCATTGGTTTTCTTCTGCCAGCTAAAGAGCTGGTGAAAGAAAAAAATGATAATAATAATAAACTCGAGGCCATTGTAACTGTTGGACTGAAAAAAAATCATAATAATAAAATATAATATTCCATGCTCTTAATAATAAACATAGCTATAATAGGCAATAGGTTGACGACGGAACGCCCACAATAGAACTCGTCATGGGAAGCGAATTACCACAAGATGGCACCCTGCAGGATACGTCGAGTGTTTTTCCACAACAATGTAATGCGATGATTGACATCAAAATTGATACTGAATGGAAAATACGCGATACGTATTTATTCGGAATATTATAAAGTATTTGAGATCGAAATAAAAGGGCGAAATTGTTTAGTACATTATTATTATTATTACTATTATTATTTTCTATACATCAGACGCGCAGAACAAAATTTAACAACCTGGCGAAAGAAGTCAAACGCGCTGCGGTAAAATTAAAATGTCGCTATTCACTAGTTCTTAAAGAAAACTATTCGATATTTCGATGGGCGGCGAAGTGAATTATTTTAAGTAAAATAACAACACGTCGCTAGCTGGATCAAATCATAAAGGTAAACTAACAAAAAAACATCCGTATCCTGAGATGTATATATACTTTTATCTCCTAATAATACAAGGATAAATAATAAATCGTACAACACAAATGCGATGCATACCTCGTCGTCTCTGTTGGATATTGGTTTTTAATTTATAACGATTTTAAAACGCTGGTAGCAATTTACACGTCCAAACAGGAAACGACGACGGGTTATATTCTGTACAAATTGTAAAATATTGTATATATAGAAGAGCAAAACACTGTGAATAACAATCCGAAAAACTACTATTGTTAACGGTAATATACCATTAACCTCCTATTCAGCATAATCTTCTTCTGTCCGCGTTTGAGGGATATGTGTGACCTAGTAAAGATTTAATTCATATTGTCTCGATACAGTTTAGTTGGTCACTGTAATACTCGATACGTATATGTTTTTTGAATTTGTATTCCCTAGCGCCTCTATTGTAATGATATTTTGATTTAAATTTAGTCCCAAAGGTCTATAAAATGGTTAAAACGCGCGTGTGGTAAGTCTTATGAACCGGAGGCGATTCTCAATAAGGCCACTAGGGCATCACTGATACTGTCTTTATAGTTTGTTTCTATTTTCCATCAACGATCTGAATTATGTCCTTATTCATACTGGACATTATCTTCTATTATTATTTGCAGATTACTTTTAAACGTATACACAAACATAATAGATGTCCATTTTCCGTTACAAAACGATCTAAATATATTTGACCATTGTTGAATAATGTAATATTATGGTATATTACGTAAAGATATGTGAGCGAATATTTTTTTCTTTACAAACGAGTACATTTTTAGAACCACTAGAATGTGGTAATTTTGTTGATTTAAGGAATCGAATAAAATGAAATATTTTACAGAAATCATTGGAATTAACACGTTGATAGTTTTAATCTTTTCCGATGTATTTTTATCAACATAACAGATATATATATTTTATATATGTATATGTATATGAACGTGGTCAGCAGTTAGGTATTTTTATGTGATATAATATATATGAAAGTATTTTAAATACAAATGAACCACGTTCATCGACTTTTTGATATAAAATAAATTATAAGTAAATTTATAGATTTTTTATTTTGTGAATACATGCTCTACAGTATTATATTAGCATGTTTTTTTATTATTAAATTAATTTTTATAAATAATAACTTTTAATATAATATATAATAATAAATTATTGACTAACTTAATAAGTACATTGAATATTATAAGTGTGCTGTTGAAATGTACGAATTAGTAGTACCCCTTTCATATTTTCTTCTCTCGCAATTCAATTTACTGTTATTTTGAAACAATTAATCAAATGTGTATAAAAGGCAAAAGCTAACAATCAGATCAATAATTCTTTATAACAGCTGTTATAATATCAGTATTATTTATCAGTTACTTATTAATAATATTGTGTAATAGAAACAAAACACTTATTTTATGTGCAATACGATACATTGGGAATTAGGCGCCAATACACGGACATATCACTAACGTTTCTCGATTTCCTGTGTTAGCTAAATGGAAATATTGAGCGTGGGAAATCTTATGTTTAGAAATTTTATATTTACAAATAAAATATTATGTATTACACAATATTTGTTAATTTTTTTTAAATTTTAATATTTCACCTCTTATAATAAAATTAAGAATATATACGAGTAATGTACCAACAATTTACATCAAATGTATAGTAAATATAATATATATAGCAGTTGGTATTCAGTCACTTGTTTAAATATTTATTATTCACCAATAAAAAATACGTTAGTAAATGAACAATTTAGGCGATGTCAATAAAAATAAAAATAATAAAAAATTTTTTTCTTAAAACCGAAGTCAGTGTTGTAGTGTTTATTATATTTTTTTATGCGTTAATGATCTATTAATTACCTATTTAGACAACATTTTCATCATTCTCAATTGTCACCTAAAATGAAAATATTTTACTTGTAATGTCATCACTTCATCAGATTCCAACAATTTGAATTTAAATAAAAGAGTGCCGCGATTCTTTTTCTTTGCCAAACAACTGAAAATTACACTTATTTGAACTACGATGATAAAAAAACTTGGTTAATGTTCAAGCTTTCATTGGCAGTGTTAATACCCTTTCATAGATAATATTTTAACCATCGATTTCACTACTGAATTTGAGGTCCCATGAAATTGATAATGATTTACCGCGCATGTTCATTGTAACAAAGGTTTAGGGGACTAGGTTTGATTAATTTAGTGGTTGATAATATAAAGGTATTTCTGTGTTTGTGTTTGTTTTACAATTACTCTAGTAGTTCGCATTTATAATGCGGGAATATTATTTATAAATTATGAGTAATTCTGATTGAATAGATTTAAAAATGCAGTATTGATGCTTAACCTAATTTAATATTGATAACAATAATTATGATAATCAACTCTTATACAGACAGATTCACGGTTATGTGATTTCAAAAAGAGACATCGGCATACTTTTATTACTTATTAAAATGATATTATTTTACATCGTAATCTATTGTAATATTATAACGACAGTTATTAGATTATTCTACCAGCAATCGCAAGGCCGGTGGTCCAATGATAAAATATTTAAAAAACAATATTATTAATATCATTAAAATTATTATTATTTTCAATCAGTTTCATAATCATAAAATAAAACCAACGTGATATTATGACAGCATTGTTGTGCGACTTATTATTATGTTATCATCGGTGTCCAATGTATTATAAAGTTCAAATGTCATTCGTGAACGTTGAACGCGTAATGTCAAAGGCCAAACTATAAAGGTCGATACGAACCTATACATATATGAAGTAAATAGTGCGATTTCCGGTGAGCGCGTTCGGTTTGAAAACTGTTAAGTTATTGTTAATACTACCACCAGGGTCAATAATTCAAATTCGTCTTACACATATTATATACCATGCATAAAAATGTGTTTATCGATTTGTGTACATTTCAATATCTGCAGCGTACTACTATATCATTTAACATTTTAATGTGTAACAAACATGCATAAACATTCACTATATCATTATAGTAATAACCGTTCTGTGTGTATTTTGCGTGCAATAAACCCAGTGAAAGAAACTCTGTGCACAGCTGTACAGTATATTATATTATCGCTCGTCTATGTAGGTACAGCGATTTCTATAAATCTTACGAAGACGGCGGCGTCCGTATATTGGCATTATTGTACTGACGATTACAATGCACATACGTTCGCCGGATAGCCTCTATAATATATAAGTGCGATTGAGCAATAAAGTGGCGATATGCCGTTTTGTTTGCCCAACTTTGTTTGAATTCAAATGCACGCCATATGCTCATGTATCATATGTTTTTATACATTTTTTACATTATCTTGTAATAACTGTAGGGGGGGGGGCGGTCATCAAAAAATAGAAAACAACCTTAGCTATCTATAAACTATAATTTCTATACAAAATGTTTCTTCGTTATATTTGCACAAAATTAAACGCACAATATTATAATTTAAAAATATTATTAACTTAGCTAATTTTAAACCAAGGCAAATCCTTGAACTCTAGACAATCATTTTTAGAAAATTTACATTAAAGTAATTATATTTTAAATTTTACTTCGACATTATTCGAAATCGCTCTAATAATTTTGTGTCCTTAATGAAATATAAAGGTATATAAAGTTAAATTATATAGGATAAATGTTTGTCTAATAAATATAGCTATATTCCGTGCAGTTTATAAACTATAGATAAAGCAAATAGGAAATTTTTATGAACATTTGTCGTCAAAATAGTAATTTAAAAAAATTGGTCTATCTATAACATCTTATCTTTGTCCTTCGTCGTTTTCTTTATCCTTGAATAGTGTGATTTTTGTAATTATTAAATGACGGGTGTAAATGATAAAAATTGAATCCCACAGTTACTTGGACTTATGTGTTATAGTCATATTATTTGTATTAATGTGAAAACAATGATGAATTAATGCATACAAAAACTCTTCTGAGCATATAGTTTGGAGTACGAACTGATTATATTTATATAAAATAAATGCAAATCAATATTTTCACATAATACAAGAACTATATATTATTATTAATTGAAAAGTCTTGAAATAAGTTTAACATGAAATTATGTACTCATTTTACTAAAAAATAAAAAATAAAAAATAAATATATATAAACATAATTATAGAAACCTATTTATACTGACAAAAATGAGAGTTGATTAAAGTTACAGTTATGATTTTTCCTAAGAACAATTATTTTTTAGTACCATAACTCAAACTACAAACGTTCATAAAAGAGTATGAAAAAGAATTGCATATCATTTATTTATAATAATGTATAAATAGGGTAACCTTGAATTAAAATGTCAAGCATTTAAGCATTTTATCACAAAAATACTATTGCTTTATTAAAATAAATATTAGCAAAAACACCAGGTTTGAGATATAATAAAGAAAAAAATCTATAAGTTGATGGGTTATAGATTAAGTACTTTTCGAATCAATTGTCCACCGCAATTATATAACAAGATATTTCATGGAAGTTTATATCATATTATCGCAAAATACGTTAACAGAAAAAAAAAAGAAAAAAATATTATATGAGATATTAACAATATATTTTTAGCTTTGCCATGAACCGAATTTCAACCAGCCATATATAATTTATAAATAACTACTGTTAATTTCTAGTTTGTTGATAGTTTTGAGGTAAAATAACTTTTTATCCGTTTCATTAACACTATTCTAAAATAATTTCCCATGGTGGATTAAAATATCCATGAAAATCCGTATTTTATTGGATCATTGTTATAAAATAATAAACAAATAAAAAAGTGTTAAATTTTTTTAAACTTGCATTTATGCATAACGATTTTGTTCCATTTAAAATCGATTTAACACTGTGTAAGCGTAAATATTAGTCACGATGTTGTTAATTATTTTGTGTAATACCAAAGCAAATAATTCACGATTTTGTCTGTGTTTGTGCTTTTTTTATCAAAGTGTAAGTGATAAATTAGTAAGTTCCAAGTTATTTTTTTCACAAAAACAAAAATCAAAAAACTTCTTGATACGCAAAATTTCAAAGGTCGGTACAAAATCTAAATATCCCTCGCTATACTTATATTGCTTAACGCTATCATATAGATATTATTTTATTTGACATAATTAATATTGATCAACTTATTCTTCATTTTTTATTGGTAATTACTTATAACTGTTACTAGGGTTATAACTCTGTGTATTTTCAATTTTGACCTATGAATAATATTGGTCAAGTTTGTTAGCGCTATAGAATTTTTTATTTTTGGTATTTGAATATTTAAAAGTCCATGCATTTATTTATACAAGATAACTTTTGTTATAATTTAAATTAATGAGTTTATATATATATATATAACTGTCAGCCCTTAAGATGTGTACCGTGTACTTGACTCCCTTTACATAATTAAGACTTAAGTAGAAACATGCTGCGATAGTTTCTCTGCTCACTAACTGAATACAGCATGTATATTATAAAATAATCATTAAAAACATTTATATTGGTATTCAGTACGTACCTAACGATTTTCGAAGGAGACCTTCATTGAGTATAAAATATTATTCATGGACAACTTTTGACGGTGTAACTTGTTTTTATCAATGTGAAACTTATTGAAAAACTAATGAAGATGATAGGTGTTATTTTTCATAGGTTGTATACATTGAAATATTATATAATATTTATATTTTATACATTATAACTACCTATAAACTTTTATATTGTACATTTATAAAGTGCAAATGATTATAAAAATTATCTTTACTCGAATTAAAATATTTTTATGCAAGAAATCACACCATGTTCCAGTTTCCGTACGATACCTTATATGGGCAAAATCACCCCTAACATCGAATGCTAGGGTGCACAGAGCATTTTTTCCTGTGTAATAGAAAAAATCAAATTCTGTTTTTTTTATCATCATGCTTCCCTTGGGAAAGTCAATTTTTTTGACAATAGTTTGGTAAATATAAGTTTACTATTAAAAAAATTAACTTTTTATTTGATAATTTTGTAGATTCGAAGATAGCCATTAAATAGGGTTTCTTTTTCTGAAAATATCTAAGGTTCAATTTTCAATTTTCATTGGATTCATGATTTTTAATAATTTTTTTAGTCACAAAGAAACAATGTAAATTATAAAAATTGTTTAAAGAGTAAGCTATTTTATCGTAAACTAGAAACATTAAATCAAACATTTTATGAAAACTAAAAGTTCAACCGTCTAAATTTTCAGAAAAAGAAGCCCTATAAAATGGCTATCTTTGAATTTCACAAAAATTATAAAATAAAAAGTAAATTTTTTAATTTCTTTAGCAACACACTTATGCTCACCAAACTGTTGCCCAGGAATAATTAAATAAAAAAAAAAAATTTGTCCACCTCTATTAACACGGAATACATCGCTCTGTGTAAATACCGGTGGGACACCCTGTACACATATATACAATACTATTGTGGACAAATGCGGGTATTTTGAATTCCATGGTGTGTGCGCTTATTGTGCTGACACTGTTTATCCTTGCATAAAGTACAGCAATTAGAATAGATTTTGGTGTTTGTGCTCTTATACTGTTATTGTCAGTTGCAGTGTGGTTTGTATTGGTACAGGTTTTTGGTTCTGTTTCATTATAACTGCATTACCAAGCGTTTTCAATAATTAGTTTTTGTCAATGTATACGCTGCGCGTCCGCTGCAGGTTGTTGTTAGCAGTACATCTCGGAGGCACACGTTTTAAAAGTGATGAACCGGCGGCGGCGGCGCCGTCTGAATGGAAAAGCATAGGTTCGTCCTTCTCGAAACAAACGAGTCGCGGTGAAGAATATTAAACCGTTAAACAATATACTACCTACATGCACGTATGCTGTGTATAGAATGTAAACGGGCGTACGCGCACGTACACTACTTCTCGAGGGTTACGAGACCTTTTCGTGCGATTTATGAATTTCGGTTTCTCTTTCGGAGCAGCAGAAGCAGCACCGATTTGTCGTGTCACCGTACGACAGGTGCATCGGACGTGTTACACTTTGAGTAAAAGAAAAAAAAAATGTAAATAAAATATGTACTAATATTTCTTACACGCGAGTCTCGTATGCGGGGAGAAAGTTGATCTTTTTCATCCTTTCGGACGTTTGGCGCGGGTTATGTACTCGTCGTATATAGTTGCACGAAATAGTTGTGCGTACGCAATACAGTGTGCCTACGACGAAATAATACGCGTACGTCGAAAAACGTAACGTAATAGACGACGATGACGACGAAGACGAATCTGAGAGTCCAAGTGCAGCGCAGTCGTGCCGCGTTCCTTATACACGTGGCACACGCACATACGACTTTTATCCTTTTTTCCCCGTCCGTATACACACGCATGCCTAAGTAAAACAGATTTTTTATTTTTTCCAATACGAACGCACGACGAGAATTATAACGTCAAACGTGTAGGTGCACGCCCGTCCGGTGTATCCTCCTCCACCCGACCGGCGCGTATATCCGCGAGCCGCGGCCGCAGTCCGAGTGCAAATAATACGATAATAACGCGATACGTCATTATCGGCATTCCGTGATGGCTGCTTAATTGGTCGTCGTGCACCGTAAACATAACATAGTGATAATTATACAATACGTTAAAATAATAATAATAATATTACACTGGCGACTACGTAGTTCGCGCGAGCGGCGGCAGCAGATACCGAACGTCCGATAACTATTCCTATTACACGACCCGAGCGAACGGTTTGATGTTTTAATTACAGGCGTATACGTTTTATTATTATTATTATTATCATCATAATCGTACGCGTAGAGTAAAATGTGCACGACCATATATATATATATATATATATATATATATATATATATATATAATATATATGTATATGTGTAGTTGTCGAGTGGTCAAATTGTGTCAGAACCGTTGTAATTGTTTTTTATTTATTACGATGCTTACACACGATTTTTATCCACGCGAACCGTGTCCATTAACGTTTTGCTATATTGTAAATATACAAGTATATATTATGATATTATATACAGTCGGAGGTCGTATTTTCCCCGTCGCGTTGGTGAATCGCAATCATTTTCGTATTATTTTTATTCATTTTATTTGTAGTCGGTGGCCTTAGTCGATGTACGCGCGATAGGATTGGGTGTATACAAATCACGAGCATTAAATTAAACGATATAATATATGTTGAATAACAGAAGTAAGACGCGAAGACTGCAGAACAAGATGTTACGTAGTCCTCAATATTATTATACTTTGTCGTTAATTTAATTTTACATTGCTATACATCGGCGGTGCACATTATAATATAAGGTAGCTACGTTTACAGTTTTTTTTTTCAATCGCCGCTGTTTAAACCTTATTGTAATTTCATTAAAAAAAAAATACAACTAGTATTCGTTTAACACTTTTCAGTAGTACGAAAAATAAAACTTTTTAAATACACGTATATATATAAATTATATTTTTTTTATTTTATTTCCAAAGGTAAACAACCCACTTATAACTCCGAAACGCACAAATAATTCGTAGTTTCGTAAATCACATACGATTTTATCTCGTAGAAAAAAAAATGTTTCGACTTGAACAACTGCAATACCTTTATACTTTATAGTATACACTGCGTTATAGGTATAGATACAAATATTTTTTTTTCGGTATTATATATATATAATATACAGGGTATCCCTCCGAGATTTACATAAAGCAATATCTTCCATGTTAATACAAATAGTCAAATAAGATAATTTTGTTAAAGTTTGGTAAATATAAGTGTATTATTAAAGAAGTTAAAAAATTAACTTTTTAATCTACAACTTTTATACATTGCGAAAACGGTAATTTCATAGGGCTTCTTTTCTTAAATATTTCGACATTTTAACTTTGAGTTTTCATTGGATTCATGATTTTTAATATTTTGTTTTGTTGCAAAGTAATAATGTAAATTATTATCACCTCATCATTTTTCCGATAAGATTTACTGATACATAATGTTATTATTATTTAAAATTGTTTAAATTGTACCTGCACAATGTCGTGTAAAACTAAAAAAATTATTGAAAATCAATAAGTTACTGAAAATTGAAAGTCAAACCGTCAAAATTTTCAAAATAATAAGCCCCATAAGATGGCTATTTTCGAAGTTTATAAAAGTTATAAAATAAAAAGTAAATTTTTAACATCTTTAACAATACAATTATGCTTACCAAGCCGTTGCCACCAAAATTTCCTTCCCCCAGGGATGCTTATAAAAAAAAAAAAAAAATACAGAATTTGATCATCTCTATTAACCCGGGAGATATAGCTGTGCGTAAGTCCCTGTGAGACATCCTGTATAAACATCTCATGTGCCGCTGTCTGTGATTGTTTGCATTCGCAGTGTTCGCACGTATGTATATGACTATACATAATATATAATATACTGATGATGTATGGGTTTTAAAAATATTATACGTGATTTGCTTCGACGTGCGTTCTAACTGGGTTTTGTAAATGGCGATCGCGTACGTGCTCTAGTTTACAAACAATAATACGTTTTTATCACGTGAAATTTCGTAAACAAAAAAAAAAACCTCTATATCTTTACGCGGGTCAAGCTCGACGCATTTTTTTTTCGTGAAGATCGCATCTGTTGGTTTTCTTAAAATTCAACAAGTCACGCGAGTTTATCTTACCGACATAAATTAAACGAGAACGTGTTAAGCAAATGAATTACGGTTATTACGCAAACCTGCAGCACGTCTGTGCGCGGTACACTACGAGTGTAGTGTGGCGGGGCGGCCGGTAGTATGTCATCATTGTAGACCGTATATATTGTTCGATCCGGCCCTGCAGTGGACCAAGTCGCCGGAGGGAGAGGCGGGGGGGGGGGGTGGGAGGAGGAAAACAAAACGATGTACGAACGTGCGCATTTTGATTGACTTGTAGTGTTTATGTAACGAATATTGCCGGTACACACGCATATTATACAGTAAGTTTGTACATCGTCTCGCGACGCATCCACAGTTCGGCGTGTTTTCGAGACGTACGGTACCGCCATATGCGCGCTGTTGAAAACGATGTCGTGCACCTTATACGTTACGATGGACCTGCACCGGCCGGCGAGCCGTGCACGTGTTGTACGCGCGCGTTCTCTTCTCGTCCGTTAAGTTCTCAAAATCGCTATGCGATTACGGTAGTAAGAGAGGAAAGAAAAAAGAAATAAACGCAGTTCGTGATAAACCAGTTAACGTGAATAACAATAAGAAGAGCGGCTACCATTGGCATTATTATGCGAGTGCTGCGCATAACGCGGTCAACCCATACCTGTCCGGTGGCGGGCAGTTGCGTTTCGAGTAACGCTCCGTGCGGTTACCATGTACATATAATACATATATATGTGTTTAATTCAAATTAAACATCGAGGACACGAAGAAGTACGAGTACACGAACGGATATTGCGGTACATCGTAATACGTTTCGAGTACATGCGTGCGCGGAATCGTCGTAGAAATCTAAACCGTTTACCGTCGAACGCGACGCCGTTGTTGCGCATAATATTACGTCGCGTCCTCTCTTGAGCTTCACGCGGAGATGAGTGCATACTTCACTTTTGCCAACCGTGGTCTGTACACCACGCTGCGACTGCGGATCATCACGCGGTAATGTTACATAAATCTCACGGCGACATTAAGGGGGCACAGCATCCGACGTCTTGTACCGCACTCGTATACGTACATAATGATACTGAAAGTCATGAAGTCGTTTCAACGGTCGTTCATGGCTGCCTTAAGTGACGTGGTGTTGTTTAACAAAACGGTTGAATTCTACACAGCTATAACAATAATAATAATAATTAATACAGCATCACACCGACGTATTGTGCGCATATGCCTACGAACACAGCAGGTTCCACGTACCTATATATTATTAGGTACGCTTCATAAACATGTAACAAAATGTTGTCGAGACGGAGCTGTATTTATTAATAAATTCTGACCGAAAAATTCGTAGGAATATCCGTATGCTTAGATCCATTCTAAATAATATAATATAAGAGCACGTATTATGAGTAAAAAAAAAAAAAAATGGTGTATGCCACTAAAAATGTTGCGTAGTATAATATTATTCAAAAAACGTTTCGAGATCCTATCTTCACACGAGATACCTGCCTGCAGATTACTATAAAATGTTATAGTTCGAGTATTTGAAATAAAAAAAAAAATGTATTTGCATATTTATGATGTACGTATTATACACTTAAAAGTTTTAATTGTTAATGCCGCACCGTTGGTTTTTATAATTCGCTGTGGTCAAAACGAAAATGTGCACGAAAAATTATTCTTAAAAAAGTAAAATCGGACCGACCATAAAATAATGTGTACCAGTATTACTCTTTTACGTATATAAAATCACAAACACCAAATTACATTTTTTACGTTTGTAATAAACATAAGGTTGTTATATTACTGTACACTATATTATATTCAAACCTGTAGCGTATTGTTTTTTTTCCATATACGCAGAACCTTTATTGAATTGTAGGTCAAATTCAGCAATTAAAAAAAAATAAAATTTATTTCGCACGATACAGCTCAAAAATTATTAATTATTTTAATGAATTTCGTATTTCACTATCAAATGGATTACTTTTATTCTAGTGTCTGAATTAGTTTGTTTTTGTTCATATAGCGCACTTGATATTTCGATGAAAAATTAACAGTCGTAACGTGACATTCCACTGCCATTATAACTGTTGTTTGTCGAAAAAATGTAAAATGTCTCAGTGTAAGAAATGTAAAGTTGATAGTGGAACATGATAGGGACGATTGTGGTGCCAACTATTTTTTTTAATTTTTTTATTTTTTTAGCGTACAGATAGCTAATACGTGCAGCCGAGTGACCGACGCAGTTTTTTTATGTTATTGTAAATATAATATCCTAATTTTATGACGTTTCACGAGCCGGATGGAACGCTATCGTGGACCGGTATCGACCCGAGGGGACGTAGGTCGATGTGCTATGTATGTATATATATATATATATATTAATATATATATATTATGCATTTTTATGTGATTTGATAAATCATTTGTGTTATACGGTTTTTAATTATACACGATATCTCGGTGGTCATTATGTGCATTTTATAAAACTATTACAACTTATACTTATTCGACATAGATGTAAGTAAACCGTATACAGATGATAATGATATGCAGTAAATTTAGTATTACTCCGACGTCTGCGCAACGAATTAATAAAACAGAACTAATAAGTACATAATATAACCGTGTGGTCTATAATAATTGACGGTAAAAATGTTAAACGAACGTGTACAATATATGTATATATATATATATAAATTCATGCGTATTACCATGTATGTTATAAGAATTAAACAAAATTGAAAAAATTAAAAATAAAATCATAGAATGCAAGACGCGCGCATGGTGAGTTAATTAAAATTCTTGAGGCGTATGTGCGTAATAATATGTGTAATGTGTATAATATCAATGCGCATATTATTAAATAGTAGCGTATACGTAATATAATATATATATAGTATAGGTATATGCGTATGGTTCGACGTGAAGTGCCGTCCATTGAACGTATTTTTACACCTCACACGAGATAGAGGTGTAGGTACATTATAGCTGTACATGTATATTGTATATATGTGTGCGAGTGTGTGTGTGTGTTAAGTATGTAAATATAGAAACAAAATTAAAAAAAATAATCGTGACCAAACAACGCTGCTGCCGGCAGTCGCCGTCGTCGCTTCGCAATCATCACTGCCGTCATTATATTATCCGAATAAACAACGTAGTTGTTGTCATGAGGAATCGTTAAAAAAATAAAAAGTAAAAAAATGGCTCGAGTTCCTTCCGTTCGTGCCCTCGTGGTACACCACATAATATACACGTGGTGACGGTTACCTGTACGTGCAACGCAGCAGAGTTTTTTAATAATAATAATAATAATGATTTATATATATATATATATATATATATATATATATATATATAAAATGTAATAATAGCACTCCAATAAGGGTGTGCGGGCGCGAGTTGCAAGAGAGTAGATTTACTTACGTACAAGCTTAAATCATATATATATATATATATATATATATATATATATATATACGTATACGTCGATTGCAGGTAGTGTAATAATTAACAAATGTTGTGTGTGTATGAACATCTTATCGTGGAATAATCTGTTGCCTTTGCTCCATGAAATCGGTAGTCGTACCTAACTCACGAATTCGGCGTTACGTACATCATGGTGTACATCATAATTGTCAATTTTACAATTACTTGATCTTATATTTTACCTGTCTTAATGTTGTGTTGGTCGTCGTATCTCGTACTCGTGCTTACTTGCGTGTGTGTGTGTGTGTGTGCGTGCGTACACCAGACCATGACTGCACACGTTCTTCGACACAGGCGGAGACTGACCCCTCCGGCAAGGGTCAACACCCATAGGATGTGTCCGCCGCCGCCGTGTGTGTTTGCGTTCGGAAAACGTCTATTGTGATGCCGCGATGAGTCTGCAACAATGTTTCCCCTCAGAAAAAGAGTTCATCACGAAATACACTACTCTTCGCATGTACTTACACGATGTTTCCAAGTACGTGTGCCTGTGCGTGTGCGTGCGCTACGAACTGATTCACACGATCGCGGGTGCAGTAAAAGCTCTTATTTTTCTCTCTCTTTCTACCTCTTTGCTTTTCCTCGCTATTCTCTTCCATCTGTGTCTTATTTGCACAGATTCGAGTCTCGTGTGCACGGCGTCTGGTGCTCTTATCACACGCTTATGTGCGTGTGTTGCAGCGAAAGCAATCACACAATCATCGCGCCGATTGGACGTGATGAATTCGTGTCCTTAGCGGCAGAAGTGCAGCGTGCAGTGTTCTCGTCGTATACGTTACCATATCACAATGAACGCACACGCACGCACATCGCAGGTACATAGGCCGAAAAGACTATATCACTAATACAGGGTGTCCCTCGGAGATCGACACAGAGCGATTTCTCCCGTGCTTATAGAGATATTCGAATCCTGTTTTCTTTTATGAGCATCCTTAAGCAAAGGCAATTTCGTCGACAATAGTTTGGTAAATATAAGTGTATATTATTAAAGAAGTTAACTTATACAAATGTCAAAGACATAGTTTTTGTAGGGATTCTTTTTTCTGAACGTTTGAGCGGTTCAGCTTTCAGTTTTCATTGGATTCATGATTTTTATTCATTTTTTTTTTGGTTTACAAAGAAATAATGCAAACTATTATCACCTCGTCATTGTTTCGATAAGAAAATTCTGATGATGTTATTATTATTTAAAATTGTGTAAATAGTGCACTATTTTCTTGTTAACTAGAATAATTATTATAAATCAAGAAGATAATGGAAATTTAAAATTTAACTGTCAACACTTTCAGAAAAATAAGCCTGTAAAATGGCTATTTTCGAAATTTATAAAAGTTAGGAAATAAAAAGTTAATTCAACACCAATGTTGACTAAATACATTAATAGTATATTTAGCCCTAGAAATCTAATAAAAAAAAAAACAGAATTCGATTTTCTCTATTACACGGGAGATATTGCTTTGTGTAAATGCCGGTGGGACACTCTGTATATGGTGTTCTAAATTAGCCGCCGTTCGAGTTGTGTTCTAAAGTGTCAATTGTTGTTATGTGCACAAGAGTCCAGTTTGTGATGAATTAAAAAATTTCAAATCGAAGAGAACTCGTCTAGCGATGTATCCATATGATTCTACAACGTTTATAAATTTATTTTTTGCTATACCGTATGTAAAATATACATAATGATAATGTATAATTAAATAATACCCATGTAAGAACAATTAATGTACATTTTCAAAAACGAGTGATTTGCTGATGAAGACACGGTCGTGTACTCATACTTGTATGCACCTATAATATAAATACTGTAAATACATTCTAATGCGTACAAGGTACAACAGAGTAGCATCATCGACCATTTAATTTTGAGTTCGAAATCCCGTGTATAATAGTAACGCGTACATATAATATATTGTTTCGTTCCCCAAAAGTTTATAATTATTATGTAGTTTCTGTAGTAGGTACCTATTTATTTTTCTCTTCGATAATTACAACTGGCAGTTCATACTATTTGTGTTTGTACTTAGTATCATATTATTAATATAGCTAATGAGTTTTCATAATTTCTCCACTTGTAAAGTATTTAAAAACATACGGTAATTTTTGTTGTTTTTAGTTGCACCTAGTGTATAATCTGTTCCAAACGCGATAATCTCGTCACGGACCCTGGACTACCGGGATGGTAATTATTTTGAAGGTACATCAGTGTATTCGTACGAACGTATGTAATGAGATCTAGATCTGAGAAAACTCTTGAGTGTCACTAAAAAATATCATGATAATCGTTTTTTTTAATGTTCTTTTTTCAATGGTCCGTTGGCTTTTATCAGATAGCGAACTTAACAATACCGCTCCACTTGTTTATCTATTTTCTTTTACGGGCATATATAAGTACCGTACAAGCATAAATGTTTATAATATGTGCGTATTTAATACACGTACGTGTGTGTGTGTGGTGTGTGCGCTCGCTTGCGAGTGTATAATGAAACATATTTAATTGCTCTGACCGGTGTTGGCTCTTTTAATTGTTATTCTTATACCGAACCGTTTTTAATATAATGTTATGTACACATCAGGTGGTACGAAGAACCGAGATCCTCGATGCAAGAATAATTATTTATTTTGTAATTAGGCAAAGAACTGCACGGATGTCTTATTTACAAATTTCATTAGATATTTTTTTTTCTTCATTATTTTAATTAATACACATTCGCGTGGGCGTGGTTGCTTGTAACTGTATCCATTAATTAATGGTAGTACCTATGTTATGAAGGTATCCCATATACGTAAAGGTATACGTATATACTTCTCGTACGTCTGACGAGTGGACGGGTCTCGGCCGTACACGAGTAAATATTTCAATACGTTGGTACTTTACCAATGACTTCCGACAGACATTACAATTATTATGTAATAATACATATTATGTACGTATAATATTACACACACACACACACACACACACACACACACACATACATAAATACATACATACATACATATGAGTATAATATATATCGGTCTATATAATATTTTGAACGTATAATTTTGGCTCATTAGGCGAGTCGTGTTCAATAAATAGAGCAAACGCAATCCCTTCACCGTAATGAGATTTGCATTGCTCTTTATATAGAAAACGTAGATAGCTTAAGAAATGTTAAATATTTTTACTACAAAAATATATCATCTGCGATGACAAAGCACCGTAATATTATCATTACAAACAGTTATCATAATATAAAAGTAAATTATGATGGCGTACAGTGTATTTTACGCGTGAATGAGTGAGTATCGCCGGGCTTGTCGTGAAAATAAATGTACGTTACGACAAGTACGGTATTTACCAGCTATTACATTTGAGCTATTGAATTGATCAATTCAAAATGTTTATTAACATGTTTTCATCACGGCGCGGTGCGATCTCGATTTTTTTACTCGAATGAGACAAAATAATGACCGTCACAAATTTTCTAACCATTGATTACAATACAACCTATTACTAATAAGAATAATTCATTTTCGTATTGAAAGCTGATATTATGGACCACTCCGAGTGTTTTGAAAAACTTGTATCACATCAATTATAAGAAAATTATAATTTATAACAAGCTCAAATAATCTTAAGAATAATTAATATGTATACAATATATATATATATATATATATATATATATATATATATATATATATATATATATATATATATATATATAATTAAAGAATCTATTTTTGACAATAACATCTTGGACGATAGGAATGTTTTAATACCATTGAATAGTAGTTTACTAGTCCACTAGAGTATTACAGTATAAGGTCTATAATTTTAACACACATTATACGTCACTAGGCATTCATGTAATCACATTTTGTCGGTCTTTTATTCTGAAAATTACCCAACCTATGCACTTTTATACAGTGCATTTAGCATTTATTATAAATAAGCCGATCTATTATTTATACTGGTTTGTTGTCTTGCAGGAAAATCTATTTAGTCATTTCTGCATGATTAATACGACATTATTTGTAGGTAATTAATTCCTGGCCGCAATAAAATGTTGTTACTATGTGTAGTTGCCCCTTGTGTTTTTATCGTTTGTAGATATTACATAACATGTACACTATATCTACCGTTCAACAACAATAGGTAGCCAGGTGCTCCGACTGTAGGGCAATAATGCGCATATTTTACTAAAAAGTCACTTCTGTATCATAAAGCTTAACTACTAGATTTTTATACTACAGCAAACGCGACGCGAACCGTTTAATTACCCCGTCCTATTGTAATACACTCCACTGCAAGACTTAAAATATAAAAATATTTGCACTTAAACATTTCATGTGACCCAAATTCTGGTCGCGGCCTGGTCCTTACCAGGTCCGATACCGGGTCCCGGTGGATTGCTGATTTTGACACGTTCGTTCGAAAAATGTCCGACTTGAACGACTTTACGAGAAATTACGTGTTAGCCATTAGACGAGATATGCATACATTTAAATGTTCTTCTGATCTATTTTCGATCAATCTATAAATTATATAAAAGAACATATTTTTTATTTTTTTTTATGTGATTATTTTAATAATTACTAATTAAGGTAGTGTTAGGTATATGTAAATTAATGTAGTATAGTTAAATGAAAATAAATAGTATGAGGTCATACGAAGATTGTGCGCTTTTTTCAACGTCACATTTTTTTTTACATCGAAATAGAAATTGTTCTCATCTTAAATAGTAACAGGTCTCCCGGGCGAGGCCAGATAATTCAGCTGGTATCGTAGTATATGCGTAATAGTATGTGCAGTATTACGGACGTCGTGCGCTAATGTATCAACTGGAAAAGGCACTCTCCGCTGCTAAACCAATAGACAAATATGCGCGGTGTAATGTCGGGTAAAATTAATGAGCTGGAGAAAAACTATAATTGCAAATGTAAATGCGCTGTAATTAGTCACAATAGATCATATCGCGCATAACATGATTATAAATACATTATCATAGTATATGTACTATATGATTATATTAGTACTGTATGAATTCAGAATTTATCGCAATTTATATTATTGTAAACTGTAATATTATCAGATGGATTAAACGAGATTAGGTATCTTATTATAATATGACACCGCACATTATTATCATAATACCGTTTAAGATCATGATTAAGAGTTAGTTGAGGAATATGAGAAGAGCTCGCGTGCTAATAAATTATAAGCAGACGGTGATTGATACAGCCAGGATGTTCATAATATCATTTTTCGTCGATTTATTTAATTTGAAAAATAAGAAAACCATGCTTTTAATATTTGTTTTTTTAATAATATTTCTAAATAAATTACAAATCATTGATATTCGGTCTTGATATAGAAATTGTTTAAATATTAATTATGTTTACTGTAAGCTCAAAGAAATATCATGGAAACACTGCAGTTGCTAGCGACCAAGTTTTCTTTCTTTCTTTCTCTTGCTCTCTTTCTAGTTTTCTTTCCATTTTTACATCTGTAATACATTTAATCAGGACAAAATACAAACAATAAAAATAAATAATTTACATCCAATTATAATTAAATCACCTAGATTATTTTGAATAATAATTACAATTATATTTTTCATGCGTTTACGTATAGTAAAGTTTTTAATTAATATTATTTTCATACTTATACAATTATTATCATTCAATTATCTTGGATTAAGAGGAAACTTCGTGTAATTGAATTTCCAAATTTCTCAAAAGGAAGGGATGGGGGAAATTACATATTTCAATTGAGATAATGAAGTAATAATCGTAAAATTATTTTTGAAATGTTGTTTATTTATTAATTTTATGGGTGTAATGAGAAATTACTAATGCAGGTTTTAACCTTTTAATGGCAAATTGTGTTATATTTTGAGAAATCGTTGCGTTTACTTCAAACACTTTAAAAAACTATAAAGGTAGGAAAATTAAAATAATAAGTTCATAAAATAGTTTGCTTATAAAATTAAATGATTTTTTTATTACGTACTCTATTGTTCACTGTGAGATTTTTATTGAATCTAATAAAAAAAGGGAACGAAAAATGAACAGTTAATGCGAACAATTCGTAATCGTGCCCAAATTGATCGTACAAAATATTGAAGTATAAACTTCACACTACAAAAAAAAAAAAGCTCTTAAGTCTGAAAATGCTCACAAATAATTTATTTTCGTGTTCTCACTGTATTATAAAAACGTGAGTTATATTATTCCCAAATAATTTTGAAAAATTGTAGTCATTGTCTATCATGTTATCTATTAGTTTGTATTTTTTTTCCAGGATTTTCACAAGAAAATTATGAGCGTTAATCGTATATTACATACATACAGTTAAACAATAATCTATTTGAAAATTCGGCCTTAATCACTTTAATTAACACCTTTCGACTTTAGTGAAATGTATTATCTGCACAAATTATGCACGAGTATTTAAGAATGTAAAAACTTATTATACAACAAGTGCAGTCGATACATTGATGTGGAATATATAGGACTGTATTGGACTAATTGTATTGATGCTCGACCATAAATGTGTTTTGTAGTATTCAGAGAGACAATCGAATATAGGAAAAATATGTTGTTCATCGCATGTAGGTAATATTATTTCTGACTATGTTGTTGAACGCAATTTATTTACGTTCGGCGTGAAGTGTATAACCACTTTTAGCCAAAATATAATATGTTCTTTTCATTGAAAATTATAAATAAATATACAATTTCCACCATTAAGAAGTTTTCGTCTAAAAAAAATGTCCATAAAGTCGTAGGCTTCGCTTTATAACTGTATACCTTAACCTAACTATAAACTATTTATATACACACATACAATCTATATATATATATATACTCTATTAAACGAAAACAATCTGTTCTATTTACATCGTTTGCCATCTCATTAAAAATCATAAAACGTGCGATGAAATTTGTTCCACGTTTTTCACTTTAATTTTATACTCAACGTAAATGTATCATTTTCACGGTGCCATTGTGTACGACCGACAGAAAAAAACGGTTTTTTTTCCTCAAACAATTCCATTACATTATTTCCGTACCTACCTAATTCTGCATAGCGACTGGTGTCGGAAAAGTTATTTGTTCAGTTTGTGACCTTCTTTTACACGCGAATGAATATTACACACCACGTGTGCACATATATATATATAGGCATAAAGATTTACTGGGAAAGAGAAGAGAGGCATTGTGGGAGAGAGAGAGAGAGAGAGAGAGAGAGAGAAAAGAGAAGAGAAAGAAAGATAGTAAAAATATAAGCAACAAGCTTATGTATAATAATACACAACGCAACTTTAAAATCATTTGACCTGTGAACCTTTTCCGGTTACACACACAGCGCACGTTTTAAAAACGTCAGTTACACTTGACAACCGGCTGTCGGTGCGAATGATGCGAAAACTTAATCAGTAGTGTGCCACTCACTTGATAAATGTTAGGGCACAAAAAATAGCCATTGTACGATACATATATGGTCGTATTAAATCAATTAAATTGAAAAACTCGATTACACGAGCGGTGAAACGCGATCGCGTTCGATCTGTTATACGTGCTATAAGAATATTATATATATATATATGAATATATATATGAATATGATATATATATATATTTGTGCATGTATTCGTCTCAATTATCGTATTTAAGCCTGTCAAGTATTTTTCTATTTGTATATTGTATTGACTTTGCACACTCGCATGGATATTAATTATTATAAAATCATGTATTGACATATTACACATGGACTGCGAAATAAAAAGAATCATATCATTTGTCCGTTTGGTTTAAATACGCATTTACCAGTTGAAATTGATTTATTACATTACCATGGATAGAAATAACTATTGTACGTCTGACTTTTAATAAGATTCGGAGCCTTTTCTATTTTTTCTAAAATAAACAAATTAATACAATAATAGTAATAATATTTATTAAAATAAAACCTAACCATGGCTTATAGTGTACCGTTATTATGTACGAGTATAATCTATATGATATATAATTGTTGACTATCGATTTTATTTTTGTCATTGCATATTAAATAAATCAAGTAAATGGTTTTAAAAGGATATTTGAAATATTTTTAATCTTTGTCCCCGTTAGTCTTATATAATAACAGAATTTGAATATCTTAATTTCTCAGGAGATACCACAATAGGTGATTCCTTGGCGGGACACCCTGTATAATATTTATATTATATTTTAAAAGTTCAAAAAACATTTTGGAGCATCGGTATATATTGGTTAGCGTAATTATGTATCCATTAGTCTTACGTAATTTTAAGTTTTGATCTTCGTACTCGTACACTTTGAAACATTTTAGAAATTGGCAATATCTGATTTATTACTACCATTTAAATCTAATTTAGTATTTTGAAGATTAAACATCTACATTCACAAACTTACAGTTTCAAAAACATATTCACCATCATTTATGATGTAAATTGTAAGTATACAAACCGGAACTATTCGTTTGTGCGAACAATATAATTTAGAAGATGCATCAATTCAATCTTTTGCCGTTGATTATACACGTATTGCCAAATTAGAGCAAAACGTAGACCAAAAATCGTTGTCTAGTCCTTTTCAATTGCTTCAACAAAATCACATGATATCAGAGTGATATTGAGCTGTTTATGTCAGTCTTTGGTCGGACAACCAGATCATCGTTATTTTAAGACACAGACGCCAACAAAACGTTACCTTTAGCCTTAAACCGATAGCGGGCGGTAATACTTATTCGATATCTCATTTAAAAAAAAAAATAAAATTCCAGAACAAAAAGAAAACTTTCGATCGATTGATGTGAAAAGTTGGTCACATAGTATCTTGTATTGTTAGTTTTATAATCTATACCCAGCACATTTTTCTTCGAACGAACTTAGTCTGGCACGTGCAATGAATGCCACCGAAGAAAAGGATTCCTTTTCGTTATCACGGAGATATTCTATATGATTGATTTTCTACTGGAATTGCAATCGTTCGGAATTTCGTCAGCATTGTAATTTGTAGAAAAGTATTTTTTCTAGGTATGGCACTGATCTCACGCCTTGAATGAAATGCTGAAATGTTCAGATTGACGACCATTCTTTAGTGTTGTATTTTACTTCTTGCAGCGAGTTTTTAACCGAGTCAAGTGACTTTTTTGGTTTTTTACATCAGACCTTTTTTTTTTAGAGTTTTCAACCTTTTATTTCGTACATAATGATGATTTTTTTTAAAACTAAAATTGTATTATAAAAGTCATAATAAGTACAACCTAAAATCAAATACTTTATAGGTTCATACATTTTTTTTTTACAACTATCTGCAGTTGAAGCTAGACTAAATTTATTGTGAGAACCAAAATCGTTTTTAAAACAATTTATGTTTTTTTTGGCGTTTCGAAGAACAATTTATTAACTAAAAGTTATAATACTATCTTTGAACTACTCCATTTTTTTTTTTAAATTGTTCGCAAATTTCCATAGAATATTATGGTTTTTCATATCATATACACGGAGTCATACATTTCACATTGAAAAACAAACCCAAGTACCAAACAACAACCTATTCGGACATCGAAACTCAAATTAAAAACGATTCGCCAAATCAGAGTCTAACTCAAAAAGAAAACAATTTAATGGTCCGGATAGACCGCACAAATATAGCATATTATAAGTTCCTAATCACCAAAGAGGAACCTCCCAAATGCTCAATCTGTCTGTTAAACACATATTAACAGAATGCCACTCGCATACATCAACGATCTCAATTATTATCTCGACATACCACTAAACACAAATGGAGCACTGGGACCAAATCCAGAAAAAAAAACAGTAAAAGTATGATAAACTTCGTCAGAAAAACTGACTTATATAATAAAATATAACAAACGTAGGTATACTTTATTACAACTATTGTACGTATTATATATATATATTTTATTTATTTTCATACTATTTAATGATTAAAAAAAAAACCTAAATTGTTATTACCTAAACTAGTATTAAAACAATTAAAACTAATAACATTTGTTGCTGGTATTTATTATACGATCAATATAAAAAAAAAAACATATAGAACATTATTTTTTGCCAACTGCACTTGAATATTGATTTTCATCAGTATGCTGTTTAACAACAAATAGGTGTGCGAACAGACGAGAGATACCGTTTTAATGTGATGTATACAAGAAATAATTTACACATGCTCGCGTGTGTCGTTAAACGCGACTTCGTAGCGTGTAAAAACTAAAAAGTGCAGTACTGTAGTTACCATTTATTTCCTTGACTATATTTTATGGCTAAGAAAAAAAAAAATTCTCATTATTATCCCCGAAAAAAGCATCACGGATATTATATAACGTCATAACATCATTGATACAGATTTATTTACGCATACGGGCGTGTGTGTTTGTTGTTCAAATGAACGTGCGTGGATATATCATATATTAAACGCAGTACTGTAAGTATATTTATGAGTCTGATGAAAATAAATAAATTATCATGAATTAAATAAAAAAATACAAATTATCCTGCGTAATATATACGACGCATAACTACTATAATGTATTTAATAGTGCCTCTATATGTATTATTTCAATAACACGTGGTAAATTTATGTTTGCATTGTGTCGTAATATCCATGGGTCACCGCATCATTTAATATCTCAGAGTCCAACCGTGGTATAAGTTTGCTACATATAATATGTATAATATTGTACGTCATATATATGTTAAAACGTGAAGCAATAATATCGCAAGTCCGGGTAATGTAAACGAGGCTGAAAGAAATATTACGAGTCATTAAGGTTTCTTACTACACGAAATAAGTACAGTTTAATCTTGTCATCAGGATAGCAAGTTGTTATCGAGTCATTGCAGTTTTTAATACATCAAAAACTAAGTATACAGTCAGCCAGTTTTAGCACGAATCTTCACGAATCTTAAATGGTCAATTATCAATTAGTCTTACTGTGCTACGCGTCTGTTAGTTCATTTTTAACGATTACATGGCATTTTGTATTTTCGTTTAATTTTACACGTGACCAACAGTGAGAAAACCAAACATTGGTAATAATTGTAATTTAAAGTGTTACGGCCAAAAAAATAGAAATCCAATTTTAGTTTACAGGAATTATACGTGGAAAATATTAAATATTATAATTAAATACTGATTGAGTAGCGATATGCGTTCAGATAGATTTATAATTTTGTAGATTTCACCATAAACGTAATTAAACGAGTAACACCTACTTGTTTAATACAGTTGCACCAACTAACCGGTGTGATAATATAATATAGTAATTAGGTTACTATTGCACGGAATAATTTACAAAAACGTTTAATATGATGAATTCAATATGATATTAATACTCAATCAGTACTGGCACACTTGTGTTGTGCTTTACAGCGGTTTTATAATATAATATACTCGTATTCAATAGAAATGCTACGGTAAATACCGTATAAATATATATTTATCGATAGGTCCAATCAGTATTTATGGTAGTTATATTATTTATTTATCTGGTTTGTAAGCATGTGTGATTTGTTAAAACTATAATATTATTGTAACGGTGATGTACATGCACCTGTAGACTATAACATACACTCCTCGGGTAACTAAAACCGAGAAAGTCAGTTATAGTATTATGGTGGACAGTTAGTAGCGGTTTTTTCCTTCTAAAACCTATTGCTACGGGTCGCAAGGATATCGGTAGCGTGACTATCAAAGAAAACACTCACTTATTATCATTGTGGTTCGCTTTATACTCGTAATAATAATAATAATAATAATGAGCATTGACATTCCATACAGTCGTATATACCGTTACTAATATTCGATTTGAAAAGGACGAAAAAAACAATGGTTTTAGGCGAGGTACCTAAATATTTTTTTTTTGTGCGAGATATAGATATTATTGACTTATAGTAATCACGGGACTTCGGTTACGTCACGTTGGATTTTTTTTTTTAGAATGGAAATTAATTAGACGACAGGTAGTGTATTTATCGTAATATATTGTTTTATAATCTACAAAACCACTTATTTTTTTGGTATGTTATTAAATGTAATGATTTAACAACTCGAAAATTAGTAAAGTGTGATATAAGTGCGATTATACACAGTTGTGTTTTTAAATGGTGAATCACTTGACAATGCTGCACCGTATATCATAGAATAATAGTTTATTATGAATGTATAAAACAAAGTGTACATTCTTAATTATGCATTTCGTTGATCGTTGTTTAACTTAAAACCAAAGGATAAAAGAAAGTTATTCATACGAAGTGTAGTTATGAAAGCGAATAGAAATTTTTAGGTGGGCTCTTTTTTTTTGTATTGTTGAAAATAAAAATGTAGGTAGGCTTTGTTAATTTATTATGAGATGACAGCTGCAGCTATCGTTGCGTATTATAGTTTGTATGATATCAAAGCTTATAGTAAGCTTTCGTATTAATATAATGAAGCGATTCAAGTGAACTAAATGCTCAAAACCTAGAAATAGAATATCATTTGAAATTTGAATAGCGTGATTAGTAGACTTTGACCAAAGCCGTAATGGTGCATGACGATATAAAGTTGAGTTTTAAATAACTACAATCTACATTCTGTGTACAGAACTCTCAAGAATTAAACCGTTATCCCTGTCTTCTTAGAGCATAATATAAACAATATTTTATTATGTTTGTAAGATATACTCGTATAATTCGATTAATTTACTTAACATTTGAGTAGAAATGTAATAAACCTGTTATACGCTAAGGTTAAAGTTCCTTTATGTGTTAAAATTTTTTAGAGGTACAATTTCTAAACCTCGAACAAAATTATATTAACTGAACATAGTTTTATTTAACTGAAGTAATAAAAACTTTATAAAAAAGTCTGATCGCCGTACTCAAATATATTTGAACGTATTTATTTTTATTTTAAGGCGTATTATCTATACTGTATGCAAAACGTGATCCCGAATAACTGTATTTTACATAAATACATTTTACAGTTTTGAAATTTCCTGGTAAAAATGTTACACCAACCGGGCGTACTTATGGTAGATGGATTATTCATGCACATTGAAAAGAATTCAGAAAATAACCATGAATTGAATTCGTCGAAACGTAGGTATAGTGTTAATTTTCTTCTTGTCGATCGTAAATGGCGTACGTTTAGTAACGACTAATGATTCTACGCGCGGTGTTTGATTTAGAATATTCTTTCTTATGTCGATGGCGAGTTTAGAATAAAAGCTTTTTTTTCTATACCCGGGAGAACTACATAAGAAGCGGAAAATGTACTTTTCCCAGGTACTATCAGCGGTGCGTGCTGTGTCTGAAAGGTTGCTGCGCGACCTTTGATTGCAGGTGCAGGCGCACGGTATAATTCACGAATCAAAGGATACCGATGATAACATAGAAGCTTCTCTCGCTTACAGTTCCCCATATAGCAAGGGAATATTTCATAAACATTTCTCAGATATTCATTTTTCTATATTCATTATATTTCTTATATAACGCTACGTAAAATTGTTTAACATATAATAGATATCTGTCACATGTCTTATGAACCAAACATCTTTATTTCCTGAATTTTTAGAATAAAATATTTAAGAGTCCCATACGTTCAATATGATGTATCAATTAAATACATGCTCTAATATATAATATATTATTTTGTCAAATGCATGTATTTTTTAAATATCACATATATATGAATTCACCAGCAAGACGTATAATCAAAATTGTAATTTGTATTGTCATCCCTCGAACAGCTTAGAAAAAAAACTCTACATAATAATAAAAATCACTGCAGGTAGTGAGCGAAGGGTATAGGCTATGGCCCCCTCCCCCCTATAGACCACGGTGGCATTCGTACTGGTCGTGAACGGTTTCCAGTATTTTTTTTTTCCGGTTTTTCTTCGTTTCATGAATGACGCGCGACGCGGTTCTGGTAGCCGGTTGGGGTTGCGCGCGGGCAGGTGCTGCGGTTGTAACCGCATGCGGTGGTACCTGCATCAGCAGCAGCGTATCGTTTGCGGACGGTCGTTGCCTCTGGGGGGTGGGGGAAGGGGTTAGGGGGCACTCGCGTACGACGACGACGACGACGACGACGATTATTACCACCTGATGACCGCTGCCGCCGCCGATGCGCAAGCGCAATCGTTTGCTCTCGTACAGGTGCCGCCGCCGGCTGTTCGTGCGCGCGTCCGTGTGCGTGCGCCCGTGTCGTCGTGTACGCGCGGCCCGCCCGTGTTCGCCGCGCTTGTGTGTGTGTCGCTACTGCCGCCGCGGCCGCCTCTGCTCGTGTCTGCCGGCGCGCGCGTCGTCAATGGTCAAACGTCCTTGCCGCGCTCCAGTTCGTCCGCGACCCGACGCGCACGCAGTCCGTCGCACACGTTCGTCGCGCGCCCGCGTGTGTTTCCTCCGCTGGATGTTGTATCGTTTTTTTTTTTTTTTTCCCGCTCCCCTCGTTTCTCGATTTAATTTTTGTCCCCCCGTGAACGCGGAACACTACTGAACGTCCGACACATCGACTCGTGTCTCACAGCGTCGCGTTGTTCGTGTTATCACCGTATACCCGACCCGTACGTCGGCCGTGCGTTTCCAGAGTCGTCCCGTCTCGTGTTTCCCGGCGTTTTCCCGTGTCGCCGCGGCGCAGTGCACCGGCTACCGCGCAGTGATCGCCTCCGCCGCCGGAAACCGTCTCGATCCGTGCCAGACGGGCCCGCGGTTTTTCACCCCCGTCAAATCGACACGCGCGAACCGACCACAACGCGTTTCGGGAACCGTTCCGTTCCCGGGGTATCGCACGTCGTTTTTGGTTTTTTGTTTTTTTCCTCCCTCTTCCGTTTTTCCGATCAAGTGCACCCGAGGATTATCATGCCGCTGGTAACATGATGCGGGATTTGGACGCATCCAGCCCTGTCGTCTGGCCTCCATGGTGTTATTCCGGTAAGAATTTATTATTTCATTTCGTCATACTGGAGGGACACGTGTTGTCACCGATAAATGGCACGATATTATTTGAGCCACATCGTTACGCGATTTGAAGTCAAACTTCGAATTCGGCCGCTTATATCGCTGTATAAACCGCGGGAGTTGTGTTGTTCTTACATATTTTGACTTTATCTGTTCGTTACTACCACCGGTGTTAATTGAAAATCTCGATTAGTAACACCCTTAACGTATTTGCTTTATTCAATGTACGTACATTATTACTTATTATACAATAAAAAATGAACAAACACGCCGTTTATACAAATCAAGTAGTTATAATGAATATAATCGCAATTAATTACATTTAATAAAAAACGATTAGTATATTAGTAGTAAATATTTGCAGTTAATACTGGCAATAGAGAATAACATTACTCTGTAATAGTTATTAGTATTGGCTATTGTGGTCATCGTTGCAATTTAAGTGTGTACTACCTACTATAAAGTAAACGGTTGCATAACAGATTTCGTATGGTTTGAAATAGCCTCGGAAATAACTAAGCTTTGGTAATGCACCCATGCGTTTCAAAAACCGACATTTTTTTATCTAAAGTCCCGGTCGTTCTATTATGAATAGGCTATAGGTTAGGGTCAAAAGTTCAATGGCCTTTCAATCCCATTAACTAGATATCATGCGTATGTTTTCTATTTGACCAGAGCACTCGATAATCGTACACGCGAGTAATATAGTTGCTAGACATATTTAATATTTTAATGCGTATGCATTCAAGAATGGTCTGACGGTTTGATTCAAAAGAGGAAAAATCATGATTAACCGATTTCTATGCAAGTATTTCTGATGGGGCTATATGGCGAGAAATCCATACTTTCATGGATTTTACGTAAGTTCTAAATGTTATAGCTGAATAAGTTAGTGCTCCCATTAATGCCATAAACATATATGTTTAAAGATAATATCATGTATACGATTTATTACGATTATGTAATGTTTATGTGTAACTTCTATGTATACCTAAATTATCTAGAATTGAATATTGGAGTTTTTGTTTTTATAACAAACTACCCTTATCTTAGTATGGGCTTTGCGAGTTGTTAAACATATAGTCTCTGTGTATACTGAACAAATTACTCCATTTTAGTATATAATTTCTTCGATAGAGAATATTGCATAATTTAGCTATTGACCTTTATAGTCTCCGAGAGTTTGCGTTAAAAAGAATAGGAAAAAATATAACGAATAGGCGAATGAACGCACGAGCACTCTGCAATCCTTGACCCGAAGACTTTTTAGACTATCACCCGGGTGACACATGACCCACTTGACCCGGTTCTTATCGAGATACCCCTTATATGCGACGCAAAACACTAAATTAGAGTAATTAACATTTAAAAACCATGATAGCTGATTGTAGAAGAGAATTCACGAAAAGTTAAATTGGACTTTGAAAAGCTGTGATCCGAAAAATATTAAATTTTGTTCGAATTAATTGATAATTGAAATATCGTTTAAAATTATTATATTTAATTATTTTTGTTTTTAGAGCGATATTAATTGTAGATACAATTAGATAACGTTAACACATAAACAAATACACGCATATAAAATAATAACAACAATACCAGTTCCTAATTTTATTATTATTGTGAAGTCTGCAGTGATGTAGGTACTAATGTGTTTATATGTTCGTATGCATTTTGATTGAAATCGATTTATTTCAATAAATAATATAATAATAAACATACACTTCTTTCTGGGATCCCGAATACGTTACAATTTACTGAATGAGTTGCGTGTGCTACTAATTGGATGTGTGAATGTGTGATGTGTATATTATACAGATATGGCAGACCTTCGAAAATATCATAAGATTATTTAAAACCATTCGTTGGTTAGGTATACGATAACGGATACCTAATTTGTTACGCAATAAATTGTCTTGAATGTGAAGTGTTGTAGTCGCAGAATAATAACGAATCGTGATAGGTGACAAAATCCAATTCATGTCGGACCATTTATGGAAACAATAACATACTTGCAAGAATGCCCGTAAGAATGGTTTTGCTCGGTAGTATGTTATACGGGGGCGCTTTAGCTCCGATTTTATACGTGTTAGATGATTTCTATTTCCAAACTCTTGAATTTATTGTAAAATATTATTTTTATAACCTACCGTTTTGCAATATTCCATAGTCATGTGAACCATGCCTGATAAAACGCAAATTCATCGCCGTCAAGGTAATCTGTACGTCTCTAATTAGGTTTGTATATAAATACACATTTTGTCGACTCGTTTTTCTAGCCGATGTTCAGTTCATTTCTGTTCTGTAGACTAAATATAAGTTCACGTGCGTCGTTTATATGCGTGTATACCGGCACAACCTTAATATACACTATGATGAATGACGATTTATATACCACTGTATATTCCTTCAGAATGCCTTTAATTAGTTGTGTTTAGTACGATGATTTGATCTCTACCTAACCCCGAGGGAATCTAATGAGATGTTCACGGTCAAAAATAAATGCAAGCACGCGCATTTATATTATACTAAAAAAAAAAAAAAATAATAATGATCGCTAATAAATCAGCGGTTGGAAAAAAAATCGTCGCTGCTTTTTTTTTATAAACTCTCCGGATGGGTAAAACGAGCAGAACGAGTTAAATAAATTTGAATACGGTCGTTAATTTATTTAAGTGAAAGTAGTGTGGTGTGGTGAAGAGGGCAGTGCCGAGATTTCGCATTTATTTAAGAAACGCGGTTTTTGGGTTGTTTTTTATCTTGTGATTATTGGACATTTTTTTAAATGGGAAAAATGTGAGAAACAGATTGAAATTGTACGCTTAAGAGGTCAACGTTAAAATAAAAACACAGTGGTCATCTGAGATAAGCTATCTGTGAAACCCTATCATTATTATAGCGTTGGTCCGTAAGAAAAAAAACCCGTCAGCAAATCAGAGCGCCGGCTCACAGCGGGAATTTGTAATGGAAAAAGAAGTATGGATGTAAAGTATAATAATAATGAAGGGAAAAATATAGGAAGAGTAGGGATTGTTATAAACACTGGTGAAACTGGATTACACGCATATATTATATATACGTGTATAGATTTACACTGGCGCACACACACACACGCACACACACACACACACACACACACACACACACACACACACACACACACACACACACACGCACGCACGCACGCACACACACGCACGCACACACACACGTACACACACGCACACTGGTACACTACTGGCTAAACTGGTCCGTTGGTAAACGACAATAAATATTTCATCCGACGGCTTTTTTCTATCAAGTTAGCTACCTGCCGTTTTTAATTACATTGAACTTCTGGAGAAACAATAATCAATAAAAATGCACACGCTGTCTTGACCACGACTCTGTCCGAGACCGACAACGATAATCGATTAATATTTTCTATTTTGGTTGGAAGTGTTGAAAACCAAGGCAATAATAATAATATTATGGTTATTAGGTTAAAATTGAAAACGTTCGTAATGTCGACGTAGTAGAAAAACTGCAGTGGAATTTTTTATTTTTAGCTCTGTTAACTTACCCGTGGTACTTAAACATCGTACAGTTTTCAAATTGTCAGAATTATAAATGTAATTCAGTTATGTTTGTATATTCTTTTTAAACTTGTGGAAGTAGCTACTATTAATTAAAGCGTAAAAACATTAAAACTGCGTATTTTAATTTCGAATAATAATAATTACGTTAGGAAAATTAATATTACCTCGTTAACCATGAAGTGTAAATAGGATTCCATTTGGTCGAGCAGCGTAAAAGGACAACAAAATAATTGGATAATTTATAATTGAGCGGTTGAAAGTTAATTTGGAAGGGATGAGGTATGAGAAAAACCTCTTGATACCGTTACATGGTAAAAGAGTTGTTCATATTTTAGATTAAGATGTCCTTGTATTGAAATGGTTCACTCTGGCCGATAATCGGCGAAAGAATTATTTCAAAACGTTAAAAATAATAGATCTTTGATGCACGAGTAAATATATTGAATGTAAATACGTTTAAACGTTGGCCTAATGTGAATTTGTACTTAGCAGTTTAGCTCTTATTTACTGTATACACGGAATTTAATTTAAAGTAAAGTAAAAAGGATTGATGTATTATGGTTTTGTATCAGGTATCTGTAATTATATTTTCCGAACCTGATAAAAGTAATTTTTGTGATGTTTTCTTAGTATTAATTTGTAAATTATAAATTATAATTTATTGGTATTAACTTATTGCGTGCAAAAAGTTCAATTTTTACGAATACTACTTATGAATATTGTGTGTAGCAATTTGTAATTTTAAGCTTAGCGCGTAAGTAGCGTGACAGACTTTTTACAATTGGGAAGGCTTTGGATCTTGACCTGTTTGAAGGCTTTAACCAGGTTTTAAATGACAATAAAAAAAAAATTGTAATGTAAAAATTAGACCGAAACCAATGATGTGTGAAATATGGTCTGTGGTTAAACATGATTTGTTGTTTTCCTCCATTTGCTTAAAGCTTAATTAATACTAGTTTTTGAGTTCTTCTAAAACCTGAAAATGGTTAGTATCATTAAAATCTTCATCATTTAACATTGAATGTCTCATAAATTAAAACGCCATGTAAAAAATGTAGTTACTAATTAACGTAAATAAAAAAAATTAAAAAGTCCTTCATGGAAATGATTGTTAATAAATGTATAATATTATATAATGTGCCAATATAGTTTTCTAACTTTACATACTATTTTATTAAAATATTTGAATTGTTAATTTAATATAATGGGCGTACACGTTTCATATTAATATTGATAATTATTAAAATTTGCTCGACAAATCAATAATCTCTTGCTATTTATGTTGAATAACAAACTTTTTAAATATTTTAACATAAATATTGTAATAAAAAAAAATGAACAGTTATTCTAAAAATAATTTTGAAACGTACTTTTGTTTACATTTGGTTTGTGGATATAATATGATTTATAGTATATTTTAGTTCTTCAATTATAGGTTACGAAATACTTCAAAATAATAGTTCAGTTTTATAGTCCAGAACAAAAAATTAAAATAACTTATTAACGCAATGAATATTTTAATCACTTCAATATTACATGTGTAAGGACTGTACTGCTTATACATATAATATGGACTGAATATAATTTACAGAATATATTGAAAACGATCGCATCATTTTTAACAATATTACTTAATCCAGAATTTCTAAAAACGAATATTTTATTTTTATTACAAATTGAAGACGTTATTTTGTGAAAGTGTATTTGTATCGGTTCATTGACAACAGACGTGAAACTATTTGAAAACGAGAGCTTGAAATCAGAGCGTTCTTTTTTATACTCTAAGCCTATATTATAACCTCTTCAGCGTACACTGTTAATGACGAGCTATCGCATTCCACTTAATATGGTAGCTATATGAACGTGAACCACATTTGGTGTACGGCCGAAGTACTTGTTTATTGTAATATACATTTATATATATACGTGTATACTGTATATACTCGTATATATGAACATATATATTTTATTGATTTATTGCCACGCTCTCTGATTACGCGACCACATATAGGTGTGACTAATTTATTTTGTGCGTACATGTGTGGAGACCTACATACGCATTTTTTCTCTAATTTTAATTTTGTTTTGTTTTTTTTCTGACTAACCTAACCTTTTCTCGCCTTCTCATTATGACGACATTATATTCCGGACACGGGTGTTTGGGGCCGGGCCAAAACAATGGTATATAATAGCTGGATGAAATACATATTAGTGCACACATTGTTGACCAAGGGTCAACGGATACGAGCCGACCATTGAGGTCAAATAGTCAATTTCAAAAAAAAAAAAAAATAATTATAATAAATGAAGTAATGTAACTTGTCTTGATATTATATTAAATGTATTATATTTTAGGCTGGATGAAGGTCGTGTGACAGACATTAATACTGTTCACCGACTTGAACCGTTTGCAATAATAATTAAGTTATCGTAGATCTCTTTTCATATATACGTAACACTACAACATTATAAATAATATGAGTATTGTTTTTAAATTCCTTATTGTTTTTATATGTTGATGCTCTGAATAATCTCGTAATCATATTATGTATTTTTATTCAGAAGAGACTGAATACTATGTATACCGAAATAATTTGTATTTTATGTTTTGAGAAATTATTAGATCGCCAAGGGTTATTCAGGACAAAGTTATACGAAAACATAGTGTGATATTTAATTACTTAACAATTTAGCGTAAAAACTATTAAAATTTAAAAGTTTTGTACTGTTAGTCAACTATATAAGAGGAGATAATTAATTTTTGTGATTATCTCTATGAGATAATATAATTACACGTGTGCGCTAAATATTATTGAAAGTATAATTCAAGCATAAAAATTTTAGTAACATAGAAATAATCTTGATTTGATGAAGATATATTGATAATATTATATACATATAAATGTGTATAAATGTGTATCCTTATAATCCGATAATGTCATATGCAAAATAAAAATAAAATATAAATGTATAGGTAAAAGTTATACAACGATTTGTAGGTTTAAATTATTATTATAATTTATTTATAACGCCTAGATGCTTAGAAAAGGTTACGTATTCTGCTAATGAACATTTGAATGATACTTTTTTACATTTGTTTGTGCGTGCGTGCGTGCGTGCGTGCGTGTGTGTGTGTGTGTGTGTGTGTGTGTGTGTGTGTGTGTGTGTGTGTGTGTGTTGACGGTTGGAGATAATATTTTTCTACTGATATGATGCATAACAATGGTTATAAATTGTAAATATTATAAAAACATCAAGTTTTATATTTATGACAACATTCCGTCTTTATGAATTATTACATGTCTGTTCAGCTATTGTAATGTTAGTAATTATTGAAGTAATATAAATCAAATTGCATGTTGCATACAATTATTATAAAAATTAGACTAATTTTCTTTTGATAGTAAATATTTATTATACTTGAACAGATTTTGAAACTATTGTGTTTTGTTTTTCAAATTAAGGAACTATACTTGCTTAGTATTAAACAAATAGTTTCGGTTGAATATGGAGATTTTGTTGTTAGTTTTAATTTTGAGTTGGCTTAATTCTGACTAGAACAACAAAGTTATATTTATCAATTATTTAATAAATAGTAAATTACTAAATAATAGTATTATTAAATTATGTGTTAGGTTTTATACTCTTTGTAAAGGAACATTTTTGGACAAACCTAGTTTTTTGTACGCAACAACTAGCATATTGAAACAAAAATTATAATATTACAACATTATCTTGTGTCAAGGTGAATGGAACGAGAAGAGTACCAAACACATGGTCTCCGTATCTCTATTTTCACAGTTGTATTTACTCATTTATTTGAAATGATATAATAATAATATGCTAAATACCATGGTAATAACCAATAATATTCGTTTAGTTGTCGGGTATTTTAAAAATGTATTAGGTGCAACATCGAAATGTATTTAAAAGCAAATTACAATAATGAAATAACAGTGTTGCCTAACACATTTTTGTTAGTTTCACTGACATTCTAAGTGCAGGAACAACTTTTATGTGGTATTTTAAAACCTAAATTCTGGAAATTTAAGACGTAGAAAGTTACAGTAATGTAATATTTATATGATTGTACAATATGTAGGTGAACATTTAATAAAAATTATTTTATGCGCAAACGTGTTTCGTGGTAATATGTGTTACCTACACACATATAATGTCGAATTTTGTATTTTTTTGCTAATACAACTGAGAAAAATGTATATTTTATATTACATATTATAATAATATATGATACCGTCCACCACGTAATTAATTTGAAACTTGTATAGTTTAAGTCATTGTACCACACGGATTTATTTTAAAGCATTTTCGTCCGTTTTAGTGCGTTTTAGTTAAATTATAATAATTATGTATGCGTTTTTGAAATGTTACGTTTTTCCGGTAAAAACAATCCACTCGCGACCGAAGAATATAATATCTCATTACCGTTAGTCTGTAAAATACGATGGCCCCACAGCAACGTACAGCAGGGTGGCGGCATCCTTAATTTTCTTCAGTAGACTAAAAAATAAAAACGTTCTCCTTGGAACATATTATGTTTGCTCGCGCGCGCGTGTGTGTATGTGTGTGTGTGCGTGTGCGTGCGTGCGTGCGTGCGTGCGTGCGCGCGTGTGTGTGTGTGTGTGTGTGTGTGTGTGTGTGTGTGTGTGTGTGTGTGTGTGTCCTTTGAGCTCGCGAGCCGCGACGGTTCGAACGTTCCCTCTCTTGACCGGCCCGCGTTCCGTTCAATAATTGATTGCGCTTATTAGCGTGTCATAGTTCAAGCGCAGCGTAATCACGTAGGATATTTATGTGGCAGTCAACACGTCTTTTTCGTGACGCTAATTTCCCAGGCACAAAATTATATAGACACTATCCGGCAGCTATTCGTTAAAATTAATGACAATTACTATGTCTGTGCCACGAAAATAAAATAAAATGTAGAAAACAATACCGCGTATACGGAACAGAGTCTCCCACGACGGCCGTACCCTCGATCTCGTCGGGTCGAACGTATTTTGTGTATCATGTTCTTGTATTAAAATCAATTACACGAATATATCGTGTGTGTGTAACACTTGCATAACTACGAGTATATCGTGCATAGCGTCGAAAATGTCGATTTACCGTATGGGTACGGTATGATTTCAATCGCTCTACTATGGTACTTGCACGCCTACTTCGGGACCTTTGGTGAAGTAACGCTGGTATGTTGGTACAACGATTCGCCGCTGTGAATAGGGCGCGCGAGTCTCGGGGGTAAACAATATAATATGGCGTAGTGCACTATCGTTTTTTCGACAGGCGGTCTTAAAAGGCGTAGAAATAACGATAGCAGAACCGTATGGTATAGTATTTTTAATATACCGTATTGATATGGTTTTACGTACTATGATTTGTGATGACTGCCGGAGTTGTATTATACGTGATTTTTGATCTGTTCGGTCGGCCTCCAGTGTTTTTTCCGGGAGGAGCCCTTGGTTTTGTCGAAATAATCCCTGAAAATAAGAAGCACGACAGAAAACGTGTTGCGTTAAGATTTTAGTACCTATAGCAGAAAGCAACCGATGAATGTTATGTTCTAATCAAAATGTATACATACAAATCACTTAATTTTTACTGAAAAAAATGTCGTCTACGGTACGCTTTACTTCTTCTGGTTTACTCGACACAAATAGTTAATATTTCGTACGGATAGGGTACCAAAACGTTGGTTTTATGTGGTATGACGCCTAATGGCAATATCCTATCAGCACGAAATAACTTTGGAACGTAGATGAGTCACGTAACAAAACATGTAGGTATTGTGTGTTTTCTTTTCGGCTGCAATGATTCATTGGTGTAAAGTCTCCAATAACGATAACGCGAAGATTCGAGGCGTTTATTCAATGAAATAAAAAATAATATTAAAACACTACTGTAACGCGTGATATTACGTGACCGAAAAAAAAAAATAATACAACGAACGATATTACGTTGGTCGAGGAGCGATGTGAAGATGTGGCGAATGGTATCGTGGTTGACGATGAAACAGTTCTGTTCAATTTTTCGCCATAAAAATGACTAGATTAGCCTGGTATAATGACGGAGAAATAATCAAAACTTGCTCAAAACTGTTAACTAATAATTAGGGCTTGAATTTTGATGCATTGTTATCTTATTCCGGTATTCCAAAACGTTGGTCCGTAAGTAAATTAAATAGAAAATGTGTTTCGGATGATATTGATTATTTTTCTAATGTCATCTTTACTATGCATTTTTTGACTAGTTCAACCAAGGGAATTTTTTAGCATTTTCTTAGTTCTTAAGTAATTTCGCATTTTTTTTTGAGATTTTTCAGGGCATCGAAACCCCAGCCCTACTAATGATATACGTATAGTATGACCCGTTTTGGACGGAACAGAACCAATAGATTATTTTGTCTTCGACATATTTCCTGATTATCCAGTGCAATAAATCAGCAGTGCGATTTGTGACTGGTGCGCAAATAAAATGCCCAAGTTTTCATGCCGTCGAGATAGTATCCGTCTTGGACAGGTCTCGTTGTACGGACTATAGACGTATCGTTCCAATGTTTGCGTCTCGTCCGCACCCGTTTTAATAATATAATGAAATAATAATAATAATTTACGAGCCTATAAGATTACGACAACGGCGTACGGGTCGTTTGGGGAGGAGGGCGGGTTCGTGGCCGGTGTCCAATTGGCCGCGGCGCGCGCGCGGTTCCAAAATAAGCGTGGAGAAAATGTACAGTGGCGACGGCAGGGGCGTGGGCGGATTATTATTTTGCGGTGTTCTTTCTTCACGCACGCACGACCGTATTGTATATATATATTTAATGTAGTATACGGTCAACGGGTGCCAAAAAATAAAAATAAAAAAAAAATAAGAAAATAATAATAAAATACTTAAAGTCGGTCGTGTGGTATGCGCCTTCTGTTTGCGCGTGTGTGTGGGATAATAATCACGCGGAACGAATCGTTGGGATTATAATAATAATAATAATAATAATAACAATAATAACAATGCGACCGAATAAGACCTCTCCGCGTAGAAAAATGGTATTCGACGTGCGTGTCCATCGGCCGGTGTTTATCGTCGTCGCTACTTATATTTTCATTGTTGCAAGTAAAATAAATATAAAATGTTATTAACGAGCTCGGCGTTCTTCCTCCGCAATTTGCGCGTATCGTTTTTTGGGCCCGGGGGGGGGGGGAAATAAACAGATAAACACGACACGTATAATACGGATTCTAAACGGATTCGTTGCAGAGTTTGCTGCAGCAGTCGTTTCACGTATGCAATAATAATAATAAGTGTGCGACCGAACCGAGATTACGGAATCGCTTCACGCACAACCCCTTCATCCGCACTAAACAGGTCGCTGCAGTGGTCTATTGTGTACGTTTTGTTGTAACGTACAACTGATGCGCGTCAAGGTGTCATGGGTGGGATGGTGGGGGGGGGGGTTGCAGGGAATCGAATCGATTGGCGATCATAATGATATAATTATAATGACAATAAACGTATGACTATTTATACTTGTGCGTACAAAAAAACCGTCCGAACGATTGAATAATTCAGAGTCCTGTTACCCCCGTCATGGTCATTAACACGCCGTGTTATGAAATTATAATTTTTCAACGGTAGGTGCCTACACGAAGATAACATTTTGATTTTAACCGTAAAAAGCGCTGTTGAGCTGAACCTACCCCACCCCTGCCCCTCACCACCCCGTGCTTGTTAACACTCGAATGTCTCGCGCATTGTGTTTGCAACGAGCTTTTATCGCCAACGGTTGTACCTATATGGCGGCGGCCGGAGTGCGATTTACTCCTCCAAAACTTATATTTTTCGATTGTCTCTAATATTGAGCTTTTCGCATACGTGCGTTTTCCAGTGGACATCAAAAGAGACATCGACTTGTTTGGTTTGTCCAAGAGCCGACGTTCGGGGGTCGGTATGCAGATCGAACACCCGGTGAATAACAACACGACCAGTGCCAACAACAACAACAACAACAACAACAAAGTGGCGACCGCGGCCGACGTGAAAACGGAACGCCTGAGCCCGGTGCAGGCGGCCGGCGGCGGCGGAGACTCCGCGTCGTCCCGTAGCGGCACGCCGTCCTCGTCGTGCTACCCGGGCACGCCGCCCGGCATAGCGGCCACCGGGGACCACGCGGCCAGTCCGGCGCCGAACCGCAACTGCAGCGACCTCATCCGGAGTCTGGCCGCGAAGTACCAGAACGCCAACCCTAGCGAGTGAGTGTCGACGTCAAGTCGTTTGTATTATAACGCCGACGCGCTTAACAACAGTCGTCCGCGTATAGGTTTCTAAGCGCTTATTGTTTTAACCCTTTCCAGCCCAGTGATGATCTCATACATCATGGTTTTTAACGATTTTTGTCTTTTTCCGTGGTGACTGTGGATCATTGTGAATTGCGTGATGAAACAAAGTAATATGTGTTTTTATCATTGGCATTACTGTTGTACAGAAAATTATTTCATTTTCCCTCCAAGATATTTGTAAGCGGAAATTCTGCAAAATTGTGTTCATGAATACCCAGTGGTTCATTTATACGTCATACATTTTTTAGTCTGATATAATTAAAAAAAAAAATCTTTTTTATCATATTCTCTTAATAAAGCCATTAGAAGTAAGATAAGCGCAAAAATAAAAAAATCGGGCTTGATAGGGTTAAACGCGACGACGTGAACCCAAAGATTTACCGAGTTAACGATTATTCATATCTTGGTTATTTCTTAAGGTTCGCTCAAACCGAAGCGGTAGCGGTGGCGGTAGCGGTAGCGAAATTTAATGTACATACGTTTTAATACGAGTGCACTCACTAGCGCGAAATTAATACCGCGGCGAAAATGTTACCGCAAGATTCAGCGCGATATTTTTATTTTTCGCTGCAGACACTATATTTTTCGCTTACCGCTGCGATAATCAGTTGTAAATTCCCAACTAATATTATTAATATATTTATCAAACACATATCTATTCATCGTAATCGTACACCTTGAAGTTTACACCTCGCAGTTGAATCTAACTTTTTCTTTGGCTATTGATTTCATGAACCCATTTTCGTCTTTTACGTCTAAAAATTAAATATTACATGATTTTTTTATTATTTGTTATTGTAACAGCACAAACCGTATTTAAAAACAGTTGTAGCTAATATATTATAATATATTATAATTTTTTAGAGCTTTAAGTCCCTAAGCCTAATTATAAGCCAATGGTACCTTTTTTGTTCTTCATCATCCATTACAGCTTCATCTGAACTTGAGTTTTCATAATAAATATCCATTTATTTAGAATAAATGGATATTTAAAAATCAAAAAAAATTCCAAATATAATTTGGAATAACAATTTAAAAAAAATATAGAAATTTGTTGTTTTATACTTTTAAATATTAATATTAATAAAAAAAATATAATAATAACAAAATACATGTACGCGCATGGGTGTCACAACTCACAATGTCGACTAGTAATTTTTGGCGAAATATTTCGCTCCGGTTAGGTTAGATCAGCGATATTTAAAAAGCGATAAATACCGCTGAAGTTACCGCTGCCGCTACCGCTTCGGTTTGAACGAACCTTTATGAGTTAGGTCGATCGGTTTTTTTTTCATGTACCGAGTTTTTTTCGTCGTGAGATACACTCATTTTGCGTTAAACTTTTTCCGTTTTCGACGCGCTCGGACAGCATCATCGCGCACTGTACACCTAGTGTTTACGCATCCGTAGAGGATTTGGAAACGTTTCAGAATAATATGTTAAACTCTAGTGCAACGTACGTTTGGAATTCTATGGATTTACAATATCTATAGCGAGTGCGCAAGCGACCTCGTGCCAGTTGCCCGTTTTATTTTTTTCTATTTCGACTACTTAAAAAAAAAAAAAAACCACTAAACTTTACCAATAGCACATATTATCGTAACTACCGAAGGAGCCACGGAGTAGCTTAACAATCGGACATTAAAAATAATAGACAATTATTCCGACCGACTCTGCCTGTACGACACGTTGTAATGGCATATGGATACACGACACGCGTTCGGTAATTAAATTATATTTACGAGTAAACAGCTGTTTGATGAACACGTACGATAAGCGTTATTTTGTTGTAGAATATTTCCCCTTAACACGATTTATAAGGCTCGTAATTTTCGCCGCGCGCATTTATTTATTATCACTCATTGTTTCCTTTTGAATCGTAGTAATTGCGTAATACGCCAGACTAATTAATACGGAATAAAATCGCTGTAATATACGCTGATAGTAGGTGTATTATTATACAGAAGATATTATCGTGCGAAGTCTTTACGAGATCGGTTTTTTTCCCCTTCGTAACGTATACACCTATAAGGTATTCAACTATTTACATTATGTTCTATATATTTCTAATAATTACACGGTTATAAATGGGAAAAAAATAGTGTAACGTTAAACCTGTGAGTGATTACCGCTAGAGTTTATGTTATTATAAAACCGAGTTCATAGGATTTCTGCAATGTACATAATACACGTACATGTTATACTTACACAGGTATAATTAAGAATTATCCTACCGGGCTATAAAACACGTATTTACGGTCCAGTGAAGTTATACTATGCGCGCACAGTACGGTATAAATGTATAATGCGCGCGTGCAGTGTATAAGACATTTTATTTCACTGCTGCTGACGTCGTTCCCCGCAGCCGGTGTCCGGAAACGTCTATATAGGAATCCCAATTTCCGTGTGAATCCTTCTCCCCGTGCGCGTACGCATACGGATTTAATTATTAACAATCAAGCTGCGGCCGCTGTAGCCGTCTCGTGTGTGTATTATATGCGTGCTCACTCGGGTAGGCGCGAAAAATAACGCCAACACGACGAGTCAAAGACACGGTGAAGGGTTCGTTAAAAATAAAAATAAATGCTGTCACGATCCACTCGTACAAGTCGTACGCGTTACCTGTGTACGTGTACGACGTATTAGAAAAGGTGTTCAGTGGGTCTCACGCGCTTTCCTTCTGTGTAAGATCGGGATTAGTTGAAAACAAAAAAAAAAAAATAATAATAAAAAAAAAAAAACCTGCCGTCGACGCGCGGTGGCAATTCTCACGGAATCGGTCGAGCGTTTTTCTTGGACGATTAACAGGACCGCGCGGCGCGCGTGTGATTATATATACCTACACGCCCGGTCGGCTGCCTTGTAATCATGTGCGCGCCAAACGGTGAACGCGCACACCCATGTCGTTGCAACAGTCGCCGACGATTCGGTAAACTGTTACAATAATAAAGGATGATCGTGCGTTGATAAATAAACACCGCGGAAACGACAACTGTAATATTGGCAATGGTGACAACAGTAATAAGACACAAGAAAAGTTATACGATAATGATTTACATATTATTATTGTTTTACGCGCAGACAAAAAACACGCGTTTCCCATACGATCGCGTGTATGACGTGTATATTATAATGCGCGCGAGCCTCTATTTTGATATTATTTGTTTTATCGTCGTTTTACGAGAGCCAAATGTTAGAACGTCGGAACGCTGCAGCATCTTTTCGCCAGACGTTAACCATTATTTCCTGTAAACCGTCGCGGTCGGGCAATACTTCAGTATTTAGGTCAACGGGCGCTCATCGATTTTCCACCTCCTCGCGAATTTCAATAATCTCTACACTAATCTATACAAGTTATATATGTATATATAATATAGAGACGATTTGAATAATTCATACGAAAAATCGGAGTTCTATCGACAAATGTCGTCACCGAGTATACATATAGTTTTTTTCCAACTATACAATCCACTGCTATTAACTTGTTACATATTATTATCTATTAGTAATGTTGTTTAAGTTGTTGGTTATTGATTTCGGTCGATTTTTTTTTATTGGTTATAGCCACAGTCCACTTACTTAAATTAATTTATGCACTAATAACTTCATCTCCTATTCAAACGAAATGTTGTATATCTCGTCTCAGCCGGTAAAAAAATCATGTAATCTTAAACAATCCCGAGAAATGAGTTTTAATTTATAAAACAATTTACGATTTAATCCACCGATTTTAATAAAACCAATTTTTATAAAAAAAAATTAACGAGCTTAAATAAAACTGTTTATTGACTTTGATAGAAAACAGTTTATTTATCAGCAATATATACAACAAACATCAAATAGATCAGATTCTAGTATTTGATGTGTAAGCAGTGTATACCGGGAAAACGCAACTTATGATCTCCTCAAGTGCACATAATATGGTATAATAGTATGTTATGGGTGTGGTACAAAATAAAAATAGCCGACGGATTAAAATGCCGCAGAAAATTAATTTAAAATTGTAAATTTTACGAAGTTCCTTTTGAAAATTACAACAGATTTCTTTTTCGGCTAGATTTTGGTGCGTGATTATGTGAAAGAACTTTTCTTCAGATTACATGTTTTTTATCAATAAATATTGAGATAATTCTAGTGTTACAGCGATCGGAAAAGTTTTTCTCTTTTTTGTGAGAACGTTTTTCACAATCCCGGTAAAAAAGATTTTTTTGTAGTTTATTTTTTGACATAACATAACTATTAATAAATTACTTATTTTCGACAGTTACAATTTCACCGGGTGCTATTGTAATACATTCAACGTAAAATTAAATTTTAAATAATAACGAAACGTTCAAACAATTAGGTACAAACGAACACGCCGGACGTTTAATAACTAAAAGAATAGCCGGAAAAGTACGAGTATATTCAGTTGCCAACATATTTTGTTCTTGATTGAAATCTTATTGTATAAAGTTATCTTGGTCGATATGTTATAGCTTTTATATGTTAAAATCACATTTATTTTATAGTCGCTGGAAATTGCATGGTATATTAGTATTGTACTATATTATAATGTTTGTAATGATTGCGTTATCAGCTTATGACCTATATATAATATCTACTTATTTACTACCAGTTTCAAGTATCTACTTAAAGTTTGATAAGTTAGTTATAAATTTGTTGGTGAAAACTCCAATATTCTCGACCTAGATATAGTGTTGCGTTAGTTTCATCGATTATCTGGCCGAAAAATTATCGGTTTTTTTCGATTCGGGCATTCGGCCCACAAATATGTCGGCTGATATATTTGTCGACCCTATGGGTTCAGCGAAAAAGTTGTCGGCTAATTTGATTCGGCCCATTGTCCGTCATCCGTGTATTATATACTATAATAGAGCGTGTTCCCGGTTGACGTATATTGTTTATTTTTGGACTAGTTTGAAAAATGTACTCGTGAATCGTGGGACCCCCAATAACACCGTTTGAGAACCACCGATCAATACATACTCTTATGTACAGAGTCGTCTAAGAAAATGAGAACATTTTAAATAATTCTCGCAGAAGTGAAAAATATGAAGTTACACAATTTTCACATTGAAAACCGAATCTACGTTACATGCTTTAATAGTCCAAAGGTTACATTTTGCATTCCTTTTCTTATATATGTGGAACGGCTAATCATAAGTAACGGTTGACGGTTATGTTGGTCCTCCATTCTTGTTATCATATATTAATTACAATTTTCCTCAGAGACAGTATAGATACAATGCTCCATTTTTTATCCCTTTTTGCACAAACAATTACTTGTCGAACGGACCACTTGGACGTCTTGAAAAAATGCCCATGAGGACCTCTCCTTTGAATTTAAGTAAAACATAGGATTTTTTTATATTTTTGCTCGTTGGCTCTTTTACCATACCATTTTTATACTATTTGTAACTAATTGTATGTTATTGATTAATGTTGTAATTTTGTACGTTATTTTTCTATTTTGTAATTAGAATTTTTGTATTGCAAGGGTTAAGCCCGTTTAATGAACAATAATAATAATGCTAATTTTTAATATCGATTTTCTTGCCTGCACAATAGGTACATAATGCCTTCGCGGAACGGCCTGAATCTGGGCATGCTATCGGCCGCGACGACGTCGACGAAAAACGACCACGAAGGTGGCGGCGGTCTGCTGAGCGCCGGGTTTCCGTTCGTGACACCTACCATACCAGGCACCAACGTGCCCATGTTCCCGCCGATGATGGACATGTCGTCCACGCAGGCGCTACTGTCCATGGTCCGGTCGTCGCAGTTCGACGCGTTCATGAGCGGCAAGACCGGCACGAAGCGTCCATGTTCCACGTCATCGTCGTCGTCCAACCCGCAGCACCCTTCGCACAACAGCGGTGGCGGCGGCGGCGGTGGTGCGACGACGGCCGAACAGAATCCGCTCGACCTGTCGTCGTCGTCGAGCCTGTGCAAGAAGCCGCGCAAGGGCATGCCGCCCGCGGTCGGCCACTGGGAGGGCGCGGCCGCGGCAGCCGCCGCCGCAGCCGCCGCGGCCGGCTCGTTCGCCGAAACGTTCCTCAACATGCCGGCGTTCGGCATGGCCCTGCAAAAGTCGCGGGAAAAGGTCGCGCTCACCAACGGCGGCAACGGCAAGAGGCTGGGCAGCGTGTCGCCGAAACCGGCGAAGGCGCCGAAGCAGCTTGCGTGCCACCAGGCGGCCCCCAGCCGGTCGCTGGCCTGCGCATCGTCCTGCGCCGCCGCCCCAGTGGCCACCGCGACCACGTCCCCGTCCGACCGGCAGACCTGTCCGAACGCGGCCGACAAGTCGACCGTGGCCGCGTGGACGGTGGAAGACGTGTGTGACTTCGTCGGCACCATCGACTTGTGCGCCGAGTACTTGCAGGTTAGTAAAAAAAAAAAAAATATGCCAATAACACAATAGGAGTACATACATATAATAAGTATGCTTTTAACAATATTGTTAAGTGGTTAGTGTGACGCTATAAAAAACCACGTCCAAGCATTGTTCGGTTTTCACGTGATCACAGTCAACGAAATATTTCACGAAAAGTGTAGTTTGCAATATTTTCGCATATATATGACATGCACGGATTTACACGTATTTATCTTGTGTGCGCGCGTAATTAGTTAAGTTGTCGGATCTCGAAATAGATCACCTATCTAAACGGATCGCATATGAATGATTAATTAAGAATCTAAGACGTCGCTTTATTATTGTTCGTATGTTTCATTTTGTTGTACCTATAATATAATCTGCACTTGCGAACTATACAAATTATCATGTAACATAAGAAAATAAATAATCCGATTCGTATATTGTTGCGCACGCCTACGTCGTCCAGTACTCCTGTATAAATGTATGCGCGCGCACACACACACACACTTACGCACGCATACTCCTCGCCAGTGAACACGTTGCGATAACTTAACATATTACTCGCCCGTACGATCGAAGTTGCAGCCCGTAATCACTACTCGTAACACCTTATCGAGATTTAACACCGACGCGGCTGCCGAGCTATTTGCTCTTGGATTGATTCGTCTGCGCAAATGCAATATCGGGTAATCCCACGCACACGAGAGTTGTACGTTGAAAACGATTGACCATTGTAACGGAGGACTTACAAGTCAATACCGTCCAAGGCGCGTGGGACGCAGTGGATAATGAGGTTTTTCGTGTCGATATTATACTCGTATTTCCACGACAGCTTGTAAAAGTGAATTTTTTAATACGACTCGTCCGCTGTTGAAACATTATCTCCTACCACATATTACTGTGGCCACGTTTGGTGGGTTCACAATACCGTGTCTCAAACGGCACGTGTTCTATAACATTATCATATCGGTGTAACGGTGTTAAATAAATTATAGCTTTCAAGTACTTCGTTAACGCGAAAGAATATTATAAGTAGGCACTGAGACATTGTACGTTAATGGTTTGTGTTATTATTCTGAGAACATGTATGTATCTCAAACACGTTCCAAATATTGGGTGGACGACAAAATACATACGTTAAAAACGAATTTTTTGTTTTTCGGCTATACCGTGCATTTTTATCTACTCTATTAATTCGATTTAAAAAGACAATTTACGAAATCGTTTAACAGTCAAATATTGATTTGCGGTGTTGTTCGCGGAGATCAAATGTGCGTGTCATAAAAATATCATTACCATGTTTACTAGTCGAGTCTGTTTAACGTGCGTGCAGTGGTTTCCAAACGAATATTTATTATATTTTACATGGTTTCTTAAAACTTCGACAGTCGCCAATACACGTTGAAGATTCAATTACTATGTGCAATGACATAATACGATCGAAATATTTGCTCGTCAACAGAATTTCGTACATTTTAGTTTCGGAAACTTTCATAGTTCACACCCGTTAACTATATATTATGCAAAGTGGCTTTTCACGTCATCCAAAGGACAGTGAATGTATATATACGTTGTGACCATGGATTACCCGAGAAGATAACTACAAGCGAACTCCAGAATGTACATAATGTAATGTATGTATATTGTATATTTCGTTATTATTATTAATATGGGTGCCGTGACTTGTCCGAAGATTCAAATGGTTGGGTAACGTTACAATTTCGTAAAGGCGTTACAGAGCACGATGCACCGCGCACAGGCCATCAACAGTAACATCAGCAGGTGGTCTGAAGACATGACATATTGCAAATGAAGATTTAACTACCGTGATCCATATAATAAACCTTTACTTTTTGTTTTCTCCTCTTTATGAAACCGTCACGACTGATTTTTTTTTTTCATTTTTTATCTTAGAGGTAAACGTTGCGAAACGACAGCCGGTCGATTTTCGTGCCCCGATAGGCTCGTGGTTTGCTCTAGATACACACACGCATACTCACATGCACGCACACATACGCACGCACACACACACACACGCACGCACACACACGCACATGTGCACGCACGCACGTACGCGTCGCGGACGGTCGGACGACAAGTGAAAGGTCACACGCAAAACCGTAGCGCGAGGTCGAGCGTGGAACTCGAGAGCGAGCGGGAGACTAAAACATTAACTAGTTTTTATGTTTTTATTTTTATTTCACTCCTTTTCCTCCGTCGTTCCGCCGCGGCCGACGACAAGGACGTGACGATGTTTTCAGGTGTGACGCTATCTTGGCAACCACATTTTTGATTTATCGCGTTGTTTTCTGCAGCTTTCACGTGCGTGACGTATATTACATTGTAGAAGGCGCGCGCGGGGCATCCGTCAACCGGGAGGAGTTACGATAAACACGAGACATTATAGCGCATTAATATTGAGCGCTACGTTTTTGGTCCCGATGCACGAGTAATCTCGCTGCTTGCCCGCCACGATTAACGCGTAATAATAACGCGTACGATTAAACATTTGCGATTTCGGAAGCCTTTCAACATCGTTTCGTCCATCGCCATCTCGTGCGTGTCGCACGTTCATTGTCGCTCCGCTCGCAGTCCAAGTGGTACTCAAAATCGGTCAACTGTGTGAAATACTTTAAAATAATTGAACATTGGCCGTGTCACGTTTGTTGCGGTGCTATAAACCGAAATCTTAATGATCCAGAGCGGAGCACTTTAGCGTTTTTTTTTTTTTTTACCGCTCGCTCGAGTCACGGAATAAAAAAAAATATATAATAATAATAATAATAAAAACGGCAATAACGCGTTTCCGATGGGCTCGTGCATTAGCAGCAGGACACATTCCTCATTCGGGGCTCTTAACGAAAAACATTCACACACGGCGGAACATGCAGAGTGTCTTTGAAAACGATGCAAATATTTGTTCACGAGCATTCGTGTACACGGACCAGCGCGTTTCCGAGCGTTGTCCGAGCGGTGAATCGACATATTTGGCCGGCACTTATAAACTGTTTATTACATATGAAGTTTCTCCGTAATTCCCTACGGAAATGAAAAAACCTTTAACAACGGTGCACAACAGAATATTATAATGCCGCGGCGGCGTTGCGCTACACTCGCACTGTGCAATAATAGAGTGAAATCCTATAAGCCGGGATAAAGAATAATGATATTATGATTATGTTTTGTGACGTGCATTCACTCATTATAGATTGCCCATGTCCAGTGTTTTTTTTTTCTTTTTTTTTGTTATTATTCCGCCTAAAGGTCAAACAGAAATTGCACCTGGGACTTTTGTCCCGCACGAACAGTAACAGTTATTACGAGAACTCGCGCCGTCCGCCTGTACATTATAATTACAGTTCTTTTCAATAAACGTATTTTCGTTTTGCAATGCGTTTAAGAAGATCACTGCGCACCGAGTGCGCACGTATATGGTGTGTCCGCCTTGCTTTGAAACGCCGAATTCTCGTATTACAATCGAGATTTGCGCAACTACGTATTACCGCTGTTATACATATAGTTACAAAATAGTTATGTTCCTCAATGGAGAACTATGTACCGGGTCCGATTACGAGATTTGTTTTTTTTTTTTACTGCGTAGAATAACACGCGGTGTACACCACAAAGTGTTTTTACATAGACTAAATGATAAATAACGATGAAAATCGGTACGTGGCGTTTATCATTCACGAGCTTTCGTCACTCGGATGAACGTTTATACTTTTTCGACGACGGCGGAAGTTTTTTAATAACACATATTTTGTCGATGGAAAAAATAAATAATTATTGAAATGTTACGAACCGACCGGTTGTATTTACCAGTTTTGTACATACTGGAGGGTTTATTGTTGAATATGCTGATTTTTGGCCGTTCAATTACTTATGAACGTATCATTGTAGCATTGTCGATAACGTTTGATATGGTCGCGTTGGAAGCACCATAACACCATGCGTACAGTGGCGTTAAACAGTTTATTACTCGATAGTCACTCGATTTCACTGTTATAGTCCGTTGTTCAATCGAAATTGTAACTTTTAAATTTTTGAAATGCTGTAACTTCTAATCCATAAGTAGTAGAGACTTGAAATTTCATGAAATCCCTACATTCTTAAATTAATATATATTAACAACTTTTGAAAATCAAATCTTACCCATTTCCAAAAATATGAAGTCAACTTTTTCTTTCGTCCATTAAGGCTGGTATAGTCACAATTGTACCTTCATATATTTTGTATAGGATGAGTTAAAACGAAGGATTTAGGTTAATTTAACAAATGTACAAAACGCTCTATTTTAATTATAAAATTAAACTTTTTTATTCATTTTAGTAACACATGTTGTTTTTGGTGCTGAAAGTGCATCGCATACAGGTTGTTCACAAACCACACGGTTTTTTCTTGTCTTACGTTGTTTCCTCTTCTGTTCTCGACAGACTTAATATAAATATATACTGTGGGTGCGTGTTGAGTGCACAGTGTCGTATAAATATTCGCACTCGGGTACGAATTGACCGCGAACGGCGCGAAAAATGTGACGACCGCAACGGTCGGCCGCACCAAAGATACCGCGAATCCCGGCGGGAGACTTGGCGAGCCTGCGGGACGACGACGTAGCCCCCGTGATCGTGGCGCGTCCGGTCGCGTTACCGTTCGTGGCGCGTATCATAATATTATTGAAACAAGGATGTGTGATTCCGCCGCGGTCGTCCTGCCGGCCGTACGGTATCGTCCGGGGCACCGGGTTCGTGATCGGCGATAGTTGCCGTGCGCGCCGTAAATACCGAGACGTCGGCCGGTCGGGCGCGAGAAAGGTGATCGGAGGGGAGGGCAGGGTAGGGGAAACGACAGCAAATTATTAATTGCCAATTACCGATCGCTGACGCGCGCGCGCGCACCGCATCCGGACCCGCCCCGCGATCGCCGTCGACTGTTGCATGTTATTAATATTATTATTACCGCGCGCTGTACGACTCAATCACAATACCTACGTTGACGGCACGCCGGCACCCGGGACCCACGTGGCTTCGGCCGCGTCGAGTGTCCGGCGGGTGGTCTCCGGCGACGGCCTACCGGTCGCGGCACGAACCTACGACGCGTTCCCACTCGTGCCCGGCTCATTTACGGCCGATCCGTTCCATGCGCGATTTCAACACCATCACAGTGATCCGTACGTGTGTGCGTACAGTGTGTACTCTCTACGCGGTAGATGTAACTTCATGCGCGTTATAATATGATAACGACACCTGAATCGTAGCGCTCCCGACTAAAAGAATAATACCGATAAAATGCATGTGCGGTGAACGTGCTGTGGACCGCACTCGAACCGCTAGGTTTCATAAATCGCGTCTCGGCAGAATTTCACCTGATCACCCCGTTGAAAACTCTTTTTTACTCCTTAGTCCGTCCCACGCTTGAGTGCGGCACTGTTCTCTGGGATCCGACCGCCGCCTCTGCCCGTAACACGATTGAAACGGTCCTTCCTCCGTCTCGCTGCTTATAAACTAAATATACCCTGTCCACCCCATGACTACACGCACCAGTACGACTTGTCCTTACAATGTCTTTCCGATCGTCGAAGCTCAGCAAATATACTTTTCCTGGCTAACCTACTTTCCTCGAAAATTGACATCACTATCTCGAGTTTCGTTCAATGTACGCCGTAGAAGATCATCTGTCCCCTTCCGTGTTCCATTCTCTTCTTCAAACTACTATCATAATTATCCGTCTATTGTGTATCGCCTTCAATATCGACCCTTATCTCTGTCTTTAATATAAGCTTAGTTTCAGTAGGTAGAGAATTTCATTTTCACTTGTATCTTACCTGTAATGGGCTCGTCCCGTAATTGTAATATAAAATTAGATACAAATATTATAAGACTTAATCGCGAAAAACAGTGCCGATTTTGATGAAGTCGTTTCACCTATGCATCCACTGCATTTCGAATACTATTTCATTCAATACAATTACATTCGGATCCAACGAATTTATACTGTGCAATTTTTGATCCTCAGTGAAACGAGGAATGTATTGCAGGTTTTATCATGATGTTTGCTTAGTTAGTATCTCTGTAAATGATTTTGACCGGAAGGAGTGCTCCGATATAAATATTTTCTGATAGGAATTTTCTGTCTACCGTTAAATTACTCTGAAGAGGTCATTTTTTGAACGTCTCAACAGTTTTTCGAATAATGGAGAAAAAAAGGGAAAAAATTGCAATACATTTCAACTGATATCGAGAATCGACTTGTTTATATTTCATGGATACAAGATTTTTCATAATATCTTCTGTGTACAATAAAAAAATAAAAATATTTTCGAAAGTAGCAAACAACTCTTGTAAGTGTTAGAAAATGATGTTCTAACGAAATTGGATAGTTCAACGAATTTTGGATTACAGGATATTATAATATAAACTGGTCCACGCGACCTCTTTCACTCATAATCGTTTTTCGAGAATAGTGGTACATCGGTTTCAAGTTTAAAAGACCCATCCCTGTATCTCACCCGACCTAGAAGATTCGTCCGGTTTTTTTTTTAAAACACTTGCAATATTTCTGTTGCAATCGAATATTGTATACTATAAAATTATCTGTGTTTCGACGGAAACCAATATAATATGGAGTACGTCGTATTAAAAACCGAAAAAACTAATGATTTATCATAGTTTTGAAAAAATGTACTAATCGCATTCACGGTTTAACACGTTTATCAATTCGTTAACGCGCTATAGGCTTACTAAATTATTATTTGTACTTCTTATCGAGAAATGCGTTCGAAACATGACGACTTCGTAAATATTTATGATTTAACACTGACTTTGCTATGAATATTGTCGAATAAATAATATTTTTTCATTATTTTACTGTAGTGTGGTAAAATAATCGGTCAATTGAATTTATATATATTTTAATGTTATCGATATTACACCTAAATGTTAAGTGATTGGTACTCTGGTATCGTAGTGACTAGCAAGCGTATTTTGTTTCGTTTGCCGTGGAAGGAATTAAAAAAAAATAAAAAAATAACCCGGACTAAGTCTTAGCGGGTGGTGCTACATACGTATGTATGACAAACATTTGGAGTCAGTTTCGAACATTGGAACAACATCGATTCGATAAAATAGTATATATTGAAACGTTGGTTTCTCATTTCTCATTCATACAAAAATTTACAATTTAAAAAGCATTATTCAAATTATAATAATATATTAAATTATATTATAAGAATTATTTTATAAAACACTCGTGACTATATATAACTATATCGTATGTCTATAGAATTAAAAATGATATATGACGCTGATACATGTGTCATAAATATATATTTTGTATGTAAGACACGCGTATCCGGGCTTGCGGATGAACAGTATGAACATTGTACATTATACGCATACAGTTTGTCAATTGTTGGCGACTGCACGGCACGATTCGTTCCTCCTTTGCAGCGGTCTACGACGTATTATCCGAAACCCTCCATCACCACTAACGCGCACGCATATTGCAGTCGTTTATTTGTTTCTCGTGTACGTCCCGGTATTCCCGGGCTAATGGCATTTACGTAGTACTGCGCGAGGTGCGTGTAGTTTTTTTTAATCAAAACGAACATTGTACGAGAAACGTACAGTCTGTCGATGTAGAAAGTCGCGGTATCGCGGTAAGTGGTTCGATGTGCTTCGATGTAACTGGTGCGGTGTGGTCAGAGGAACACAGGAATAGTGATTGTAACGGAGAGCGGGATGGACGTCGTCGAAAATGAATAACGTCCGCAGAGTCTCGGAGAACAGCTGTAGCAAGACGATAAAAAAATGATCACCGATTGAATAGGATAAGTGCGGACACCAGGAGAATAATCGACCAACGGACGCGTATGCGTACACGTATAGCTTGCAAAAGACGTATGGCCTGAAAAATCGCGAAAATCTCCGCGGGACCTTGGTCAAGGCGGTCGGTGAACGCTGTGCACCCGGAACCAGAACGCGCCATGGTCGTAATTATTATGATAATAATGCGAAAATCGATTTCTTCTTAGTTTTTATCATCACGAGGAGCGTGCGCACGTAATGTTGTACCCGGGACGCGTGCGAGGAAAACTACGACAAGCACGCACGCGGGGCAGCGCACTCGGACCGCGTGTGTTCGTAATGACGACCGGGTGGTCTCGCGTGCCGTCCGCCGCCCCTAAACGATTCAATTAAATCGTTACGCAGGCAATTTTCTCGCGCACCAGATATTCCGCATGATTAGCGCGCTAATGGACGGCGACGGTCGCGGTGGTCTCCTTCGGCGCTTCGGGAAAGCCTTGTGCGCTCGGCTCCTCGGGACACACGACGGGAGCGGCGGCCCCGGAGTCTAGTGAAATCCGAGTCAGTGCGCACGCGGATTCTCTCTCTCTCTCTATAAATGTATCAACCTCTCTCCCTATCTCCGACTCTGTCTAATGCATCAAATCCCGAGACACGAGTGTGTTATGTAGTGCGCATACCTAGACGCGCGTATGTAAATTGTAAGCGAATCGGATCACGACCGGCGTTGCAGTGGAGATCGGTCATCGAGTCGAGTCCTGCAGTGCGCGTACCTATACGCAACACAACAATATCATACTATCCGTCCGAACGTATCGCATAACAGGCGAAATCGATTTTGAACCGTAATGAAGTCTTTATAGAGCCGTCAATAGCGGCTATCTTTCAACCAGGTGCATTTTTTTTACGAGTTAGTTAGCCGACGAACGTTTGAGGCACATTCACATTATTGTTGTTAATTTATTAACTATACTTTATGTTGTGCACTGAGAAATAAGAAGTATCCGGATACCCGCGCTCAATGCAAGCTATGAACAAAGCGGCGACTCCGATTACTGTCTTTAAACTATGTACGACTAGAGTTCCTTATCGTGTTCACTTATAATTCGATGCGAAGTTCCGAGTCTTCGTCGTCGACATGACGGGAATTCACTTGTCCGTCGATCTGTCCGTTGATCGGGTGATTTTTCAATTACGTGTGTGCGACGTGTCAAAGCTTAAAAGCATGATGAGTCACGCCACAGGTGGTGGACGTGGTCGTGGACGGGCAAACGCAGCGCACGCGTACAATAGGTGGACGGGTGATTGTTGGAAGGGGGGGCGGTCGAGGATAATTATTATCGATTCGACGTCTCTATAGTATATATACGTGTAATACTTAAAATACTTTAGTACCCAACATTATTACGGCGCGTCCGTTAACGTGCTGCAGTGTCAGTACATAGTGAAGTTGGACCGTGTGCGACTAACAGTATTGCAGCGGGTATATTATTACTACATTGCCGACACATGTTCCGATCAATAACGCTAACAGTGTATAACAGTATAATTAACGCTGTCCTTCGCACGTGATAATACATTTTTGATTTTCAACCGTTTCCGGGGTCTTAACCATTTGCTTCCACGCGGGTATAATATGATATATTTCTGTTCTCGACTACGATATCCTTGCTGTACAGTGTATACATGTTTACGATGACGACACTCACACACACACAGACAATATAATATAAATATTAACTAAATGATGTTGACGACCGACGTTATTTGTCTGTCGCCGCAGTTCACCTGTGACACCGATTCGCTTCACCTGTGCTGCCTGCAGCGTTGTCGCTGCTGTTACACGGCTACAACGCGGGCGCCGCCGCCGCCGCCGCTGATCAACCGGCATTTGGCAATAGCGAAAACATTAATTTTAGTCGTCAACGGTAGTGGTGTACCGGCGGCGCCGAACGACCTAGCCGGACGTTTTGGCATGATCGCATTCCGGGTTAAGGTCGACTGTTTTGTATACTCTCTATAGCTCAACTTCATTATTCGGTCGATATCACGTTATCCCTACGCGAATTAACACGCCACACCAGTGTACGTTTTCCGACGACCGCCGTTTCCCGCTCCCGCCGCTCATATATATACTTACGACGACGTCCCGTCACGGGTCTTGCCCCGGAGAACCCGTTTTATATCATACGGAAAATCGTGGCACGTGAAACCGTAACAGTCCTTCCCCTCCACCCCCCCCCCCTTCTTATATTCAACCGGCATAGTCACCGCAACCCGTTCGTCTGTAATTTATACGGCGCGGCGTCGTTCGTTTTCGATTGGAGCAGCTCTTCATAGCCTGCCACAGATTCGAAGTCCAAGACGACGAGAGAAAAATTTCACAGTAATAACTATATACTTGAAGACGTGTCATGGTCGAGTGGATAAGGCGGCTGTGCTTTAACATGCTTAGCCGCCGGTTCGAATCCCTACACCGGTGGTATTCAACTTTAGGGTGGCACAGCCGTCTGGAGGGAAGAAGCCGCCATTTCCCGCCTCCCAAAAAATAACACATAGTTGGCTCTTCCAAAAATAATCGTCGAGATATAATGGCCACGAAATCTCATTAATATAAAAAAAAAAAAATATATACTTAACTCGCGGACGTACGTGTGGTGAGGATGTTGCACATAGGCAGTGTTTGTTGTTAGGTAAACGTGTTATTATATCAAATCATGTGTTTGCGGTATTCCTCGTTTCGTAGTCAACAAGGTAGTATATATATGTACGTAATAAGTATGCGTGTTTGAAAGCAATGTTCGGTGGACGCTGCCGGAAATTATAACGCAATATCATAACTCTTCTCGGGCGATCTTGCATTTATTTTATTTAATTTCCCTCGCCAACGTTCGCGGACATTTTTTTCCCTCGAGCGTCGTGCATTGAATGAAGCGGACGTAGGACATACAATATATATGTACGCCGCTATTGATCAATTTGCACAAGAATTTCGGTGAATCTTATTTTTTCCCACTGACATATTATGGGTTACGCGGCTGGTCCGGAACCAGTATTACTAGTTTCTTTCTTTTTTCCCCCTGTAATATTCTGTTTCAAATGCAATCGCTTAACATTGCCCTGACGCTTTATTACCCGTGTGCGCGGCCACATAAATAAAAAATTGCATTTTCGCCGGAGACGCGACGCTCCGTGCGACCCGACAGTTCGAAGCAATTCACGACGTCCTCGCGGGCACGCTAAACGCGTTTTGGGTCGTCCGCTCGCGGCCCGGCGCTGCTGGTGACGACGGTCGACCGAGAGCGGTCTCGCGCGGTGACTTTTCTGCGACGCGGCCAAACCGCTGCAATCGTCCGCGAGACGATGTTATTATTATTATTATTCATTATTATTATTAGTCCACTCGCGGCCCGTTCGGGTCCGGATCGCGTTCCCTCGGCCGAGATCCGGAACTCTCAGGTCACTCGGCGTCCCTCTAACCGTGTCAACGTGTGATAACGGCTTTCCGTTTTGTTTCGCCGCAACGCGCGCACCCGTGCCCGTCACGTGTTCGCTCTTCTAGATTACCTCACGCGCCGCGCTAACACATCTTTTTTCGTGTACAACTATCGCGACTCTATATACGTACGTACCATACACGTACAGTCGAGTCGCGATAACTCGATGTTAAAGGGGGATAAAAATACACTTCGAGATATGTAATATTCGAGATACCTAACTCGAATTTATCAAAATTAAATCAAAACTTCGAGTTATGCAATGAAATATAATAAAATACGTATAGAAATTATAAAAATGTATGATAAATATATGTACATAAATGTTATACGAAAATTAAAATAGATACAATGGTATTATAAGTATGTATATATGTATTATTTATTAGGTACAGTAGAAAAATAATTTGTAATTAATTTTTGGGTTTTCGGCTGTTTATTGACAAAATCTTCCAATTTTATTTTACATTCACTGTTATTGTGCGTACGCTAATAATCAGTTTCTATCTACTCGTTTAATCTTTATTATACAGTACTCAAGTAGATAAAACATAATATGTTTACAAAAATACCCAGGTGTAACAGATATAATACTTGGACTAAGCTATTTATCACAGTTTTATATTCGAGTTATCGAGATTTATAATACATTGAGTGTTATGAGAATTTCTAGGGGAATAAAAAAAAATTCGAGTTGTCAAGTTTTTCGAGTTATCGCGGCTCAACTGTATATATACATATGCGCGTACATCGTCCTCGGTTAAACGGGACGCGGGAAAAGGATGACGAGTGGAAGGAGTAGGAGGGGGGGGGGTTTGAAACAACACGGGCGCGCACGTATAACGTATGTACACGACCGACGACGCGGGTCACCGTAAACCGCCTACCATGTCGACGGTGGGCAAGGTCGTTCGCGGGTCACAAGTCACCGGTGTTTTACCATAATGAGCGCTGCGCCTTTTTATTATTATTATTATTATTATTATTATTATATGATTGTTATTTCTTCTCGTGACGTCTACCGATGGCGGCGGACACACTGCTGTGACGGTGCGCACGAAACCTATCCACTCGTACGTAATAATATTACATTGACGTGTTGTACGTAACATGCGCTCACACCTCTATTGTTGTGTGCACAGTAAAAACGCTTTTGTGTGCTCGGTGACATCATTTCCCGGAAAGTTTACTATTTTAATTCGAACAACCTTATCTGACGAAAAAAATAGGAAAAAATTAGAAAAAACACATCACCGCGCTACAATAATATACTGTTTGCAACATAATATAAACGCGCGCACTCTCCACGCATTTCATACCCGCGTCACCGAGTAAGACGAATGATCACGTTAACGATTGTTTGTAAATTATCTTGTAGGTACTCGCTCTTCGTACCATTCATGTCGTTTTCGATAATCGAGGAATTTCGCGATTTTTATTTTGTTTATCGTATACATGATATAATATGTACCGGTACGTTTACAAATGCATATTGTACAACGAGGAAAAAGTACGCCGAGTCATCCGGTACACGAGGAATATTAATCATGTAGATTATGTGTACGGAATTTGTACATCGTTGGGCAGTGTAACATTTTGTGCAAAACTATTCGTTTGGTTTGTCAATCGTGATACTCGCACGTACACAATAATAATAGCACGCGTACTAGTTGGTTAAGAAGAGGATTATTAGTGTAAAACAACAACAATACCGTGGGCCGACAATTCGTAATGGTTGCCCGGAGGTCGGCAGAACCAGATCTCGGGTCACTCGGGTCATCGACAAAAAAAAGAAAAAAGAACTGGAAATAAAAATATATCGAACGCCCACTAGGATGCCCACGCCTTAACATAATTTTTTTCGTTTTCGGATTTGACCTCGGCGGGTATCGTAACCCCCCGGGAGAAGGATGTAGATTTTTATACGGTTTTTTTTTTATACGTATGTATTTGTTTTATTCTTCTATTTTACCGTGATACCCGAGACGCGAAACAGTGAAATACTCCGATACGGGCAATATAATCGTGCGAGCAACGAATATAATTCGCTTGACATAATGTATTTTATGTGAGTTCACATAGATGTATGCGCGCATGTGAACGTAACCGAAACCAACTTTGTATCTGACCAAATGCAGAACAAAACCCGATGGATTCGTCATGGTTCACTGCGGTCTGAAAGAGAAAAGAAAAAAACATGTGAAAAACATCGTCGTCTTCGGAAATGCGGACGAACAATGAGTGTCCAGCAGATGACTGACACACAAAGAGGTACAAACAATATTACTATTCGCGTGAAGGTTACCTACCGTGAAAAACTATGCACGAAAACCTTGAACTCCACCCTATCGCGTGGTCTCGTGGTGTAATCCATTCACTGGAACCATGTAGGAGCTCACCGACTCGCGTCTGTGCTTATCGGATATTTTATTACATTTAAATCTATTATCCGTCGAGAAAATGTTTTAAGCCATACTCCGTGCTGTATTTTGGCGAATACGTCTTCGCAGTCATCACACCTCATCACAGGCACGCTTTTTATAAATTTATTTCATCCAGGAAAATATCATAACAGTTTGAAGACTACAGCACCTATATACAGTATGCGCGTTGCACGAAAAACGACTATACAGTACGTTTCGATACGTTAAACTATATAATATGTACGAACTAGACGTGTATAACAATCACCGTAATCGTACAAAGCGATAAAAATATATATTGCATGCACTGGCTCATTATAATATCTAATATGATGTATACGTTTCAAACGGAATAGTAAAACAAATAAATTTTATTCCATAAAGACAGTGACGGATTTATCGTATTACCGTATTGAGGCTTGAGGCTACGGTGTTATTATATGTGTGCAATTCAAGGTTCGGGGAAACACTAGACTTTTAAACCTTACCGAGCGATTGCATATAAATCACCTTGTTAGCCGCAATATATTGTTTTTCCGCGCGATCGTAGTGCAAATACGGAAAACGGAAGTATGTGTATCACTTGAAGCGTTTACACACATAATATGTCATACATATTGCAGTGAAACTAATTTAGCTTTAAATTGCATTCATAATCAAATTTATCAATTTCCTTCGTGTATTTACATACTGTACTCGGATTTTGAAGGATTATCAATGTGTATATAATATATTTATGACGTAGAACACACTATTACTGGTCAGCACGAAAGTTATAAGTTATTCCCAGAAGATTTATCATTCAGACAATCCGCTATTGACCCACGGTCAAAGACGTGAATTTTGTACCGAGAAAAAAACCCGATGGAATTCCAGATTACGTTTACGAAGATCGCGTAAAAAATACGAGACGAAATAGTTATATTTATGGGCGCGGCTATCGCGGTGGCGGTGCAATATACCTAAGCCTGGGAAGTGAGACCGAGGAAAATTCCGATCTTGTTTTTACTCCTCGAACTCAATTTTTTTTTATCGGTCATCGGATAACCGGTCGAACCGACGACGTCGTTTACCAAACTTGATCGCGTGCACCGTCGTCGGCGGTGCGGCGGATATCTGAACGTTTATCCCCTTTACTGTGCACCGGGGGCGCATCGAGTAGGCATCGGGCGCAGGTATTATAGGTAAAACGGTATTGCACGTGATGTACTATTGTGATACGCTTGTTTTCCCTCCCGCTCCCCTCGACCGTCGTGATGGCGGTAACAACCGTACGCCAACACCGGCGTGCCCGGGCTCGGAGCGATATTTCGGGAAACAATACGGGAAATAATCGTGTACACATAAACACGTATTGTACCGGAGAGTAGTGCACTGCGCACTTTGATGCACGTCTAGGGGAGGTGCCCGCCGTACGCGCCGAAAATTACACGGTCCGCGCTCAGGTGGACCCCCGGAGGCCGGCACGCGATCTATTCCACCGGCGGCGTGCACGGGTACCCGGGACACGAGCTGCACGCGTATTATGTACGTATTTACCTACACGTGATAATAATAATATTTTAATAGCCGCCGCAGCGGTGGTATAATCTCGGTGTCGTTCTCGAGCGCGCGCGTCCGCTGCCGACAGGTGCAGCTTGACTCCGCGAAAGGGGGAAGATACCGCCGCGATAATTATTAGTGCACCGGCAGGAGTTTTTTTTCTTCTTCTTTATTCCTAGACGCACTACGCGTCGGGTCGTTCTGGGGTCACGGCGCGTACACACACACACTCGTATTATACGTCCGTATGCGTGCATGTACACATATTACGGCTGCTAGGTATAATGTATACGTTATGTACACGGGTAGGCGGGTAGGTGTACGTGTATTCAGTCGTCGTGTTCGTAAAGAATAGCATAACGACGACTCATCGTCGTTTATATTGTATACATGCAACACGCGGTTACCGCGGTCCGGCGGCGGACGTACCTACGTGGCTCCTCGTGTGTATTTATTGCTCGGTGTATCCGAGTGTTGCCCCGCAATGAGCGCTTCCTGCGATCAGCCGAGAGAACGTAACAATATAAAAACGTATTGTGAAACGAGAGCGGAAAATAATATAAGACCACGCGTCTCGCCGGCCGTGGGGAAAAAAAGGGTTACGGAACGTTGAAAAATGCCCGTTGACCGCGACTGTTACCTGTACACACTGCTATGCGGCAGCGGCGGTGGCGACGGGCGGTCGTGCGTACACTAATAACACGCTGGACCGTGAAAAACACGATACACGTTAATTTTTTTACATCTCGTAGATTGTTTCGGTTTTTTTTTTTTCATTCTCTTTCCCGCGCGCGCACAATACAATTGGATCGACCGCTGCACCGGATGATAAAAGAAGAAAGATAGAAAGCAAAAAAAAAGTAGAAAAAAAAGAACGTTCAGGGACCGCTGCGGCGGCGGCAACGTAATCAAACGGCTTTTGACCTCCGCCGCGGCTAAGTCAACCGCAAGCCCGCGAACGTACCGCGCTGCTTCCCGAACGATACTATTAAAACGGTACGGTCGTATTATAATGTATACATTTTTCTTTTATTATTTCGATTTTTACGACGACAATCGTCGTGTTGTTATCTGTATACGGCTACTATATGAGCGATACAAGCCGTTAGGTTTTACCGTCGATTATATTATGACATTATGTCCTATCGGATGGAAATCGTATTAAAAAAAAAAAAAATCCATCACCGGGTGTGTTTTATTGCGTTTCCTCCTCACGTCTGCAACGATAATGTTTCTGTTTCTATTGTTTTGTTTTTATTATCACTGCTAACGAAGTCCCCGTCCACATGATTGCACAACCGCATTATTATTATTATTATTATTATTATTATTATGATAATCATTGTACAGCTCGCCGCTACTGTTTCGTCGCCGCCACCCCGACACAATACTTATTGCTTCACTATTGTTTACCCAAACGTTCCGCCGGTCTGAAGTTTAAAACCCTCGTCCGAATCGGCGCGGAAACTCATTTCACGACTACTTCAACCGTGCATCTTCATAGCTACTCTCGCGGTTCGTGATATCTTTATTACCGCTCGGAACGATGAGCAAAAAAAAATGTTTATATATGTATGTCCATTACCGTTTAATGTACGCGAAAATAAAGTTGCATTAATCTCTATCGTAGTTGTTTTAATTATATTTATAAAATGTCCAGTTTTACAGTTTAAACAAACGAATCGAATTCGAGTTTACTTTGACTGTGATTTCCAAGTGTTTTTTTTACCGGCAATTATTATCGAATAGAATATAAATATTAACACGAACGCTTATATACTGCACGTAGTATCGTTTTGCAGCCAGCCAAAACGAATACAAATACTTATCGTCTTTAAACCGTTTAAATAAAAGGACCTCGAAAATTTTTGCCGAACGTGACAAGACTAATGAAATAAATTGGCTAGAAAGAATCGCGTATCCAAACTATAACAATGCGCACGGTTATAATGCGTGAATAATTAAAAGGCGACCTGGGTCAGTTTTTTTTTCATCACTATTGAAGGTAAATGTATATTTTTTAGAGGGTAAAAAAATAATAATACTATTGGGCAATGAAATAGGATCGCGGTGGATCTAATCGCCGCTGCTTTATGGCAAAGACGAGTTTTGAGTTTTGTCAGTATGATAATATAACATTTAATATGTGTTTTTACGAACCGGTTGATCCGATCTGGTTTTGATCGGTCCTAAAGGCGACGGCGGAGACGACAACGACGGCGACGACGCCGACGCAGACGCCGCCGACGATGATCGACCGTGTACCCCGGGGCCCCGCGAGCGGAACGAAGAATGTGACCTCCACCTTTTGCCTATGTGCCGCACGTCGAACTTTTGAGAAGAGAACACACACACACACGCACACTCACGCACACACGCACATGTACATACTACATATATAATATATATATATTATATATATATATATTTATAAACCCACACGTATACATACGCGCCTGTCCGGCCCCGGCAGTCCTTGATCTCGTGAGGTCAGTGTTAAAGGTCAGACGTGATGGTTTCACCGTGAGAGACGTGGCCGTCGCACACATATAACAACCTACAAGGAAGCTGCGCGCGGTGCAACAGTAGTATAGCAGCCGAAGCCGTATAATAGTAATAGTAGTAGTTGTAGTAGTCGTATACGTCGTCGTCGTTGTACTAGTGTGCGCTTACCTATATAGTGTGTACCTATGTGTCCGTCAGCTGTGTGTAGCTGTTGCAGGGTAAAAAAACGCGAAAAGAAGAAAAATAACAATAATAATAAGAAGAAAAACCTTTAGGTACACGTGATTCACACGCGAGCACACACACACGCGTTCGCACACACGTTGTCGGCCGTGGATTTGTTTTTTTTTTTTTTACATTTTGCGTTATTGTAAGCGATTTGCAAAGCAGATGTACGCCGCCGATAAGGTGCAGGACACGGACGACTCTCCTGCAGCTCTTCGTGATCCCTCTGATCAAGATTAACTCGAAAATTCGATACAAATTCGTTTTACTCGAATAATAATACGTGTTTTTCCCTCGTGTGTTACGTAATCTCTTGCGGTTTCTACATAATATTGTATTCTATATTTATACATAAAAATAAGACGCGCGTGCGTGCACGTCTCGATTGCCGACCCCGTATATCGTTGCCGATTTTATTGGTGTACATCGTTTAAGGACATTTTTTCGCACCGCATTCTTACAATACAAACGTCTCGTTGGGGCAGATATTTATTGACGTTAATGTTATGTAAGTTCTCCTACTTCTGAATATCGAGCGTTTAAGGAGCAAATAACGTTTTTAGAAAATTGCTCAACCGTCAATGTCTCGCGAATCTCGCGTGTGACATTTGTCGACGTACAACACTCAGTCGTAGCGGTGTGGGTTTAACAGTCGTAGTTAGCGTTCATAGCTGATAGCTTATTCAGTCGATAGTTTTACCATCACCCCGGTTAGTAGATACCTGGAGGGCAAAAAAAAAAAAAAAATAAAAAAATACCCCGTTTACGAAACATACCATGTTATTTCGTTCGGAAGAAAATTACATTCTCATTCGTACACGTACAATATCGTACAACACATCGCGTACAATCAGGCGTACATAGTGTGCAAAATAATAATGTTATGTACCTGCAGTACAAAGTATACACGGTACTATTATTATTATTGTTGTTGTGTTAACTCGGCACGACGGGCCGAAAAGTTCACCTGTGTACCTATAAATTATTTCGTGCGAAATATTATAAAATCAATTTTCATCATCTTAATGTCGCGTACGTGCGCGTTCGCAAAACCGATAAAATCTAATCTTTCGAACGGGATCGCGACCGCACATGCGAGTGTGTGCGCGTGTGCTTGTGACTGGGTGTGAGTGCAAAATAAATATAATTTATGCACGCTCATGTGCGATATTATAATATATTAATAACGCGTGTACGTCGTCCTTGGCGTAAGGACCGGCAGACGTGCCAAGTCAGAGGCGTTACTCGTTACGGCATTGTTCAGAACGCGGACGGAGTCGGCTTGTACGTTTCGTACAAGTCGCGCATATCCGAACGACACCGGCCGGCAGACAAGTCGGCGCGTTGACAGCGCGTATTGCGTACTACGAGCGCCGTTCGCCGTTCTTCTCGTCTCGTGGCGTCGTCGGTCGGCTCGGGGAAAACGTCATGTGCGTGGCTGCTGGAATAATATGGTAGCATCATGATATCGCACTGCGCCACCCGTTATAACAAGTATATAATAATAACAATAATATAGTTGTGTAAAATAGTAGCGTCCAACGCTCGGTGAAAAAAACTTAAAAAGTCAAATCCGCCGATGGGCGTTTTTCCCCGCTTAATGTAACGTAGTCGTCGTGATTTCCGACGTAATTCGCGCTGCAATAACAGTTTAACGTTATTATCATATTATTACATCACCCGTACGCAGGAGATTTATGCGCGGACTTATTTTTATTCCGCCAGCGATTCACCGGATTTGACGGAACAGTGTTTGGCCTGGTCTACGATGTTGATGAGCAACATAAAATGCACGGGTTAGGTTAGGTTAGGTATTTGCAGTGCACGTCGGCATCGTAGTCTCTACACATACGTGCTTCAACCGAAAACACACACACTCTTTCCAGGTCTGTCAGTCTTTACAATATGCTACCTCAGATCATTTGCTTCACTGGCCTATCTTACTAATAAAATTTGTCTATTTGACCATTTTTATAATAATTAAATTTTGGCCTAGTTGGCACATACAACAGACGCGTGTGCATATTATACCGTAGGCGTAAAATCCGACTGCAGGCGAGATTGGATTCGTTTCCAACGGTACAGCAGCTGCGATCCGGTGACCCCGGGGGACCCGCCTCTAAATGCACTTTTCGTATACGCGGTCGTCGAAATCGTCGGACGGGCGGCGGCAATCCATTACGTAATAACTTATGTATTATACGTGGGCGTAAACTCTTGGACTGACGCCGCAATGCAAACTCATCTGCATCGCGGCGTAAAATAATTATACGTGAATAATATATATATACATAATATGAAGACTGCACTTGTACCTATCAATCAGCGTGGAACTTTTTTTTATTAAAAATAAAAACTATAATCGAAATAGCTCCCAGAAATAATTCCACCAACGTCGGCGTAGTTTTCTGCGGGCGTTCCGATTTGCAAACGTATCCGACATCCGTTCACGACCTATATACTTATTTCATAAATAGGTTTTTAATGCCTTGATTACTTGTGCAGTCGCTATTATGCACTGCGGGTCTTGTGGATTGACCATGGGATTATAAGTTATAGTTGTTATTTATTTTTCTCGTCTCCTACGTAGCTGTTGCGAATGGGTTCGGCGAGCTTGCGAAACAACCGCGCAAAATCACCAAACAATAATACTCTTTATCGATTAATACAGTCGAGTTACATGCAGTTTATCAAACACATTAACCGTTTATAATGATCATCGAGTCGTCAGCCCGGTCCCGGGTGTACGAAAAGGTCGTCGTCGTCATGTTCGCTTATTGTAAGACAATATTTGTTTAGTGAATTACCCGACGCTATATTATGTATAATATATTTGTGCGAACTTCACACGCCTATACTCACTGTTCGTTATATATTATTGGAAGCTGGCATGCGGCCGCTTTCCGAGCAAAGTCATGAAGTTACACTTCGCGTGGTGTCCTATGTATACCCTTGGAGAGGAGACGTGCCTCTGGAGCGCGGCGTGCGTGCCGACCGGAAATTATACGTCGTTGCGTTTAAACGCACTACCGGAAAGAGCACAATATATAATGCGGTACATATGCATGTATACAATTACGTATGCACGCCGGAGTGTATGTATAAATATATCCGCAGCGCAAGCCAATGGTAAAATTAGAAAAAAAAAGAAATCCCGGAACCGAGGTGTCCCGGTCCAACTTGTTCCAGTCGACTGTATGTCTAAGTATCATATGCGATTCAAACGCCTCACGTTTAAAAATAAAATAAACGATTTGTTTACATGTACATAAAACCGAAAAAGTTTCGTCAGTAAAGCGCGGATCATAATTTCTTTGTGTTAAAGTCTTTTTGAATTTTGAAGACATTTATCGCAGGGGCCGGGCCCCTATATATATATACCTCTCAACCCCTAACGAAGATACTCGCCTACGGCTAGGAATGAGACGTATTATATACCTATTATATATACACTCGGATTCTCGGATAGTAAAAAAAAAATCTTGATTTCAAATACTTGCGGCAAGACCCGGATTCGCGACGAATCCGGATTATTGTTTCGGGTTTTAAATTATTCAGTTGTGTGAAATAAACGTAGTGGTTCGACGAGAAAGTTGAAATATTGTAATTCTGTCTTGTTTACCGAACCTTACTATAATTGGTACTTATATATTATAAATCAATATATGATTAATGAGAAGAGACCGCGCCAAATCCGGATTCGATAAATATAATATTATTTAGATTTCTATTTCGAATGTCGAAATTCCGTATTTTCCGAAACCCGGACAATCTCGGTTTTACCAGCACTACATAAAATTGTCGTCACACAATCGTTGACAGTTATTATAATCTCAATTACGATCGAAAAATGTACCTACACAATGTGTCATTACACCATTATTGATTCTCAATGCATGCCGCTGAAATTATAAAAAACATTTTTCCGAAACTTTGTCGGCGCCAAATATACGCGAAAATGTTTCCTCGGTGCGGACCCGATGGTTTTAGGCAGGTACCAACTGCCACACAAGATGTTATACAAGGTATCCCCCCGGGTTTTACACAGAGCGATATTTCCCGTTGTCGTATACCGCACTTTCGTGGGTATCGCTCTATCCTCTCTTTAGTAATCAAAGCTAATAGATATTAGTTTAATTATTAAGAGTTGATGGGTTTTCAAAATAAAACAATAATTCACACCAAAAGGCCAATTTTAATTAAAACAAAAATTAAGCGTGGCGTCGTAGTCTCTACACATACGTGCTTCAACCGAAACACACACACTCTGCCCCGGTCTCGTCCGTCCGGCTGTCTTAAATATTAATTTACAATATGCTACCTCAGCTCATTTGCTTCACTGGCCAATTCTACTAATTTTATAATAATTAAATTTTGCCCTAGTTGGCATATACAACACCGTGTAATAGAGATGATCAAATTATGTTTTTTTTTATGAGCATCCCTGGGCAAAGAAAATTTTGTTGACAATGATTTGGTAAATATAAATGCATTATTAAAGAAGTTAAAAAATGTTAGAACTTTTATAAATTTCCTAGATAGCCATTTATTGAGCTGATTTTTCAGAAAATGTTGACGGTTCTATTTTAAATTTTCAATAACTTCTTGATTTTCAATTATTTTTATGGTTTACAAGGAAATAGTGAACTATTTACACAATTTTAAATAATAATAACATTATCAGTAAACCTTATCGAAAAAATGACGAGGTGATAATAATTTACGTTATTTCTTCGTTAGCCAAAAAAAAATACTAAAAAACATTAATCCAGTGAAAGCTTAAAGTTGAACCGTCAAAAATGTCAGAAAAAGAAGCCCTATAAAATGGCCATTTTCGATTTGCATAAAGGTTTTAAAACAAAAAGTTAATTTTTAACTTCTTTTATAATGCACTTTTACTTACCAAAACATAATTTGTCTTGGCCCAGTGATGCTCATAAAAAAAAACCTAATTCGATTATCTCTATATTAACACGGGAGACATCGCTTTGTGTAAATCCCGGTGGGACACCCCGTATGCTTATATTTTCTCACCGTGTTACGAAGTGCCTGCTTGTATCTTCTAGCGTAAACGAGCGACTATATTTATACGTTTACCAGTGGTATTAGTTTATTACGTTCTTCGTGTAATTTTTTAATGAACTTAATAGTTTATAATGTTCTTTGCGTAATTGTTCAAAGAACTTAATAGGTTATAACGTTCTACGTGTAATTGTTCAAAGAACATTTTAGGTTATATCGTTTTTTCTTGAAAAAGTTCAACAAACTTAATAACTTATAAGGTTTTTGCATATAGAAGACCCATAAAGTTTAATGAAATAACTGGTTTCTTTCCGTTGTATTTTTGTTTATGAACAACAATAACGTTCTTTAACGGTTTTTTTGCGTTCCGTTCGGGAACCCTGTTTACCACATCTGTATACATTATTAGCACCACCCTTCAGCTGCACCGTTATCCCTTATCATGTACATTATTATCATATTACAATTACGTACTAACGTTTGCGTTTCGTTTTTTTTTTTTTTGTTTTTCCAGTGTTTCCGGGAACAGTCCATCGACGGTACCGCGTTGCCGCTGCTCAGCGAGGAACACCTGACGGGCACCATGAACATGAAACTTGGTCCGGCGCTCAAGTTCCGGGCCGTCCTGGCGCAGAAACTGGGCAACTGCGCCGTGTGCATGCACTGCGCGCACTGCCACGGCGCGCAGTCGCACGGAAGCGCCGCCGCGGCCTCGGGCCCGCACACCAGCCCCGGCCACGGAAGCTCGTCGTCCGCCCTGCAGTCCTGATCGCGCCCGGTCCGCGTCCTAAAGTCCGTCCACTAAGTTTACTTGCAGCAGTATTTCCGACCGGTCCGCGAGAGGGTTGCCGAGGTTCCGAACACCCAAAAGCTTCGTCGGAAACAGAGAGACACAGAGAAAGCGCTATATAATATTAGGATCATCGCTTATCCGCTGTGTGGCCCGGAAGTTCATGCATTTGTCGTGTCCTTAGCGAACGGACCGAAATATCACGAAATATTGTACAGCTACACATTTGAACGAAACCTTTGCGAATCCAAGTGCAATTTGTATTTTTACTCGTACTTTGAAAACGATTTTACGGGCGTATTTCAGCGCGTGCATCAGCGTGTTCCCAGGCGCACAAGCGCATGCACATCTCGGGGTAGTTTTTAGTGCATACACTTCCGGTCACCACTGCTTACCGGCTACTCCGTCGTGCGCAGACCCGGCTATGCGGTATCGCGCAGATTTCCGTACGAGAACCTCAGACAGCCGACCGTACGCGTACAAACTAGGTACAACCCGGGTGGCGGTGTGCTTACACTCGACGGTAAACGCAGACGTGTTATGCACCGTCGACTCGACCCGTCAGGACGGTCTAAGTATGATAAGGATTCGTGAACGTTGCGGACGAACGACTAGGGGCACCCGCGAACGTACGGGTCGGCTACATCTGTGCGTAGATGTAATTGTAATATTATATTATAAATCTGCGGTGTGACGCGCGGATGGGTACCTATAAAGAAGCGCGGAGATCTCGGACTCGGCGGAAAAGAAAAAAAAGAAAATGCTTGTCGAATCGCGTGCTGGCCCGCGAGGCTCGTCGACATAATTTCATTACGTTGTACACTATAAGACGGTAAATTCCAAAAGTCATTTCGATTTCGCCTCATCGAGTTGTCTCGACTTAATTATTCGTTCTCGCATTGGATTTATCAGTATTGTTATTATACGTTATTAAGATATATATTATTATTATCATTATTATCATTATTATTATTATTATCATTATTATTATTATAATCATTGTTTGTACGACCGGAGAGCTACTCTAACGGTCGTTTTTTTTTTCTCGCGCTTTTGTTATTATTTTTACTACTGTTTATTATTATACTTGAATAATCTATAACGTTTTACGTCTAAGCATTATGCTATATGATAATATATTATTAATACAATGCGTAGTTTACATCCGTGCAGTTTGAAGTTTAAACGGTATAATGTGTAATCTAAATTTGTTTGTCGAAAAAAAAAAATGTTCACGAAATTATTGTTCTTCGAACTCGTCGTGATCGGACGCAATTTTCAAACTCTGTATAATATTATTATATGAAACTCGCGGGCGAACGCTTTTATGTAGGTACTACACAGTATTATTATATTGGTCGACAAAATATGCTCAATATTAAACTGTACTTTTATGTTTTTTTTTTGTAAAACGATCCGAATCGTTCACACATATTTCGAAATATGTGCCGTGCCTTTATTTTGTAATATAATATATAACAGAATGTTATTACGTATTTAATTGGTTTATCATGTTATACATTTATTATTTTGTAACGAAAAACAGGTGTAAAAAAAAAAAAAAATGTTTTTAAAGACAATATTTTGACGTATAATTTACCAAATTTAACTTTCGTTGTACGAAACTACACCCGAAATGTAGTAAAATATTTGCTGATACTATTAGTACTCGCGGACTGTTGACATTTGTATAGGTTTATATAGTTTTTTTTTTTTTTCTAGTTTTAAGGAGTTATATAATAGAGAAAAGTAACATTTTCTCGGATTATCAGGGCTGACCTAGTGCAATTTTCATGTGTAAACTATTCGAATGATCTTACTGATTGTGTAAAAATCATATAAATAGTATTTGCAAAATGCATGGTAAGGCATTTTTTGTTCGAATTTTTTTAAATGTAAAAAAAAACAAAAAAAAAAAAAATAAATAAAGAAGCTGTCCTAAAGCTGTAATAATGTATACGGCGCACGTTTTGATTATTTCTTACCCAGAAAAATATTTCCTCTCGTATTTGTAATACGTACACATTATATATTAAATATCGTGATCCGTAAATGTTTACTCGTCACTCGAAGGGTAAAGGTGAAATTCCAGAAAAATTTTTTATTTTTAACCTTAGGAAAACGTGTTTTTAATTTCGAAATTAACAAACAGAACCTGCGGGCCGCCTAAACTCCCGGCGGTCGTTACTCTCGACTAATCTGTTTTTTTCACCGACTGGTTCGACAGCACGAAAGGTGCAGATGGGGTACGTCAACCGGACTCTTCCGGTTTTTTCCCTCTAGGCTCGTCTGATCAGACCACGAGGACCGCGGTGAACGTTGAACGGGATCATCGCAAGTTTATGTTCGTAGTCAACAATTAAGCGTTTCTAGAGAGATGTTTAAGAGAGTGTTTTAACGGTGGTATCACACACACCTGCGTCAACGTATAATGTTTAAATTCGAAACATTGGCGGTTTGCTTTGCAGTGTGAAGAAGCCGCAACAGATACTGTTCCTGTACCGTAAAATCCTCTTCCTTGTGCTAGGTTTGTGTTGTGCAAAGTGTTAAAATCGAATATTAAAAAGTATACGGAAAAAAGTTCATATCATTACGTAAGGTCTTCGTTAATCTTAAATTTATAAATCTATACTGATTCGGTAAAAATATCGATGAAATATTTACTTAAACAATAATAAAAGTTAACATTTTCAAATGAAATCAAGGGGGGGGCGGGGAAAATGCCCTTATTGCAAAATGCCCCCCACGTGTTCACCCATGATGCTTTTATGCGTGTAGAGCAGGGGTCACCAATTAATATTTTTGGAGGGCCGAATAGGGAATTTTGAAAATTTTCGGGGGCCGTCAAAATAACCAAACAAATATTCTTAACATATTATTTACTGATGCAACAGTGTAACACAAATAAAAAATAATAAATTGAAAAAAATAAAATAAAGTAAAAAAAAAAAAATTAACAACAATATTATAATATAAATAGAAAGTCGGGGTAAAATTAGTGGGAAAAATGGCAAGTAAGTTTCTTATCGAAGCTTTTTCGTATTTTACTATACGCATAAGCAGTAGTATTACTGCTTACTACAAGTGCAACAGAAAATTGTTTACGGTTGCGTTCAGATCTCGAGTAGGAAGAGACGAATGATTCAGCAGATTTTCAGATTTTATATGAAAATAGGTTTAAAAGGACGGCGGCGTTCTTCGTAAAAAAAAATTACGCTTCGAACGTAGAGATAATAAAACCAATTTCTCATCTTTTGAATAAATTGAGTTGAAACAAGTACATATACCTTGTCAGAAAGGCTGCGGCGCCTTTTATAACATGTTCAAGGGGTTCGATCCATGTTTGAACGTTCACGAACTGCTCCGAAAAATGATATATTGTTAGAACCATACGCGTTTGGCACTATAACGAAATAACATATGATTCGATATTGTTTTCGAGTTATGTACGCGCTTCGTTCTTCGCATCGGAAATGAACCGAGAAAATTGAAAAGTTCCCTCCTTCCGTACATACATGTACATAATATCATCTACATACAATTTTCGACGTATAAAAAACGGCGTCACGGAACTTACAGAATGACAGTCGGGAAGTGTGAACATACATTCTGAATGAAACGAAAACTTTTCTCATAGGAATTCTTTTCGGTTAACTTTAATTAAACGGGACCAGTTGACAATCAATTGAAATATTACCGAGTGTATCAAGTGTACCTAGTGTACGTGGCCATAGCAGGGGGAGTTTTTGGACCCAAAGTCTAATAGGACAGTTTTTGACAATAAGCGCGCATTTCAACTATGTAAGGAAGAAGTGTTTGTCCCGATTCACCACTAAGGTATGGCCTCATATTGGTGAAAATCTTATCAATTAATCATACATTCGTATTTAATGTTTATAATATTATGAACGTACACAATTTCAAAAAGTTTCGAATATAATCAATTTTAGCAAACAATAAAAGGTTTGCCTTTTTACCTTAATATTGTTAACCCTTCTCACGGTTGAATATGACCTCTCACATACAGATATCAACATATGGTATAATTGGATAACATTTAACTATCAATACATAAGACTCGAAAATGTAGTACGCGTAATGTACTAAAGAAGTTGCTCTTTGTACCGGATCAAAATACAATTTTCCGGAAAAGCGCAACATTTTTTTACAAGCGTTAGAAAATGATATCTTGATGAAACCGTGTGTTTCCGCGACATCGATTAAACGATGTTAGTTATTTCATCGTAACTCAAAACACAATAACCGGAGGGACTTGACGTTTTCACAGGACACTTTTATAAACGTTTTCTAGAGATGGAGTAAACTTCAGAGTGAGTCAACTTTTTTATGCTGTTTAAAGGTATTTGAAATTTGGATAAAATTGATGATAAGATAAACGATGTCAATCACTTTTTCATAAGGTTTCCAGTTTAAAAGGCTATCGATTCGCTATTCAGTAAACACGAACATTATAAACTAATCCTCTCGACGCTCAGAAACGTGGTTTCGAATGCAACGCGGTACATTATTGGTTTCAAAATGTAAAAGACCAGTATACCAGCAGTGCAATGATCCGTCGGTCCCTGCAACTCGCCCGACCTAGGAGTCTCGTGGCCTTTTCTTTTTTCTTCTGACCACTATTTTTGTCATCCGTTATGTTACGTTAAAAGCCGGTATCGGTGCAAACACGCATATGAGTGAAAACAAATAAATAAACATCGCAGGGTGTGCCAGCAGATTGCGTCCGGCGGTCGGCGCGCAAAAGGTCGAAGGTCGGAGGCTGACCCGGAGGATCGCGACGCGCACGTGGTCGTAATAAAGTTGTGCGCGCGGCGACGACATTGAATTCTGATCGACATCGGACATTGTTGCGATCGTTCGAAACGCTGGACTTATACAAGCGGACTGCTTAACGGTTTTCTCCGAGTTACGCGATTGACACCGAGTTAGGTTAGGCGTACTCGGTGACGGCGCAGTGGAGGGTACGCGCCCGGACGCGTTCTTCCGGTGCCCCTCTGAAAGAGCGCCTACCGAATATAAGCATCGCGAGTGCGCGCCGAAGAACGTGCGTTATAGACCGACCGCGAAACCCAAAAAAAAATTCGTGGAAAATAAACAAATGAAAAACACGTATAAGTTACTTGTCGTTGCGTGGTTACTTGCGCATGGTATTTTTTCCTTGGAAGTAGTTTGATCGTTTTAGAAGTTGATCACTTTTACAATTTGCACGTTCTCCGTTAATATCCTAGGACTAGATTACACGACGCGTTGTAATTAACTTAAATACTTCTCTAAAAGCGCGTACTCAGGGGGGGCACTTGGGGGTGAGACGGGGATTGTTAACTAGGTTTTTTAACATGCCCACAAATTATTTTCCGACCGCATTACTTGGTATACTTAATAAGTCACATTTTGACTTGCGAGTCGACATTTTTTTTTCCCCCCGCGGCATCCACCGACGTAATACACCGATCAGCGATTTATTGTTACACTATTACGTTCACGTTAAATTCGTTTCGTTGTATTTCCCCGGTTAAAATCCCAAACGTTCAAATGTTATACTTTTCCATAACAGTTATAGTTATAAGTAAAAATAATCGGACGACAATTGAAATTTTCCTTCTTCGTGATGCAATTATTTTATTACGTACTAAAACGTATAGGAAAAATGAAGTAATAAAATAATATTTTATTTCTTTAATAATTTATTATCAACTGGGAATATAGTTAATTTTTTAATGAATCTTGTATATTTTCGCATAAAAATATGCATGATATCGGGAAAAAATGTATCTAGATACAAGATACAAGATACTTTTGGATTATGAATCATGATAAAAGATACAAGATACAAGATACTTTTCGAATATGTATCTTGATAAAAGATACAAGATACAATTGTGTCTTTGAATCGAAGATACATTTATCTGTGGTACTACCCAATCCTGGATGTGTACACGATAGTATCTCCATTAATTCAACTTTTAAACATTATTTTCACTTCAGGACGCTTAAAAGAATTTTTAATTTTTTTCAACGCATTATAAAGTACATTTACATAGAAAACTATAACTTTTTTTGTCGTATAACACATAAATTATACGTATGAAATTTGTATTTTATAGAAGCAGTAAACGATTTCAGAATAATTACAATTCAGGCTTTATGAATTAAGAATTAACAAATACGTTTAAATTGATAAAACAACAACGTATTTAAATATTATAGCGAAAACATAATAAAAGATCAAAAACGCTATATTTTTTAAAAATGTTTGCTAGTAAAAACGTTTTACGTCTTACGTTAAGACAAGAGCCATTTGGACATGAGGCTTCTACTAGGTTTTAGTAGGATAGAGCAACTTATATCGCTACATCACGCGTGAAACGGTTGTTTTAGTCCGAGAAAAATGTCCAAGTCAAATGATCTTTTTTCACGGCGATCAGGAGATGCCAGCCATGTCCGGTTAGGTTACAGTGGTACACCTCACGACTTTTTTCGTTGTAGGTCTTATATGAAGTCACACGGGTACATAAACAAATCACGGACTATTCAATAATTTAAGACAGAAATCATTCGTGTCCTTGCCGATATGTAGCTAGACATCTGTGAGAAGTTTATATTGGTAATTTTGTTGAGCGCGTTAACACGTCAGCACATTCAGAGTAGAGGGGGCGTCATATGCCGGATATTATTTTCTATCGTTAAATCGGATACGTTGTTGAATGTAAATACGTAGAAATAAATTAATATCCATTGAATTTCGTTCATTTATTCAATCTTTTAAAAGTCCGAACTTTATGGGACGCCATTTATATAATACATATCTTTTGAATCTAACAAACATTTGACTTGAAGTTTGTCTAAGTAATCTCATATTAATAAGTCGATCATTTTTAAATATGCTTAACTTTATTCAACTTCAAGGGCCGGGTTCCAATTCTAGTTTTCCTTTAAAATATTGAGGCTAAGAAAACTTGTTTATAAAACAACGAGAACGGTTCGTTCAAATTTGTTAAAAAATTTAAGATTTTCGGGTTAAAAATACGCTGCTATAATTCCAAAAGTGTCGGTTCGATGAATTCGCATTAATAAACATCTGCGGTAAGGACTCGGACTCATTTCACTCACAGCCATCGCTGACGTTTATGGATTCCGTACGGGGCATATTCTAGAAGCCAAAAGTGTATTTGTTTTTCGAACAGTCGTGTCTACGAAATAAGTAGTGCAACCCGTAAATCGCACGTGAGCGGGCGATAAACGGTTGCGAAATCCCGCCCATAAAATAAATACCGGTGGCATCGGTTGGGACTGCGTTAGGATCGGATTCCGTCGCAAGTGATCCAATATCGTTGTGCATAGGAATGCGTAAGACATAATTATTATCGATCGGTGGATTTTCATCAGCGTGTAAAGTCTTTGATTCTGGTAGTCGATTGTTTCGTTTTTTTTTCTACATCTTGCAATCTCAATGACTTCATTGCTTTATTGTTTTAATCGAGTATCACAATATATAAATAACTCGTACACGGGATCTCGATGCGCTGTCTTTTTTCTAGAATTCGAATTTATCTTAAACACAACGCAGACGTTTGTTTTTCTCTCTCGACATAAAACAACGACAGCTCTATTTCTCCCTCTCTCTCACTCTCTCTCTCTTTCTCTTTCGATTATATACGAGAATAAGAGCTAATAGTACGCACATCCGGCCGGGATCACTCGATTTTTGACCAACGATTACTTACTGTTCATGGGCGTTAATAGTGCGTTAAATAGTACTCGATAGCGCGAAGCATAATTATATTGCTTTGCACGTTCCGAGGATAACCGTTCGACCGGGCGTGATTTACACGTGATTCCATTATCGGCAATAATAATAATAATAATATAAACGTCGTCGACGGAATTGACCTAGCCTCAAGCCATTTCGATGTTATTGTTGTCGAACGTTGAAGTGGCAATATGTTTCTGTTCATCGGATATCATTACATGTTCACGGGCACACCCGCAGATATTTTTACGGGCAGCACCGAGTGAGTGGGGCAGTTTAATACTCTAAAACTTGAATTTCGTTTTATTATATCGATCTATATTATATTAACGTTAATCAGTATTGCCTACCAGCTGCTGCGGCGTTTACGGGAACTTTTACGCCTGCGGGCCGATTTAATACAGATTACTATTACGCGCGCCGAAGCAGGTGCAGCATCGCTGATCCATTAAAAATAATAGTATACACCAGCGTCTCTGTTCATTAGTTAATTGTATAAGATTACTATGACCTAATTTCGGGTGCATTTTTCATTCCCGAGTTGCCTAGCGTATTTATATACTTGGTGCGCTTCACGATTTTTCTTAACTTTTCCTCGAACATTTTCAAACGTTCACAACGGTCAATGGTTCAGATTTATCATCTTTCACGTGTAAGACCACACAAGACTGCTTTTTTTTGTTTGAAATTAACGCGGACTTAGGAAAGAACCGTTAAACAAGTAATACCAACAATTTTGTCAACAATCATTTTTTCATAATCATATTGTAATTTAAAAACAAATCTACTTTGCCCGGGTTTCCAATTATTTTGCCCACTTGATACATTCACTATAACCATATTATAGATATTTCATCGATTTTATATACATAAATAGTAAATACATGCCATATATATATATATTATTTATTATTTATTTATGATATGATATATTTATAACAATTATTTTATTTTCAATGAACACGACTATTTTATTACCTACTATGTGTCTATATACTCGTATACAATTGCAGACATGATTATGATTCGTTAGGATTTCCAAAATTTTTTATAGCACTAAAACTATTTGCAATCAAACAAAAAGTTTAGCTTGCGAGAAAATAAGTTAAGATTTATCTCGTAAATCGTACGAATGTATTCAAACACGGGACTTCAATTGCACTGTGCAATCAATAATCGTGGGCTATATTGAATGAAAAGTAAACAATATATTACGTCCAATTCAGCAGTCAACGTACGATAAACTTACTTTTTAGATAAAAACAAGAACGTTATACTTTATAGATAAAAACGAGAACATTGCTTTATAGATAAAAAAAAATACGTTTATGTTTAAAGTTATAAAGAAAATTACCTATTATTTAGTTAGAAAAAGTAGTTCGTGTATTTTTAAAATTATATCTTAAATCTATGAAAGAAAAGTTGCAGCGTGTATTAAAATTGTATAAGGAATAATTGTACATAATCATATATAATTATTTTTTCAGTTTTATATGCTGAAAATTTAGAAACGTCATTATTTATATTTATTTATCCTATTATATTATTATATAAAATTATCCTGAATTATCCGGCATTGCACGGGGATATATTACTATTTTAGATTACAGATATTTCTATTTCAACGTAAAAAATATGTAGTTTGAAAAAAGCACACAGTTGTCGTATGACCTATTGATACTTATTTTAATTTAACTATATTTTATTAATTTATACACGCCTTATATCTCTCAATCGGTAATTATTAAAATCACCATACTAAACAAAATAAAATATTTCCTAGATGACCAAAAGGTGAGAAAATGTATATGTTTGGAGCCTTAAAAATGCAGTTTTCGAAAAATCCTTTCCAAGCGAATACTACGTCATAATAGCTAAATTGACAGGACAAATTTCAGTCCGAACATTCCAGTGGTTTGAGTTGTGCGATGATAAATTAGCCAGTCAGGAGTCGGGAGTCAGAATATACCTTTTTATTTATAAATAGATAGATATATTATTATTATTATTATTATTGATTATTATGTTTATTATTTATTTATATTTATCACTTATATGTTAACGTAAATTAATACAAAATATAAAAACGTTTTTCTTTTTTTACTTAAATGAAATACATCTCAACTAACAAAAAAGAAACAATTTATTAAAACGATTTTAGTAAGATAGTTACACTATGATTTCATAAAAATTATATGTAAATAATTTTATTAACAATTTATTTAATTTTTAACCCAACTACAAACTATATATAAATCATACTTTTGAGTAATACCGCCACGAAATGGTATGTTTATTTTGGGGGAACACGATTTTCATCCAGCAAGACTCGATTTGTTTGACCGCGAACTGCGGAGAACAATAAAAATAGCAAATAGGAATAGTTATTGCTGTCGAAAATTTGCCACAAAAACTTCATGTTAGTGTCGAATTGAATCAACTGTAATCCTGCAGTTACACCGAAGAAAAACGGCACGTGTCCAAGCTCATTTGCGAGACGAAACATAATATAGCATCCCCGAGCCTTCTACTAACTGACGTTATTATTGTAATTTTTATTATTTAAAATATATGTGTACAATCTATAGTTGTACAGGTACAGTAAGTAAATTTGATGTTTAAAAGAAAAAATATATAAATGACATGAAAAACGTGAGAGACGAAGCCATTCGCCTTAGCAGCATTGTGACTGTTGGGGATGAGTTATGTCACATTTTACTTAATCGTACGTTAGGTGAGTGTAAAATTCGTTCCTTTACTATCCGCTATTGTTTAAATTATAAATATTTTTTAAACTCGTTTTCTTACGTAGTGTATCGTTTGTGCGAATTTCGGATATAAGAATTGATCTTAATTAGAGAATTTTTTTTTCGTTTTACGAATTGCGTTTTGAAATTGCGGTTTTTCAAAATCACTTGTACGAGTATTACACGTGGTAAGCGGTTGACGGTATCCGTGATGCGCACACAACGAGCTATACACACCGTTTTCGATATAAAGACTCGAACACGTTTTGTTTTTTTTTTCTATCCAAATCAGTGTGCACTCGGCTACTTCGAATTTGCGTTTTAAGTCTTTTTCATCGAGTCGTATCGCTCGAGTCGAGATCCGTTCGGCGGCGACCGCAGAATGTTTCCCCGATGTCGAAGAGCAGATAGCTTTACGCGGAATGTCCGCACCCCGCGCGATAGTCCGTCCCGACCCAGTTTCGACCGCGCGCGCACACACGTTATTTTATGTTGTGCACACATTTGCTAATCGGACCTGTACGTACGCACTATAATTTATACACACGTGGTACGCACAAGTAATCGATTTTATCTGCATCGCATTTTCTACACGCTCCGGTGGCGACGTGTGCGTGCGTATATGCTCGAGTGTGTGTGTGTGTGTACGAACGGATAAATGCAAACGAGTGTAAAAGATTATCGTTTTAATTGGCCCGAAAACGTCGCGGCCGGACGACGCGTGCGCCCTCCAGAATTCCATTCAGGCACGATACACGTGGGCAACTCATATAATACGATAGGGTGACCGTTCAAAACGGGATCGTCCCTTTTTCGATCATCATGTCCCGTTGTCCCGACAAACTTCGAGCGGGACGCTTTTTATCCCGTTTTTAGAAAACGGTCCCGTTTTTATCCCGTTATTTCTATATTATGAAATGATCAATTAATAAATATAATACTACAACCAGCAGTTTCCAGAACTATTTACTTAACATTAAAATCGTAGTTTGACCATAAGAATAAATGCCCGGCCATGTCTTAGAGACCCCGTTTCAATAATATGATTTTATTTCATACAAAGTCAATGAAAAATCGTTTATGACACTGTAAGAAAAATAGAAGGGGAAAACATGCCTGCATGTTAAATAATAGAAGAATCGGAAATACTAAGTAGAAATCGAATAAATAGAAAAACAAAAATATTTTTAGCTTTTATTACTCACTACTCACTTCCCTAAGAATTAAAGACGAAAAAAAAACAATTTATAGAACAAACTAACCGGCTTTATGACACATTTTTGTTATACATTAAAAAGTGGGAAAGTTCTTTTGAAGAATTTAAAACATTTCGTTAGAACCGACAAATAGGTTTTCGATCGTGGAATTATTTTCAAAATAGTTAAATTTTTATTTTGCTAATTATTAGTCCCGTTTTTTCTTTATACAAAAATGGTCACTCTGTAATACGACGAAAAACTATACACTCACAGCGTTGTGTTTTGACGCGACCGCGTATTGTCGTACGCCACGTCTCCGTGAAAAAGCACTCGTGGGGACACAAACAGTAGCTGGACTCAAGGCTTGAGAGACGCGTACGGACGGAACGGACGCTCGGTTGACCCGTTACGTGATGAAGACGATTGGGTGGGTCGTGTGCTGTAATACCGTGCAGAGACGAACGACTCAAAGTCACCATAATGTAGAAGTAATACGATTAAAAAGAAAACCGTTTCGAAAGTCCACTCAGCTGCGAGCGCGAATGAGCGTTCATACCCGGTTTCTAAACGCATCTAGTTGTCAAAAATAAACCTACTATACGGTTCCTCATACGATTTGAAAATTATACACGGTAGCTTGTATACCGCGCTTCGGCGTTAGATAAGTATACAGTACTTGGTACAAGTATTTATATTTTGGGATACAATTTTTATGTTCGCTGGTATATGCATTTCAATAAATAAAATGTTCATATTTTATTTAATACTGGCTAGTAATCAGTATGAATGTAACAAACAACTCTATATCAGCTGAATAGTATTAACATAACAGTGTTGTACCGGCACTATCAACTGACGGATGGACGTAGGAATATATACGTTTAAGATCTAATGTACTTTCGATCAGGCTCTTATTGTCGCGTCGGCCCGGTACGCGTACTTGTCGGTTTTACTACCTGTACGAATCATCGGAACGGAGTCTGTGGGTGCTATCGGACCTTTGCTTTTGCCGTGCATTCGAAAAATAACTTCAGTTACCGTGACGGTATATGCTGCGGACACTTATCGATAAAAATATGATCGAGCGTATGTAGGATTTATTGTTGATCTTGCGGTGATCGGCCGGCGTAGAGCCGTTATAAATCGGAAGGTAATAACTGACGCAAGTAGTAGAAATCGATATTTTCACGCGTACGGTACATTATCATATATTTTATGAACGCCGCTGAATAAAGAAAAAAAATTTTCCGAATTAAGCTAAAAATAATAATAATATACATAAAATTTTATCGCCACGCGTATTCGTTGTCCACGTACATAAAACTGATATTGTATTGGCTCAAGGCGGCGCTCTGGGAAACCATAACAACAAAATATAATTATTATTATTATTATTATTGTTAAAAGTCAATTTGCATGTCGTTCGGTCAAATGTTCTCTATTGTTGTTGTCACGTTTACACGCACACACCACTTATGATTTATGTCTTTCAAGGACGCCCGATTTGTCGACCAGTGCACCGATACACATTTTGACCGACCGTAAGTTACATTATAGTGTAGGTTTTTATCTGTATTTTTTTTTTTTTTTAGCGTTATGTACCATTCGTTTTATTTCGCCGCACGTGCGTGTACACAACGCGTTTTCGTGTAAGGTCGCTCCGCGCGTTAAACGCCTATCGGCGGTAATGTCATAATGGGCACGGCTCGGATATTATACGATTCACACCGCGGCGCAAAGTCACAAAATAATCATGGTAAGCTCTACGCAAGGTCATGCGCATTAGATACGCGGGCCGACTTGCAGCACAGTACCGAAGATGACGTATTTTTTATAATCTCGTTCGAGAAGCGTCTACATCGGTCACGTATTTATTTGATTTCAGCTTATCAACAATGCGCGAGGATAAAAACAATGCCGATAAAAACCATGCCGACTCGGTGCAGTACTTTAAAACACATTACACTCGCTTCACTCTAGCGCTGCAGACGAACGATGCCGGTCGATCTATTCAATAGCGAACGTATGAACAGTTGTGCAGTTTTTCGTCCAACACAGGTATTCAGGCCTGAACAATAGGCTTATAATTGTTCTGTCACCCGATCATTTGGGTTTATTTGGGTCTGTCAATGGTCCTCGGCAACAATACGGTAATACCTTCAATCATCTCTCGATACTCTTTGTTTTACAGCAGCACATCTGCGGTGCCACCGCTTCAGGCTTTTCTCTTGCCAAATTTCCTACAACAGCGCCCGCAGTTTAAATTTCTAACGCAAGTACCGGTTTTTAATAGTTCTACTTTTTTTCTTTTCGCTAACCGAACACGACGTATAACGTGTGCAACGTTTGAAATATGTAACAATAGTGTTTCTGAAAAAAGGCGAAACCTGTAGGTCAGGTGCGACTCAACGGTCGCGCGGTATACAGGGATTATGGGTTGATTGCTGTATTCGCCTCTTAAACTTGAAACCAATGTCCATTGCACTTGAAAAATCGATTCCGAGTGAAAGAGGTCGGTGCATCAGTTTCAATTTCTAAAGATTATTTTGCAATTGTAATATAAATCTCGTGGGCCGCAACATTTTTCAAGGAGGGCCGTGGGTTGGCCATCCCTGATATAGACCATAGATGTTGCAGGGTTTGAATCTCGATCTATGTTGAAGTTTTTGCACTTTTTTGCACTTTTTTCTGAATTCATACACATTGGAGCAATCCTTCTCGTCGAAACCGTGTACACGGACACGAGAAAAAAAAACCATAGACACATCATGATAAAACCAATACGTTCTTGGTTTCACTCAAAATCTATAACGTCTGGACTTCATATCATATGTTTGTACGATTTCGATTTAAAAAATCATCGTCAAGTATAAAAATAAATCATACACGTACAATGTACATACATATTTCAAAAATATAATTCTCTTTCAATATTTTTTAGATAGGAACAGATAATCAAAGAATTTCTAATAAAATCTATCGCCTAATCAACTCATTAAAAATACAATTTTTTTTACTATGAAACTAAAAAAATGTTTTCTCTACGAAAGAAATACCTTATTTTGTAATTTTTTCATTTTATTTTATCTTATATTCGGTGCACTTTTTATACCTGTCGATGAATTTTCAAATCAAAACCGGTCGTGTTCATTAGCACTTCATTTTATAGTACTTATATTTTTCGTTTTATTTATTTATTTTATCGAAAATGTTATTTGCTTTAATAAATTATTTATATACCTAATTATTAATTTCTTAACGTCATAGTATCTTGGGCTGTTGAAAACGTTGATATTTAAGTAATCCGTACGCGAGCACTCGATCATGTCGCGATACCAAACGAGACCGGTCGCGGTGCTTACCGTCACTTCGCGGACCAGATGCCCGTGGTGGTCCTCGAGTGTATTATCGGCACGCCACCGTCATCGTTCGCCAGACGAAAAATACGTAATATACATGTAAGCAATCCCACGCCAAATAAAGTATAAACACTACTCCACTTGTAAGTGTGTTAATATTTTTACTCGAACGCGTGTCTGATTTCGACCAACACGTACTGCACACAACGCCGCCCGAAGCCAACTTACCGAGGATCGCGGAACACGATTTCTTTTCCAAGTACTTGGACCCGTGTTCAGTCATGAATTTACATCCCTGTCGGACGCGACTCGTCCGAGTCCGAAATCGTTTTTTAATCGTCTACCTTTTATCCAAGGCTGTGGACTGTGAAGACTCTAAAGCCTTAAGATTCCGAACGCTGCAGGATTGGCCGGTCGTCGAGTACAAATAAGCTCTCCGCAAGGTTATACCGAATTGCAAGTGCGAGCGTGCGCGCGCGGGTTCAGATTAGTGAGTTATTCGTCGTTCACACGCGATCGGATTATAAAACTACAATAATGTGTAGTACGCGCATAAAATAACAGCTTTTGTAATGTGTCCGCGGTTGTGTAATCGTAGAACGCATATTATTATACTACTATTATTACTATTATTATTATTACGTGTTAAACGGAGGACGGAAAAAAAAATCAGTCATTCGACGTACGTAAATTATTATAAATGTACAATATACCAACGTGTACGTTTTAATAGTACGTGCAGAACGAGAGTCCGGTACGGTTTACCTGACGTCCTGACCTCTCACCCCACCCCCATTATCGGTTATCACGTATAGATGCTCTCTCCTGGCCATGGACGAAGTCTTATTAATTGAAAAAGTAATAATAATACTAAAGTAACAATAATATATAATAATTGGATATGTCAGCGGTCGGTGCTTAGCTACACGCTATATACGTGTACACGCGGTATTATAATATTATTATTATTATTGTTATTACCATACTATTATGCACCGTGCGCGCACATTTACAGTGCGTATATATTAATATGTGTAACGTTTTCTTATTATAATTCCCGTTATTTTCGTTTTGATTGTCTCGTGACGAGATTTCCGAGTTGATAAGGAGACCGCCTCCGCCGACACCGCGCACTCGAGACTTGTTAACAGCAGCAGCAGCAGCAGCAGCATTTACGCGTGTAGGTATATTATTATAATACCTCTACGCGCCCGGACTCGCAACTAAATGTCTATCGGCTACGTGCGCGGGCGTGTTTTTTATTTTTCATGTTTTTCTTTCCGCCCCTCGCTAATTGGGTCGCGTCCGATGACGGTGTTCTATTGCGCGACGACGTGCAACTAGTAGGGGTTGAGGGTGACCTTTGCGCAACGCTTCGATTGAAACTACGACGACGGTCGCGTGACACTATTCGTATACTGTTTAGTGCTGTCGTTACCCGGAACAGTACACTTTTTGGAGAACAAGCTCAACGACCACCTCTTCAGATATAAAAGCGAGCGATTTGTATTGATAATAGTCTACAAGTGCGCGTACTGATGAATTACCGAAGACTCTTGACGACTCAATTCTCGGGGTAATGATTTGATCTTGTCCTTGTGAAGTGTCGATCGCATCTGCTTTGGTCTGGTCTGCTTATCGTCTATCCGTTTCACCAGTTGGATACCACGAAACGCAACTGTGCAACTGCAGTTTGTCAATCAGCGAGTTACAGCTTAGAAGTGCACTTACACTATTTATTATTATTTTTTTTTTGTTTATATCTTTTAAAATTAAAAAAAAGATCCCCAAAATAATAATGTTTTTTTTTTGCGGTTTATATGTATTAGAAAAATTATTACCTTCATTCCTGACGGGAATTTTAAGTCACACCACAAATATCTGACATGAATGATGAGCATTAAGATGGAAAAAGGATAAAAGATGAAAAACACAACATTTTTATCCTTATAGTTCTTAGATATGAGTAGAAAAAATGAATTTGAATTTTTTTTTAGACTTTTCAAGTTTTCTAGGTGTCGCGGTCGTCTTGAAACAGACAGTACGAAGTCACTGAAATTTACCCTGTGGAAAAGTAAACTCTCCTCTTTCGAAAGTCATCGTTCGTATGTCGTATAAAATAAGCTCCTTGAAGATGGATGGAGAAGGTGGAGAGCGGAAAAAATTGTTCTTAACAAAGTTTCTGACCACGGTTAAAAGTGAAAAAAAATCGAATTCGCTCAATAACACGGGATTCACACGGTGAAGTCCCTGAAACGCAGCGGAAACAATCAGCCGATATTTCGAAAACTGTAATTATTATAATAATCTAGTTGTTGTCACAACGATCGGTTTGATATTCCGGTCGTAATTCGATCGACAGTCGGACAGTGTACAGTATCACGTAGTTGGTTAGTTAACACAATTACTCGTTATGTTATTGTTACGCTGAATAGGAGTTTGAAAAATGTAAGTAAAAATGTAGCAATTTTTTTTTCGCCCCTTTAACCTCATCACCTTGCACAAATATTACCCTACGATACTATAATATAACCTCGTGTTTATGTTGTATTGCTGTATTTATTCGTCCCTCCAGCTGTACAATTAATTGTTCGAATGGAAATACGCATTGCCTCGAACGCGATATTGTACATACGATGGGTGTACATTATATTATATACATATAATACGGTCGTTTCATACGGCTGTTGACTTTATTTTAGCATCTATATTTAGTCGGGCGTTATTGCACATCGAGAATAACTGTACGTATTATCATGTACACGAACATCATGTATTATGTGCATACGGATTTGTGCGCCAATTTTTTACGCCCGACTCGCTGTTACACATACGCGTATCGTTGAACTCATTCGACGGTTAAAAAAAAATACATATATTTGAAAATACAATTTATTCGTTCGCATACGTTTTGCGCGCGTATACGCCGTGCGAGTGCATATGCTATACATGTATTCGCTTTTAATGCTTCGACCGGCTGCTGCGGTATTAAATTTCACAATGTATGCGTTATTTGATTTGGTGCATTTATTTTTGCAATTATAAAACGATTCGAGTACGGCGAGGAATACGAATTGCAATATTATAAACTGCGGGTGGTCAAATAACAAATCGAACACGTCGTCATAGTTTCGAAACTGTAGAAGGTACGCAGAGTGGCTTTTGGCTGTGACCCACGAACTTCCTCGGCGAGCAGCTCGGCTGAGTGTAACACGGGATGAGACCGAACAGGGACGGTCATCTCAGCGTCTTCTGGCACCACCGAATCTTGGCACTTAATGCGTTCGGGGGACAGCAGGTATCAGGGTACAGTGGGTGGGAATGTGAAGTTATTAGCACGAAGGAGGTGCAGGTGGTGCAGACCATGCACGAGGCGATTCTATTAAGAGCAGTGAAGACACTGGATGCTATTATGGACAGTGGAGATTCTTTATTTTTAGTGCACACACTTCTATAGAAAAGGTCAGCAGTATTTGTTTCCATACTAGAGATCTTCATATGCGCGCGTTTTGAGATTTTCCTGTTATTATTAATATCATATTTCCTTAATTATGTGTTCATGTCTGTCAGTAGATCATCATTGATCGTATACCTTGTATATTGACCATAGATGTATCAGGAGGTACAACTCGTGGACGTTTGAATATTGAAGTTGGAAGAGCTGCAGGTGCTGCTAGAGGTAATTGTGGCTGAAGATGCTATCGGTGGCACTGGATAAGGTGCAGAGTATGATTGTTGGCCATAATAGTTGTGGACGTTTGTCAATGGCTTGTTTGCTCGTCCACATTTACACATACTTGGTATAACCGACATAATTTGCTGGAGCATTCATTCCGATTTGTTTGCTTCATCTCCTACAGATTTAAGTCGTGAAATAGTTAAATTAAACGTTCATTTTAAATGTTATTCATGAACTAGTAAGTTTCTAATAGTTATACTTTCAATCAGTGGCGTATCCAGGGGGGGTTAGGGGGTTATAACCCCCCCCCCCCCCCGAAAATTGTGAAGTTTAAAAAAAATTGCTAAATATTCAAATACTATAATAATATAATATCATATACCATGTAAAAATAAAACACAATAATTAAAAAAAATTGTAATTAATAACAAGTGTTTATAGCTGAATATTATATTATAGTTATCTATATATATGAACAAAAATGGTATTGAAGTATACTTCGAAACAAGCCCAGACGTTTATCCAATAATATCCACACTTCTTAAAATTTTCATAACACTTCCAGTGTCTACTGCCACCGGAGAACGAACATTTTCGACACTCCGTCGTTTGAAAACATACTTAAGAAATTCTTTTTCATAACCCCCCCGAAAAAAATTTCTGGATACGCCACTGCTTTCAATAATTATACACAGCCGAATTGTCAACTTGTCGTATTAACGGGTGTTTTTTGGTGTTCGCTTTATTGATGTTTTTGTATTCAAACGTAATTTCTATAAAATGCACACACACATGAATATCAGTAATACATCTACATTACACAAATAATAATAAATAATAAAATAATAATAATAAATAGGGACCGGATTTATATGTACAAAAAATCCTCAAAATATGCTTCTAAAAATGCTGTAATATGCTACAAAATATGCATTTATTTTTAAATATGCACTTAAAATTGAATTGAAAACGTTTTATTTAAAATTATTTAAAAATAAGTATTAACTAATTAAGTATTAAAAAAGGTATAAAAAGGTTTAAAATATATAAAAAAGTATTTTGTCGTCTTCACTAAGTTTGCCATTTAACAATCTTTATCTTCAATCTATAAAATATTAGCCCACATTAATAAAAAGTGAAAACAAAAATTGAATTCATATTTTACCTTATTGCACTGGATTATCAGAAGTTGCTTAATGTGTTAGGTTAGGAAAACCACGAAAAATAAATATAATATGTGCTATAGATAGTAATATGTGCTATAAAACTACAAATATGCATTAAATATGCATTTAATAGGTAAAAACGTTGAAATATGCAAAATACAATTAGCGTTATTTTAATAAGAATGATCTAAATCGGGCACAATTCTCATTAGATTTCACAAAGCTTATTCCAATACATATATGCATTTGCATATAAATCCGGTCCTTAATAATAAATAACCGTGACGACGAAAATTGGATTCGCAGAAAACAAAACTTTGTATCCACCTCAAAAACATATTAATGTTATTATTTTATGCGTCTGATATTTTCAAAACGACAAATATTTAACAGAATGGGTACGAAGTTAATTCCACCTGTATTCTTTTCGTGTAAGTTGATACATTGAATTCACACGACCCTTAGGAAAAACATTGAAAATTATTATTAATTTAAACTTTAGTAATATCTTCCACCGTGTAATGTATTGAATTGAATTCAGTTTTAATCCATCTGCAAGTCAACTAATTAATTAAAAGTGAAATAAATTGAACGAGATGTAAGAACAATTCGGAAATAACTTATTAAATTCGTTTCATGACAATCGTAAACATAAATACACTAAACGTATACAATAATTCAATTTGATGATGACTACTATTTATCTATTATAAGTTTATGATTATGAGTATAAAAACATTGATCGAATGATTCAACGGATGGCATATCAGACACACGTCATTGGAAATAACGACAGTAGGTAATTTTTTCTACTTAAAATCGTACTATTTTGATTAAAAACTCGCTTAGAGTATAATCATTATATTTTCATTTTGTTCCTTACGTTGTAAAATGTTTTTTTTTTTTTTTTACAATTACCTCCTATAGATGATCAATTAATAATATAATATACACCTGCATCTATGTGATCTATGTGAATCATATGCCATTTCTATTTAGGACAACTGCAGGACGTCCGAAGCGGTTCCCCTTAAAATATTATATTTTTTCAATATTACTTCTTATTTTTCTAGACCGACCCACATCGTCGAGTTGTGCACTTTTTCATCAAAACTAATTGCGTGTGATGTTGAGTCGAGCAATTTCTCGGAGAGCGCGTGTTGTATGTACACATGTCGTATTTTATGTGGATACTTAAGAGATACAAATTACAATACAAGTGTATTATACGTATATTATTCAACGCAACATTACCCACAGTACGTACTGTTATAATGGTGATATGGGGGAAAAAATTATTAATTGCATTTGCAAGCTGCAGTTATTCATTACCTATATTATTATGTGCGCGCGTATACGTATATAATATGATATTATGTATTTCTAAGCTATTAAACGAGTGCGTTTTATGTTTTCGAAATTTATAGCGGCGATATAATATTATTATGTTCTATACGTTATCGTGCGTGTGCGTGTGTAGTTGTATAGGGTTTTCTCATTAAACGGAATACCTACTGCAATAAATAACGAAATCGTATTATTTTACAAGAATCATAAAATGTCATAGAGCAGGGGTGGCAAACCTTTTGAACACTACGTGCCAAAAATGACCTTTTTTTTTTGCTCAAGCGTGCCATGAAAAATATTTTGTTATATATATATATTCAACAAAAAAAATTATTTAAATTTGGTTGTATAATAATGTACTATTTAGTATAAAAAAAAGGTTGGTTTAGGTGCATACAATTATAATATTATTACTTTATTAATTATTTTTTGTTGTTGTCGAATAGTTGATACCAATTCGTTGATATTTGGCTTACAATTAGTAACTTTTAATAAAGGCCATGCTACACTGCATTCATCAGTTAGTCGGTTTCTTAAATCAGATTTTTTAAAATTACTTTCTGAAAATAGTAGCTCGCATGAATATGTTGAAGAAAAAAATAGATATAATAGCTAATGCTACTATTTTTAAAGTGAAATAATCTTTTGGAATTTCATTGAATCTTTTTCCCTATGTTTATCGGTTTGCCTATCGCCCTATCACGCTGAATTTCTTCTAATAATTAGACTGAGAAATGAATTATACATTTCTCAGTATAACGAATTTTTTTTTCAAAAAATATTTTAATTTTTCGCGTGCCCTCAAAATCTTTACGAGTGCCACCTTGGGCACGCGTGCCATGGATTTGCCAACCCTGTCATAGAGGATATAATATAGGTGTTGTACTCGTGTATGAAGTATAAAAAATGAAAACATCGCGGGCGTAACGCGCAGTACCTATACTCCGGGTATTAATTTATTTTCGAATTTCGCGTGTAACGCACCACGAGCGCCTATGAAAAGTTATGACGTTTCGGCGGTGCCCCGCGACTACTCAAAATTATAACATAACAAACACAGGTGGTCGCGGGGATCGGCCGGTTCGGCGACCATCAATCCACATTAAAATATTATTACAATAATATTATAATACGGGTCTAATGTGACGCACCGCCGTCGTTATCGTCGAGCGCGAAGTCTCGTACCGACGGGAAATCCCGAATTGAAAGTAGAATTTTCTCCGGAACTCATCTTTTTTTCGTATCCACGTTTCTCCGGTACACTAATTATTCAACACTTCGCAAAACGCATTAATATTATATTTTGTACGCGAACACGGACACGCATATAATTTACTACAATACATAATGGTATTGTTGTATGTGCCAACATTTAATTGTTATAAAAATGGTCAAACAGGCGAGGTTTATTAGTAAGATAGGCCAGTGAAGCAAACGAGCTGAGGTAGCATATTGTAAATTGATATTTAAGACAACTGGTCGGACGAGACCGGAGCAGTGTGTGTGTGTTTCGGTTGAAGCACGTATGTGTAGAGACTACGACGCCACGCTTTATTTTGTGTTTTATTAATATAGGCTCTTGGTGTGAATTATTGTTTTATTTTGAAAACCCATCAACTCTTTATAATTGAACTAATATCTATTAGTTTTAATTACCAAAGAGAGGACAGAGCGATACCCACGAAAGTGCGGTATAATACGACAATGTCTTAAACATTAATTTACAATATGCTACCTCAGCTCGTTTGCTTCACTGGACTATCTTACAAATAAACTTTGTCTATTTGACCATTTTTATAACAAATTACATTTTGGCCTAGTTGGCACATACAACAATACTGTCCAGCAGCGGTCCGTCATATACTTTAGGCGTCCACGTGGTGGCCCGCGGTTGGCTAACGTAAGCATTATATATCAGATCGCGTTGCTCTAATAGACGCGGCGTGTGATTTTGTTTTTCGAATGAAAACGCACAAAACCGCGTATCGGTCAGCGGCGCCTACTTATGATACGCATAATTTATAAATAAATAATTTATTTATACACACAACACCGCGGTCGTCGGCCGTAGGTATATTTCTATACACCTATACGCACATCATATTAATAACAACACGTCGCGTTCGGGCGGACTAATTTTAACACGTAGGTGAACGAGTTTTTTTCCACTTGAAATATCACGGCGGCGCGAGTCCTAAACGAAAGTGTATACTTTTTCTCACCACGTGCGTACACATGAAATATAGTCTTACATTATTATATATATATACGTTACGGCTAGAGTCCTATGTCGGCTAACGTATACGTCATCCGGATAATGTGTACACATTTTAGCCGATTTCGGACTGTGACCGCGAAAAAAAACCTTGCGTTTCGTTTGGCTAAAACCGTGTACTTTTTGTCAATCGTACCGTCCAACCTAATTATGCAACGCAATTTCTGAAACCTGACGTGAACTCGTTAGAATGCCTACTTGAGATCGAGCAGTCCACACTTTAGGATTTCCAATTACAAATGTGAATATTCAAGGTTTGAAAATGTTTAAATTTTAAAATATTCAAATCCATTTCATATCAGATCTCAGGTAGACGATTCAAATCAGTTCTTAAAATTCTTATTGCATTACTAGCTTGCTTTGAATGGTTGACAAAAGATTGGTATATGTATTGACTAATTTAACTGTTCACAACCAATCCCCTTAAGAAGTGGACAGTGTTAACATCACCCGGCTAAAGTAACGTTATAGCTGCCGTGTTGCGGCTAGTGTAAAATATTAATATTCAATTTACAATCTCTAAATAATTTCAATTAAATAGTAAAGTATATTTAAACAGTACTTTAAATTGTCAGAAGAAGTAAAATAATTTTTGTATAATTTTCTTTCGATATTCATCCTTATCACGTTCATGGTCATATACACTTTTTAAAATTATACGAATACATAAAAATAAATTATAATTTTATATTGATTTTATTTTGTGCCCAAATATATAACAGTGTAAAGTAACCACGTAACGTTGCTAGATGCATTTAGTACCGTTGAAAATATTACTGCCAGTGACCTGTTGTAATTAAATTTATGTAATAATTATTAATTGACCGCTACTTGGTCCAATCATCGGTGGAAAATGTACAAAATACCCGGCTAATGTATGAAACCATGATTTCTAATGTCGAGTATCTTGCTTTTTATCCAAGTAGTATAGCTAATGTACACATTAGCCAAATTTCAGACTTTAGCCGTAAAAATATGTGCAATGTACAAGTATATTAATGTTTTGCACGCACATTACATTTTTACCATACATAGGTATAGTTACTGCGGTGACCGCTGCCGATTTGATCAAACTTTTTTTCGATACTATCATGGTTGAGGGTGGGGGGGTGTATAGAGGATACAAATAATTCTGTTGACGTTATATTGAGTGTGTGTTTCATTTGAAATCGGTATTGGACGAGATTCATGATTATTGAATCTGACCCTTTTCCAATATGACCCAAAGCTCGGAATTGATATACTTTTCGGGTAAAACTCGTCGTAAGTATGCGGAGTCCACACAACTAATAAAAGACATAGCAGTTACGTGTTCCATGTACATATTACGTCTAACTGAGCCTGTACGTATTTGCCAACGTCTTATGTTCTGTTGGTGTGCACACTCGTCTATCAGCCGTTTAAATCAATCGATTTTCAAAAAGTGTTTCTCAAACTATTTTAAATTTAAAGGACCTTCGAGTCGAATTATCAATTTATGACGGTAGTTCGAGCATAGTTTCAAGTGCAATAGTAAACTACTGCGGATCCCCTCGGGGAAAAATTCGTGGGTGTGCGTGCGGTATTCTCCATTTGCATGTGTATCGTTTGGTGGCCTGTAAGGGTGGGCCGAAGAAACTGCCCCGGGAAGTCGATTTATTTTTCCGATTTATAACACAATCATCTACCGGATGCGAGAGGAATGAAAAAAACGTAAATAGATATAAAATAAGAGCTGAAACACTATATTTATTATATACAATATAGGTACGCCGCACGCCACTGTGTGTATGTATATACTATACAGGCGTGTGCGCTAGTCAAGTGCGAGCGTTTGAGTTATTATAATGATATATTATTACGACTGCGTGTTTGTGTGTATGTGTTTGGGTATGTGTGAGTGCGGTTAGACGGTTAAACACAGTGAAATATGGTATGATCTTTTAAAAGCGAAAAAAAAAATACGTTTTTAATACCGTCCCTCGGTGACCAGTGTACGCATACACTTGGTCGGCGCCGGTGGCGTATATAATATAGCAATCAAGGGGGCACGGGAGCAAACAGCACGAGCACCGATTTGTTTTTAAACATACGTTATTATATTATTAAATACAATTCTCTTCTCGGAGATAAAGACGAACTACATCGATAATAACACTGTAACATTAAACCGCACTACAGGCATTTTTCTATTTATTTATTTACTTATTTGCGTTTTATCCTCAACGCAACATCGTAGCAAATGTGTGACGTTTATGAGATTCAAATAATATAGATTAACTAACATAAGTCACCTAGATACACGGAGAAGGAGAAATATCAAATGAGGAAATCGGCTCTAACGATGAAGTTGATGATTAAGGACATGACCGAGGAAGAATGGGAGTTGAGGAGGAGGAAGAGGAGCTGATTTGGAATACAGGTATGTATACTTTTATTTTAAAATATTATATATGAGCTGCAGTTTAAATCGCGATACCGCGTTTGAGCGTTTATCACAACAGTATATCGTTGTAATATGTATAAACGTTGTATAAACGTAAAAATGAAATATACGTTTACCAAACTATCTAACTATCTAACCTAATCGTCCCTTTGCATCGTACCACGGTTAAATCACGAAGGGACGCGTGATGAAAGAAACCGTATCGTGGTTCCGAATCTTTTAAACGCGTAACGCAATCCTATGTACCTGACAACTAAGTGCCTAAACAATATCACTGCAGCAATGAAATTGTCAAATCTTTTCGAACCGCCGCAATAAGTATATACTATTTCCTATTTATCGTGTGTACGCATAAAAGCTAGAGTATCATTTACAAGCGATCTGTCTCTCTCTCTCTCTCTCTCTTATGATGACCTATTTAATGAAAATAATATTGTATACAGCTGACATGCCAAGAACATCAAATGCCGTTATAGCCACGTAAGCAGATGATCTGAAATACTTCTTCTCGGAAATAACTCAGGAATAACATGATACACTGAAAACAAATTCAATTACACTGAACTGATTGTTAAAGTTACGTACAAGTGAGTCGAGCCAAAACAAGTCCCGGAAAATCAGATCCTCATATATTCCAAGTAATACAAATCCCAATATCTTCGAAAGCTATCTCGGATGATCCTCGTACAGCTGTGTACCGGATGAAATATTGACTTGAGGCTCACGCCTAGAATCAGAATGAAAAGCCGTTAACACCAATTTACTTCAGTCGATTTTCAAATCATACTATAGGGACGATTACGGTATAACAGCTCTATGACGGTGATTCAGCATCATAACGTGATGTTTTAAATATAAGCCTAAATCGATGTCGTTGGGCTGTTGGAAACATCGAATGTTTAGTGGGTTAATCGGTGCACTCGTTCTTGCAAATCATACACGTGTGCGTTTTCGATCAATATTGCGATAGATTCTCACCTCTAACGTACTAGTTATCATCTGGAAAACTCCCGCGCTTCGCGGACAACGATCTAGAGATCTAATCGAACCACAGCAGCCGCCTACCACGCTTTGGCGATTTAACTGTTTACCGCGTAGAATGTTCTATTATTAGATGGCTGCCCTCTTCGCGCGATTCGCATGCGGTTCTTAGCAAATTGTAGCGTATCGTGCGCATCACTTTTTTGAATGAAAATAAAAAACCACAACTGCACCGCACACCGTACACGTGCACACGATACAACCCACGCGGTACTCCAGTAGGTGCGAGGTTTCGTGAGTGGTCATCGCGTTAACATCATTACGACCGGCGAGCCCGAGTGTGGGTGCGTGTAATAAACCCGGTAAAATCGTCTGAGAGCGAGAAAGAAAAAAAAAAAGACAATAAAACTTTCATACGTTACATTATAATATTATCGTTTTTCCCCGCACCGCCCGGGTGCGTATTTCTGTGTGTACACTCGCACGCACATGAAGACATAAATAACCACGGTAATGGTGACGGCGCACGCTGCACACCACCACTTGTCCGATATAGATGTACCTGTGTGCAGCATAATATTTTAATGCGCACGCGCCGTACCGTAAACGTGGCCGACGGTCAAATAATTTCGATTACCATAATCGCGGAGCCGCGCACCCTGCAGGTATGTACGTACAAAATATATACCACTGTACAAAGCACTGCTATAGTAACCAATCGCGTTCACACCCCCCTTCTCACCTACGGTATACCCGGCAACACCGATCGGACCTACACACTGTTCTTATCGACACTGCGTATTATTATATTATGTTTACCGCGATTCCGGTCGATTTTTGATGCGATACGTTCCCCCTTCAATCCTCGACTTAACAACGAACGATACACGGCCCGTCGTACACTTGCCTAATATTAATGACAAGACATAAAGCGCGTTTTCTCGTATAATTTTCCCATCAGGACTCTCCGCGAGTCGGTGTCCGTCGATATCGCAGCGTATTTTTCGACTGCGATTCGTGTCGAAAGGCACCGGATTCGTTCCGTGGTGTATCCGTTTACGGACTATAATATAATATTATCAGTACTCGTATATGCTTATATTATGTACACCTACTTACCATATCAACACGCGGAAAATAAATTATACTTTTTATTTATTCTAATATTGCTCGCCACGCGGACACGAACGAGTGAGCGAGAGAGAGAGAGAGAGAGAGAGAGAGAGAGAGAGAGTTTACTATAAAGTATTATTAAAAAACGCGTATATACGACGTATATTATCAAGACCTGATTAATACGTTCATCGCAGTTAAACGAGCCGTTTGTCCGTCGCCGTTCGAAGAGGAAGCGCGTCCAAATAATGTATTCAACCGTTGGTGCACCGCTTTCTATATTTACATTTCAATTAGTGTTCACTTTTATACATAGCGTATATTTAAATGTATACGTACAGCAGGACGCACATAATATATTCCTCATTACAATCTTATATTATATTAAACCTGAAGTGTTTACCTTTTTTTTTTTTTAATTTAAAATACATCTCTCCATGCTTCGCCGATGCACATTCCTTACTCTCCAGTTGCACGCCACCCGCAGTCCTATATTACACTGCTGTACATTATAAATACGAACTTATTACAACATTACAATACACGGATCAATTGAATAAACGTGTAATAATAATATATTATTTTTGTACGCTTCGCTGAAAACCGCAACGGAATAACGACAACGCGTGCCCGTGCATTAAATATACCTAATAGGTACGCGTACACGTCGTTTCTCGTTTTCAATATTATTAATATTATTATTTCTAAGTACAGTAATATTATACCCACACCTGCAGCGGTCGCGTACACAGTTATTGCACCATAAAAGTATTTATACAATTTCTATATAGGAAAACATAAACTATTTCACAAACTGTTTTAAGTACGCGTGTTGCACGTGTATAAAGTATAACTGCGTATCATAGGTTCCGATCGCCGACCAATACTTCGTTCGGAAAGTCCGAATTCGTTTTTATCACTTCTCGGGATGTACCCGTATGGTGAAAGCAACAGAAGATTAAAAATCAAATACGGAAATCTAGTTCAGGGCTGATCCTATGTCGCAGCCGCCACCCGGCTACTACAATGTCTTAAGAGCACGAGTTCAAGTCAGTGAAAACAGATACTGTACTTACCAATACTTTTTACACGTTGGCTTCGGTAATATAATACTCGAGCACGGGCGTACATCGATGGTTGTAATCAGACATGTCGGAGTAAATGAGTCGCACTTGCGAATCAAGTGATTTATACTTTGTTTTCTATTCGATTTATACATTTTTATTAAAAATAATGTAGGTGCAGGCAGCGAGTACATTATCGTATGGTAAACCGTGTGCGCGTGTCGTGCCGTTGCTATAGGACGAGCGGCTTTCGAAGTTTAAACAATTTTCTACCGTAAACGCACTAACGGTGTTGGAAACCGTCACGTTGTTAAGCCCGCGTAGGTGTATAATATCAAACGAGCTAATAATAATGATGTATAATGTCATATCGGAATCTCCGTGAAGTGATCCGAGAAACGAACACGTAACGAGTACGTTCCACCTATATACACGGGTACGATGAATAATATGTGAACGCGATTCGAATCGCGATGGAACCGCGAATTTTGCGATTTTTGTCTGGTTCGAAAAGTGTCGTGCTTGCGAACGCCGTCTAAGTTCTGCCGCCGTGACGTGATCGAATGCTCGCGTACGGATTACTTATGATCTTAACTTATTTTCCACAGGTCAAGACGGTAAGACACCATACAGGGTGTCACGCCGGGATTTACACGGAGCGATATCTCCCGCGTCAATAGAGATAATCAAATGTTATTATTTTTATGACCGTTCCTGGGCAAAGACAATTTTGTTGACAATAGTTTGATTAATATGGACGTGTTATTATAAGGAAATTGAAAAACTAACTTTTTATTGTATAGTTTTTGTGAAATTCGAAGACAGCCGTTTTATAGGGATCATTTTTCTGAGAATTTTCACGGTTCAACTTTCAATTTTCATCAACTTCTTGATTTTTTGATCATCTCATTTGCTTATTGTACATAAGTTACGGATAATAAATATTCCATTTTTAATAATAAAAAAAAAAAACAATTAGTTTTATCGCATGCCGATTGATTGTACGAAACGCGTATTTGGCAAAACTTATAACCTAACACGCGAGTTGGATAGAAAAAATTAACTAACAACGTTATAACTTATAAGTTACATATAACACTTTTATTTATAACTTACACGCTAATCAATATTTGTCTGTGTATGAATTAATTTCCAGTCCCTTCTAATGCACCGGAGACCGATAAATGATTCTTAGATCTTCCTTGTGTAGGAAAAATATCGAATAGCGCGTCACGTTTTGTTGAACATAAGTGTATACTAGTAGAGTCGATTAAAATAAGCAAATGGTGTACACAAATATTCACTCGAGTTGGTCGCATAAAGCCATCGCAATAATATTATACCTAAATAAATGTTAACTATGAATAATTTAACACTTTTAGTTTGATACCGAGGAGAACATATTTTATCTAATTTGTGTTATTAGCATCTCGATCGCATGAAAAGTGATCTTAATTTTTCAAGCAGTTACTATTTATTACCTGAAAATGCACAGTGTTCGATATTAAAATGCAGATGCGTATACATTTGTTTACTTATTCGTCTGATTCAAGCATGGCTGAATGGAATAATTGTAAAACGTTTTTAATTCGAACTTAATATACGGTTTAATTTTACCTCAAATCGACCGGAGGAAAACTTAGTAACCACGTTTATTTGAGCTATTCAAGTTAGAACCTGCCTCGCGTTCGCTTACTAATAATAATTAGTAAACGAACGGACTCTGACGGAGCGGTTAACATTATTCAACTAGTCAATGCGTTCACCTTTGCATATAATATAAATAACCCATAACCGGGTATAAGGTATATGAATATTTTACGAGAAACGCAATACCTCTAGGGCTTTTACGTGTGTGTGTGTTTGTTTGTTTATATGACACAGGACGCTAAGACACACGGTCAGAATAATAATTATCGTCTGTCGTTAAACCTATACACATACTCTTCCTGCTGTCTTTGTCGCTAGTGCAAAACACACATACGCGTACACAAACATACGTACACACTCACACACGGCGCACCCGGTCGACGACTGGCGTTTACAAGATCCGCACGACGCGATACCGTAAATCAAAAAATCGTAAACCGTTCGCAGCAGCGGTCCCTCTCGGCCGAGATAAAATTCGCGAGATAGGACGTGCGCGAAAAACCGGTCACAGAAACGCTCGTATAATAATAATCGGACATACTCGTATTATTATTATTATTATTATTATCGTGTGTACAATTTACGAGACGCGCGACGCCGCGCGGAACGCAAATTATACGCGCCCGGTGACCGGAGTCCAGGGGCGCATTTACATGTTCACATGTGTGTAAATGCCTCTGAATACCACACGCCTCCGGGAAATGTCCGCTATTCACAATACGCGTAATACGTACGTTTGTATGCTTTATGGTTTAGACTTTAGACCGTCTAAAATGAGATTTCAGTCGGCGATAACACGTACAGTTTTCGACGTTTCTACATTTTTCAACGTCATCACCTAAGATCATCAGTTTTCCCGTCGTTTCAGGAGGAACAATAAATACGGTTGTTTGCACCGTGCCAGTAGTTTAAGATTATTATTATTATTATAATAACTGCAGCGATGACGGTCCTATCTTATCTCCCAGTCCCGTCCATTATTTAGCGTATTTGTGAATTTTGATTATGTGTTGTGCGCGTGAATTATGCAAATTGATTTAATTGGGATCGCAACGTTATGTAATCGATTATTTGTATTTATTTTTATTTTGTATATATATATATATATATATATATATATATATATATATATAATTGTTCGTCGGTCGCGATATCGCACCGGCCCGTACGTCGTCGTTCGTCTCTGGCTATTACAGCAGGTCGTCGTCGTTCGTTTTTCGCTATTACAGTACCTCATCGTTTTTTCCTACCAACATCAGTTTTTTTTTGTTCTTGTATTTGATGGCTAGTGAAGCCGATATTTGAATGATTATATTTTTTTTACTCGTCTGCCATTGCGGCAACGTGATTATCATTATTATTATTATTATTCTCACCGATGTGATATTTTGTGTATTTGTAAATTGTGAATTATAATCATACATTATATTCACCGAGCATTTCTAGACAAATAAACTACAGAAGATCTCATTTTCGTTGTTGTGATTTATTCTTGTCTGCGTGTCCACCATCTACCAAAATCTCGGTAATTATTATTATTATACAAATATACATCAATCACGGTGTCATTGATCACCATCCGCTCGTGTCGTCATATCACACAACGCCACACGTAAGTCCGCCAGCGCCCGGTGTGGCGTGTGAGAGGCCGTCCAGGACATCGAGACCATTTTTTCCAGTACAGTTACCATCATCGTTATCATCACCTTATCGTCTCGTAGTCTTAAGTTAAGTGTAAGTTGTGCCCTGAATTTTTAGATTTAAGTATTCGTCCGATTTTATGTGAGCTCTATGGTCATTGCACCATACCAATTCGGCCATAGAGACTTCCCCTAATTATTAACCTCAACTTCCTGCACTCCCATGTATTCAAATTGTTCCGTTCCTATTCGTCATCGGTGAACAGATAAAATTGGTTTTCTACATAACAATAATATCTCGTAAAATAGCCTATGTGGCAACAACGGTTTTGTTGCTCGGAATTTCAGAAGCGCTATTTACCAACGCGTTTTAGTTAGTTTTCACAGTAAACCTATCGGCTTAACTTTATAACAACGTATTTCCAGCACGAATCCATCGACACATGGTACGTATAATCGATTGGTTTTTAGGTGACCACTGACGACATTGTGTTCGTCCAACTTTATGTGTGCCAACTTTTTTTCAACCGTCGAGGCAAGACGTAAAAAATACTGAAAAACAATAATGTTTAAATTGATAAACCTCTTTTTCAACCTTGGTTGCGGTTTCCAAAATAAGAATGAAATCAACTGCAGTTGTTACATTAATGTTGACGTTAACTCATCGACAACAAATATGTTGTGTTTAAATACGTATTTTGAACGTACGATCGCAGCAGCTGTAACAATTTGATTCATCATATTTTTCGTTTCTACTATATTGTTTTAGATTCTAAGTGCAATTGGTTTTATCATGATGTGTGTTTTTTTGTGTCTGTGTACACGATTTGAGTATTGCTCCGATATACTATGCAAACGTGGTACTTTTTAGATAGGCAATTTCGTCTAAAATCTATTTGGTACCTTGAGAATTTTAATTTTTAAAATTCTCCACAGTTTTCCGAATAATTGAGAATATCGGAGTGAAAATTGAAAAAAAAACTTCAACCAAGATCGAGAATCTAATACTGCACTGTTTATTATTTTCGTCACGCACTGTCCACAATTTCATTTTTCAAGGCTACAAGATTTTTCATAAAATTTTCCTTGTTTGGTTGTTGTTCTATAATTACCAATCGTAGCGACTCGAAACGTACATACATTGTCGACATTACAATTTAATTGAAATTTTATAATTTTCGAAACTTTTTTTTTGCTTAAGTTAGAATATACCAATTAAAAGTTCAACCGATACTATATTAAGAAATTTGGTACATCGAACATTTTTAGAAATATAAACTGATCCAATATCGGTCGTTACCTCTTTCTGTCCAGAGTCGTTTTCTCGAGAGCAATAGTACATTGGTTTCAAGTTTAAAAGACCCATCCCTTCGTTTCACCCGTCAATAGTCTCCCCACATGACCTAGGAGTTTCGTATTTTTTTTTTTTATTAATCTTTGAGATCGTTTTTTTCCTTTGTTCAGTATATGAACTTATTGCTTGAATAAATACAAATACGATCGCTTTTCTTGCATTTGATCAACATTTAATTTGATTATACACCTTTTTATAACACCATCTCGAAAAAACCACGTAAGTTACACAGAAAAGCAATACGCGTCGAGTCACAATTTGATAAATCCGATTCATTGTAGTTATTCGATTACGATTCGATTAATCTTGAGAAAAACGAGTATTTACAAAACATGGAGCAAATATTATTTTTCTTTGTTTTGCAAAACAAAATATATACAATTAAGATCAGTCACGTTTTCAATAATTGTATTCGATTTTGAGAAATAAAAAAATGGCCGAAAAAACCGTCGTCAGTCGTTACGGTGAAAACCATAATTGGCAATAATCTTTGTTTTTGCGCGTGTAACTTCTTCGAATTTATTGTACGTCTGTGTATTTTTTGTAAATTTTTTTCGATAAATTGCTTTGGTGGTTTGATTTTGGTAAAGCATTTAAGAAACGTATAAAATATAAACCGAAATGTTCCAACAAATGTGACGGAAAACCAACGGTTATGTCCAATAAAATCGGGTCGTATGTGATTTAAACACAAACCAACGTTGACCATAAATTGCCGAGTATCCAGACATTATAAGAACATTAATTGATCGTAGTGAAGAGCACCGTAGATTGAATGTGAATTCAAATAGAAGATATTGTTTATCGTTGGATAGTTGTAATTATTGTTTTTTAAATGATTCAACGGTTAAAAATAGTAAGTTTGAACCGTCTGAAGCCTACCATTAGAGTTGTTACGTTGTAAAATTAAATCTGCGGTTTTATCGTCTTTTAATAGCGCTACGTGGTCGGTATTTATTTTAATCGACGGAAACTGCGGAATAATCGTAAAAAACCACCAAGTACCCAGTGGAGCGTGAAGTTGTGGCCGCAAAACTCTAAACTGAATAAAAACTTTATTTTCAGTCGTTTTTTTCATATTTTTCGGTATATTGCTTTCGCTGTTATTGCGTACGTTTTTAGATAAAAAAAAAAAAAAACAACAACCAGTAAACAACGTTTTTATACTCCAAGTAGTTAACCATCACCCACTTCGATGATTATTTCACCGTTCAGAATCGGGCGTAGGACAATATTATTATAGATGCGAAAATGATGGTGTTGGCCATAACACTCGTATACAATATAATGGCCGCAGTCTCGATTTCGACGTTCACAACATAATACGCGCGCGCAGTGTTTAAGATTCGTTTATCTGCTCGAGCGCACTTTTCTCGCATTATCTAGCGTGGTATATAAGTAGGTATACGGCGACAAACGACTCGTATTGCGCGTCCGCGATCTCTCCGATAGTATATACTCTTCGTTTACTCGTACGAAATACTGCAAATGCCTGTAAAAAACTCGAATAGATACAGGCAGTATGCGCAATGGAATACTTCGGCGATGTTCGCACGACATTATTTTGACGCGTGTAACGTGACATTCGTGAAATCGCGTAATATGTATGGAACTATGTTCTCGCTTATGTTTCGAGAAAAAAAAAAACTTCAATTGTAATACGGAGACCAAGTTTTATATTATGGATGTTCCAAAGTAACATTATATGCACATTAAGAGTATTATTCAAAATACATAACTAAGTTACATTTCGTTTACGTTCCAAGTAACATTCAACACAATGTGTTACAATTTACACTCAATTAGCATAACCAGTTGACAAAAAAAAAAACTTCATATTAAACATATTATCTTAATAAATAAAATATAATTACATCAATGTTGCATGTAATTTGGTTTAAGTAATTGGTCATTAACTTCTATAAATAATTTATAATACATGCTACACGATATATATAATTCATCAAAAATAATTATGATGAAATTAAGTATTCATAATACAAAACCTAATCGGTACATATTACATTTTGATATGAATATGTGTGTAAAACTTAAAATTGTATGTAACATACTAATTAATGCTCGTAATATTATTGAAATTATTTATGTGATTTATTTATGAAAAACTCCTTATTTGCTTATTTATTAAAAAAAAAATGTAATATGTACCTACAACAATAAGAATATGTAATTTGTAATCTAAGATGATCTTGGGCCTCCACACGAGTTTTTCTCAGTGAGGCCCAGTAATCTTTTGATATTAATTAAAATAAAATAAATAAAATATGTACAATGGTTGGGTGTATTTTATATATTATTTTAATATTATGTATATTGTTTATCTATGAAATATAATACTGGCTTAATAAATTAGTAATTGTATATTTTACAGTTGATAATTGTGTTAGTTACTTTGTGTTGTGTTAATACTGTGTTTTCTAAACAAACTTTTGACGGGTTTAAAAATGTACAGTAATTTAATAGTAATTGGGTCTTCGTTGCTGCAGTCTGCAGATCATACATTATGTCGAACAAGCCGCATGTCCGACTGATCATTATAACTAATAGTATAACAGTTTATAATCCATTGTGGCCCGTTTAAGATTTAAAAAAAATTGATTTGTTTGTTTTTAAACTATATGGATTATAGATGTAAATAGATAGATACATAGATAGATAGACGGATAGATGTTTAATAATGTAAGAAAATAATACATACGACGCACGGTGAACGTATATCAATACGATGTTGTCGGCCACTAACGGGTTGCTCGGTTTTGTCCACCATGCATTGTTATAATCCGGGTTGGATTTTGTAGCATTTGCATATTCCTTATGAGATGCCTAAGAAATAGCAGAGTAATGTAGAAATGTGTTTCACAATTCGGAGAACTCGAAAAGAAAATTTTATTTTGCATATTTTCGTTCTAATTTCCAATTTTTTAGATTTTAGCACTATTTTTGAACTTTTTGTGATGTTTTGCATTTTTACCTGTTTTTTTTTTCGTCGAAATCGTCACATTTTATGAAATCATACTTAAGTAAACGTGTTTTAAGATTATTGTCAATCGAATGGTCAAAGTAAATATATAGATTAAGTAAATAGACCAATTACGTGAACACCTGATGCGAAGCTGGTATTTTCGTATTATTATGGGTTCCAGTTTTAAATTTTGTTATCTTCCAATTTTTTGTGGGTTTTTTTCGAAAATCTGGCCGAGCATTTAATAATTAAATGTACCAGTTAAGGTAACCATTTTAAATCATTCACATTTTATTTTAAATTTTTATATAAATTAATAAATTGTGTAATTCATTAATCCAGCCCTTCGGGATTCTGATCAAAGTGACTAAATTATCTCAAAACTTAAGTTATTACAATTAATTATTTGCAAGTCATTGATAAGTTTCCGGTTTCTTCTGCATAACATTTTGTTGTTTTTGTCACATATTTTTAACGCATTTTAAACGATATTTGAGGTAACGTTATCACGCATATTCATGCAATCGTATGTGCTACAAGCTCCCGATCACGGTTATAATGTTGTTATCCTCCTTGAGATCGTCAGTCTCCCGACCGATTAAAATTCGGCACTCCGTAACACGTCCGCTCTGAAAATCAAGGGATTCCCGCGGTCGGAGCGGAAACCAGGCGACGATATCCGTAATCCAGCGCTCAGCTCTCCTGTTCCGCACGTGGTGTAAGTCCTGCGCCACGCACCGTGTCCGCCGTACGGATTACGTTCCCCGCAGCCGTGTCCGTTCGACCGTGCGCAACTTCCCCACCATTAGATCTAAAGCTGCTTAGCCGTAGCCGCGGGTGACAGAATATCATCTTCTCCCGCGTTCGGTTCGATTTCAATACATTATCATGTACTGCTCGTCGGAAAACGGTGCGAGTATTACGGGTCACGACCACGGGAACCTTACACCGGGTCCGGCCTTCCAGCTAATCCGGACGGGATGTATCGCTCGCGTTTCAGTACGATTTTCGTGCGTGTACGTATGGTCCCTCGGTCCTATTTTCTTCGCCTCTCGTTACGTAAGCTTAACTTCTTTGCATTCTCGTCGAGATCGTTTGGGTTTTTTTTTCATTTTTGTCACGAGTAACTTGATCCCCGGCTTAATGCGTTGTTCCCGTCGAGTTCTTGCTTACATAGATAATACTATAACGTACTCGAGTCGGTATACCTCCCGTACTGTTTTGAAAAAAATATTTTTATTTCACCGCATAAGGGTCGGGTCAAAGTGAAACGGTTTTTAAAAATTATATATACTAGAATAAGAATACTCTACCCTCAGGTCAACTTTAAGTCAACACTGCAAACAAAATCATCCCCTCTTCTCAGTCTCAGCTGCTAAAATAAATAAGACAGCTAAGGATATGCCTCAAAGCACCATGGTTTACGAGAATTCGCCAAATGCATTACGGTACGGAAACACCCCTTATAAATACATGGATTAGAACCCAATTAAATAACTTCCACGCCAAGATCAAAGACTCGGATGAAGCACGCCAATACGATCTCGTAAAAAACCATACGACGGACGAATGCGGCCTCGACTCTCTCAAGATTTATTCTTGTAACAGACACAGAAGAATCTTCATCATCAGACGAAGATATTTACTAAACAAAAAAATCTTGCTATATTAATAATATCGCTGTAAAACTACCTTTGGTATCATATCATTAATCTATAGGTCTCTAATAAAATTAAAATTGTATTTATTTATTTCATAATTTAATTACTAATTCATTAATTGAAACATTGTAAATCAAAATACTTGTTATATCACCAGGTGTGCTGAAACATTTTACTGTCATAATGAATAAAAAACGAAACTATATATTTGGTGAGTACGTAACAGCTATATGTAGTTGTCACACATGCGTTGTCGACCACCGCTAAGTCGGCCAACGTTTATCGTAATAATCGTTTCCGGCAGTTTCAAAATGTGACTCGGAAAAACGCAACTAGCATATCACGTGACCCGTGATGCCGTTATGATATAATTCTGTGTTTGACATTTGCGACACAGCGGGGGTAGTGCGAATGCAGATGGTTGGGTGGTTATAACGAACGTAACGTTTGTGAAGAGTACGTCTATCAAATAATTTCATCCATCGGCGTCGTGGAACGTAAAGATGCAGCGTCCCGTTAAAGACCAACCTGTCGGATATGTTGGTTTTCGGTTTAACATCACGTTGCGGGAAAATCGTCAGGATTTCGCGATAAGTGCAAACTAAGTTTCGCAAACTCATCAAAAATCTTATAAATCTATTGGCATAATATATCACGTAGCGTTCCCTAGAGGAAAATCTGCTCGGTAACCCGGGTATTTTCGACCGATTCAATATACGGTATAATATAAATCTTATTATATATGTTCACAATATAACAAAAATAAAATCGAAAGAATACAAATCGAATTATCAGTTACAGCTATAATGACGTATTTTGGGGACGTACGGTGATATTTGTAAAAGTTGATTTTTTCTACGGTTAGGAAATGAAATTATGTTTGATAACCGTTGGCGTCTGCAGATTTACCGTCGAAATAACGCGCACCGAGTTAACTAAAACTACAGGGCCGTAGCCAGTAGGTAGACCTGGTAGGCCCGGGCCAACCCAGATTTTCTCTAAAAAGAAAAAGAAGTATTTCAACGATGAGAAGAATGAAAACATACCTCAGGTCAATTATAAAAATTCCTAGGCTAAACGATTTCACGTTAATTTCCATAGAAAGGGAAATAAGTGATCAATTTATTCATTATTGATAATCCATCGGCTGTTGTTGATGAGTTTTGGAAATCACAAAGGAAAGAAGATAGAATTTCGACTTTGAAAATATGTTATAAACGGACGATACATATATGTTGTAAGTTACGAGTATAATAGTTAATAATTATAAAAAAGTTATCTTGTAAGCACTCTTGTATTAGGATAAATAAAAATTGCAAACTTTGCCTTAAGTTATAAATGATTAATAAAAATAATCATTGGTCACTTAGTAATTATAGGAGGCCAATACCAAAATTAAGATTAGTCCAAAACAGTGGATGGTTTATGCGGGCCTAAAAAAAATGTATAACTAACGACCCAGTAAAACTACCAGAAAAAAACTGTTTAAAAGAAAAACGATGTTAAACCTCATCGTGAAACGTACATAACTATTTCTTTCGGAATCTAAACATGTATCGGGAGGTCCTTCCGGGGCACAATCGACGGCTTCGTCACGTGGTATGATGAATAATCATCTTATATAATTGTCGTGCGCCGAAACACAAGAATGACGTGGGAAAAACGTGTGCAACTATATTATCTCCCATAAAACACACGCGCGTCGATTGCATTATACTTACGGGTGTCAAGTGTTTGAAACGTTTGACGGCGGTTTATGCGTTTATTATACTGAATATTATACGATCGCCCACGCGCTGCGTGCGGTGACCGCCGATATCCGTAAACCATTGACCGTCAGCCAGTTCCGTTATCCTAAAAATATTTGGTCACCCGTGGAACACGGAGTGAAAAACGCACGGGAGCGTGAAACCGTCTGGGTAATAATATGATTGTAAACGTGTCACAATAAGCGGTCAAACGCCTTTTGAATCGCAGGCCGGAGTATTAAAACCACGCGTTCGTTGTTGTTCGAAAAAAGAAAAAAAATGGCTTACCGCGCGCATGTATGATTGTTGTATTAAAAGAGGTTAGTTTATACCAGTGGTTCTCAACGGGGGTGATATCACCCCCCCCCAGTGGACGGTGAAGGGTTACCGAGGGGCGATGAACTAGTTTTAGGCGGGAGGGGGGCGGTGAACTAGGTTAGGGGGGCGGCGAGGGTTTTCACGGAAAAACGTTGTACATTGGGGTGGGTCATTTTTTTATTTTTTTCATTTTTTTATAGGCACAGCGATAAAAAGGTGCCAAATAGAGCTTAAATGACGTGTGTAAAGTTTAATTTAATTTAAAGGTGTTTAACTGCCTCCGGATTGTCGTCAAAGTTTCAAATTTTTAATACATATATTTGATCGGAAAAAAATAATCGGTTTACTGTCTAAATTTGGCTATTACGTAATAATACGTATATTATCTTTAAATATAATATTATTATCGTTGTAAAACAAAATTAAATCATAAATAAAACCGATACACTTGGATTTTATCTTAGCGATACGTAATTGTCGTAAATATGATATAAACGAAAGATTATTGCTAGCCGTCGCTGTTGTTGTAATATATATTAGGTACACGACTAAGGTGGGGAAAACACTGCCACTTGGCTAATGACGATCAGACGATGCTATGTGGTATGCGTTAAGACTTTTGTATCAATCAGTATTGCCTTAGATAATTACAGAAGAACTTGTGTTGTGAGTTTGTGACCGACGACCGTTCACGTGTTTTAAAGTATGGAACGTACTCGTAACGCTTGGAAATGTCACTTGTTTGGTGATTCTTGTGACGTTGAAGATAATATATTGCCAACATACCAAGACATTATGAAGTTTTACGAGTGGACCCGGCACAAAATAAAATACGAAAATGAAACTAAAAAAGACCCAACATATAAAGAAATAGAAACTATTGTCATTACAAGAATTGAAAATATATGGATAAAAGCTTCTATTCCTATTGTCGAAAGCAAACGAATAAAAGCAATGTTAAAAACTTATCATTCAAAATGCAAAAACCTACTTAAATCCCACCCTAAAATACCGGATAAAAAATTAGTAGAGTTTCGTCGAAGTAGTAAAGCTTTGTTTGATATTGCAACATGTAAGTGTAAAGATATTAAAAATTGCATTTGTCCAAGAATAAAAAAAATACCTGTGAGGGAACAGAACTTTTTAATCGACCAACGTACATCGAGAAAAATGGTGATTGGTTCAATAGACATCGACACGACAAACCAAATGAGGAATACTATGAAAATAAAGTTGGCGAGACAAAAATTGCAGTGTAATTCTCAAACAGAAATAATAGAAAAACTAAATATTTCAATTTCGTCTACATCTAGTGAATATGATAGTGAAGGTGATAATAAACTCCAAAAACAATCACAACCCCCCAAGACTGTTTCTAAACCTAAATCTACCATTAAAATCGATTATGCTTTATTATCAAAAACATGCGATAGATATAGAGTTTCAGACAGAGCTGGGGCGGCTATTGCCTAAGCACTCGGCAGTATTGCATAATGCAAACTGTGATAGTTCGGAAGTTATTGACAAAAATAAGCTTCGCCGAAAGCGTAAAAAAACAAGACATATTTTAGCACAGGAACCAGTTTTACAAATATCTGCTTTATATTTTGACGGCCGAAAGGACAAAACCTTATGTAATATTGAGAAAGATGGACAAAAGTATCGACAAATTATTCTAGAAGAACACATTTCTTTAATAAAAGAACCAACAATGTACATGGTGCAACCTAAAAATAATACATACTTGATAATCCATATAATAGCTATCAATCACTATAAAAAATAATAGGTACCTACTATCATTGATTACAAATACTAGTATGTATTTATAATCAATGGTACTATGTTGAGCAATGCACAATAACCTTTGATTTTTTTCCAATTTATTATCTTTATTATTTTGGCGATTGTGCGTGCACATTATATTTTATTACACTGTATTATCTTAAATTTTAGAATTCTCACATATGGGGACGTTAAAAAATTGATTGCTGCTCAAGGGGGTAGTAACTTAAGAAAGGTTGAGAAACACTGGTTTATACCGATGCGCAGCACGCACAGTGCGACTTTTTTAACGCGAACCTCCGGGGTTGGTATCTCTGTATGTTATGATATTTTGTCATGTCGGTGGTCTTCGATCCTATTCTCGCGTGGTCACATTGATAACGTGAAAATGACGAATAAAACATTGTGGAAAATCGATTATTATTATATTATTTATATTAACTTATAGTATTTGTAATAAAAAGTCAAAGTTTTTAAAATTTCAAAACACTGTTACACGCGTACATAATATAAGTAAATCTCCCACAGCTTTATAATGGCCAAAGAAGAACCCCCGCGGTGTCCAAGTCACTATCAAACATATTCTCACTGAATGCCGTTTGTACCACAGCATCCGAACTAATCTCAACATGCCCGAATCACTTGCCGAAATACTCCACATTCACCCTCAAACCATAGCCAACCTCATTAAATTCATCACAGCCGCCATTAGCTTCAAACCATAATTTAAAAAGTCCACAATACCTAAATTTATTTAATCATCTACAAACCCAATGGCCCATGTTGTCGAGGGTTCTTCTCTTTAATAAAAAAATTACGGTAACACTCATACATGTACGGAAATAATTGGCGAGTCGCGAGTTCATGCATATTGAACCGGCTTCATAGTGTAATTGCGAGTTTTGTATTGTTTTAAAAAATTGCTTGATTGTGCCCATGACCCCATGTGATGATTACATATATGTAAATGATAGCTATATTTAAGTTTGACTTATCTTCGTGCGACATGGACTTACTTCTGGTTCTTAACCCATTATAAATAACGTTTTTTTTTTTAATTTGTATGAAAAATGAACTGTGTTATTTTAAATATAACAAAACTTTGTATTTGAAATACCCCAACGTAAGGTCACGGACATTTCAATTTCTAGTAGAATCCGTTGCATGATTTTTATGAACAGTAATCGTCAGAGTAGATAGATAGTTTTTTTTGAAACCGGAAGTTTCGGCGTAATCAATAAAATCCCGTCTTACGTCGCGTGAGCTTTGAAAACGGGTCGCGGTAAATAAATCTCAATTCTACCAAGAAGATCTATGTGAAAACGGTCGGACTCAAATGTTACGCTAATCAGTTTTTATATCATTGTAAACTTCAAGTAATACAAATTAAATTTTTCAAAATTAAATAATACCCTAGGAAAATGTAATCTTTTATTTATTCGGTTTACAAGGGCACTTCCACTACGGCACATCACGACGTTGAGAAATGTTAGATTCTTTCATTTTTATGGCTAACAGAGCTCATATGGATCGCGAGCCAAAACCACTGGTACATGTTATACACTCGAGTGGAGTGGTTCATTTCGTCCGTAACCGGAACAGAATATTATTGCATTGTTTTCGTTTTACACGTACCTATTTCTTATGAATTGTTCGCGTTTTACGCAAAAATATTGAACTATGCGATTTGATATGGTACACATGAATTCCGTATAAGTATTTGGAAATTTCAATACGTGGAATACGGGCGTTCGAGTTTGGTACGCTTTGACGGGACTGTAAAAATGCGTATGTCATTTTCTCACCGTTGAACTATATTATGTGTCGAAATGTGAACACAATCAACGCATAATGCGTATATTATTATCATAATGAGGGCTGGGAATACATAAGGGGCCCATAAGACCGTAAATAAATACTTATATTCCCAAAAACATTCGCTAAACAACATTCTAAATTAATGGACCACACTCCGTTTGTTTATTTTTCGCACTATCCGCTTGTTTATTTGTCATGGATTCAAGATTTTTACATAAGAGTTTTTCTATGTGGTTGTTATTCTTTAAAGATTTTTAGATTTTAGATTTTAGATTTAATAGAATTACAAGTTCAACCTTTATTATAAAGAAATTTGATTATTCTATTACATCAACCAAACTATATTTGGACCCGATCGGATGAAATCGGACCGATTTAGAGCGTTTTTAAATTTTATGAATCCGAATATTATTGTATTTTTAGCCGATTTCAAATCGTTTCTTCGCCATAACTCGGTTTCTATTAGACTTAGAGGGCTAAAAATGGTCGCATTGGAACTGCAAGGAAATTCTACGTCGATTTAACTATATTTAGACTCGATCGGATGAAATCGGACCGATTTAGAGCGTTTTTAAATGTTATGAATCCGAATATTATTTTATTTTTAGCCGATTTGAAATAGTTTTTTCGACATAAATCGGTCCTTATTAGATTTAGAGGGCTGAAATTGATCGCATTGGAACTGCAAGGAAATTCTACGTCGATTTAACTATATTTGGACCCGATCGGATGAAATCGGACCAATTAAGAGCGTTTTTAAATTTTATGAATCCGAATATTATTGTATTTTTAGCCGATTTCAAATTGTTTTTTCGACATAACATGGTCCATATTAAATTTAAATGGCTGGAATTGGTCTCATTGGAACTACAAGGAAATTCTACGTCGATTAAACTATATTTGGACCCGATCGGATGAAATCGGACCGATTAAGAGCGTTTTTAAATTTTATGAATCAGAATATTATTGTATTTTTAGCCGATCTCAAATAGTTTTTTCGCCATTTCTCGGCTGCTATTAGACTTAGAGGGCTAAAAATGGTCTCGTTGGAAGGGCAAGGAAATTCTACGTCGATTAGATATACTTGGACACGATTGGATGAAATCGGACCGATTTAGAGCATTTTTAAATAATATAAATCCGAATATTATTGTATTTTAACCCGATCTCAAATCGTTTTTTTGCCATTACTCAGCCGTTATTAGACTTAGAGGGCTGAAAATAGTCTCAATGGAACCGCAAGGAACTTCTACGTCTTATAGATATTTTTGGACACGAACGGATGAAATCGGACCGATTTAGAGCGTTTTTAAATGTTATGAATCCGATTATTATTCTATTTTTACCCGATCTCAAATCGTTTTTTCGACATAACTTGGTCCATATTAAATTTAGAGGGCTGGAATTAATTGCATTGGAACCACAAGGAAATTCTACGTCGATTTAACTATATTTGGACCTGATCGGATAAAATCGGACCGATTGAGAGCGTTTTTAAATTTTATGAATCCGAATATTATTGTATTTTTAGCCGATTTCAAATTGTTTTTTCGACATAACTTGGTCCATATTAGATTTAAAGGGCTGGAATTGGTCTCATTGGAACTACAAAGAAATTCTACGTCGATTAAACTATATTTGGACCCGATCCGATGAAATCGGACCGATTAAGAGCGTTTTTAAATGTTATGAATCCGATTAATTATTGTATTTTTACCTGATCTCAAATCGTTTTTTCGCCATTACTCTGCCGCTATTAGACTTAGAGGGCTGAAAATAGTCTCAATGGAACCGCAAGGAACTTCTACGTCTTATAGATATTTTTGTACCCGATCGGATGAAATCGGACCGATTTAGAGCGTTTTTAAATGTTATGAATCCGATTATTATTCTATTTTTACCCGATCTAAAATCGTTTTTTCGCCATTACTCAGCCGCTATTAGACTTAGAGGGCTGAAAATAGTCTCAATGGAACCGCAAGGAACTTCTACGTCTTATAGATATTTTTGTACCCGATCGGATGAAATCGGACCGATTTAGAGCGTTTTTAAATTTTATGAATCCGAAAATTATTGTATTTTTAGCCGATTTCAAATAGTTTTTTCGCCATTTCTCGGCTGCTATTAGACTTAGAGGGCTAAAAATGGTCTCGTTGGAAGGGCAAGGAAATTCTACGTCGATTAGATATACTTGGACCCGATTGGATGAAATCGGACCGATTTAGAGCATTTTTAAATAATATGAATCCGAATATTATTGTATTTTAACCCGATCTCAAATCGTTTTTTTGCCATTACTCAGCCGTTATTAGACTTAGAGGGCTGAAAATAGTCTCAATGGAACCGCAAGGAACTTCTACGTCTTATAGATATTTTTGGACACGAACGGATGAAATCGGACCGATTTAGAGCGTTTTTAAATGTTATGAATCCGAATATTATTCTATTTTTACCCGATCTCAAATCGTTTTTTCGCCATTACTCAGCCGCCATAAGACTTAGAGGGCTGAAAATAGTCTCAATGGAACCGCAAGGAACTTCTACGTCTTATAGATATTTTTGTACCCGATCGGATGAAATCGGACCGATTTAGAGCGTTTTTAAATGTTATGAATCCGATTATTATTGTATTTTTACCCGATCTCAAATCGTTTTTTCGCCATTACTCTTCCGCTATTAGACTTAAAGGGCTGAAATTCGTCTCAATGGAACCGCAAAGAAATTCTACGTCGATTTAACTATATTTGGACCTGATCGGATGAAATCGGACCGATTTAGAGCGTTTTTAAATTTTATGCATCCGAAAATTATTGTATTTTTAGCCGATTTCAAATTGTTTTTTCGACATAACATGGTCCATATTAGATTTAGAGGGCTGAAATTAGTCTCATTTTGAAGCGCAAGGAAATTCTACGTCGATTTAACTATATTTGGACCTGATCGGATAAAATCGGACAGATTGAGAGCGTTTTTAAATTTTATGAATCCGAATATTATTGTATTTTTAGCCGATTTCAAATTGTTTTTTCGACATAACTTGGTCCATATTAAATTTAAAGGGCTGGAAGTGGTCTCATTGGAACTGCAAGGAATTTCTACGTCTTATAGATATTTTTGTACCCGATCGGATGAAATCGGACCGATTTAGAGCGTTTTTAAATGTTATGAATCCGATTATTATTGTATTTTTACCTGATCTTAAATCGTTTTTTCGCCATTACTCAGCCGCTATTTGACTTAGAGGGCTGAAAATAGTCTCAATGGAACCGCAAGGAACTTCTACTTCTTATAGATATTTTTGTACCCGATCGGATGAAATCGGACCGATTTAGAGCGTTTTTAAATGTTATAAATCCGATTAATTATTGTATTTTTACCTGATCTCAAATCGTTTTTTCGCCATTACTCTTCCGCTATTAGACTTAAAGGGCTGAAATTCGTCTCAATGGAACTGCAAAGAAATTCTACGTCGATTTAACTATATTTGGACCTGATCGGATGAAATCGGACCGATTTAGAGCGTTTTTAAATTTTATGAATCCGAAAATTATTGTATTTTTAGCCGATTTCAAATTGTTTTTTCGACATAACTTGGTCCATATTAGATTTAGAGGGCTGAAATTAGTCTCATTTTGAAGCGCAAGGAAATTCTACGTCGATTTAACTATATTTGGACCTGATCGGATAAAATCGGACAGATTGAGAGCGTTTTTAAATTTTATGAAACCGAATATTATTGTATTTTTAGCCGATTTCAAATTGTTTTTTCGACATAACTTGGTCCATATTAAATTTAAAGGGCTGGAAGTGGTCTCATTGGAACTGCAAGGAAATTCTACGTCTTATAGATATTTTTGTACCCGATCGGATGAAATCGGACCGATTTAGAGCGTTTTTAAATTTTATGAATCCGAAAATTATTGTATTTTTAGCCGATTTCAAATTCTTTTTTCGACATAACTTGGTCCATGTTAGATTTAGAGGGCTGGAATTAATTGCATTGGAACCGCAAGGAAATTCTACGTCGATTTAATTATATTTGGACCTGATCGGATAAAATCGGACCGATTGAGAGCGTTTTTAAATTTTATGAATCCGAATATTATTGTATTTTTAGCCGATTTCAAATTGTTTTTTCGACATAACTTGGTCCATATTAGATTTAAAGGGCTGGAATTGGTCTCATTGGAACTACAAGGAAATTCTACGTCGATTAAACTATATTTGGACCCGATCGGATGAAATCGGACCGATTAAGAGCGTTTTTAAATGTTATGAATCCGATTAATTATTGTATTTTTACCTGATCTCAAATCGTTTTTTCGCCATTACTCTGCCGCTATTAGACTTAAAGGGCTGAAATTTGTCTCAATGGAACTGCAAAGAAATTCTACGTCGATTTAACTATATTTGGACCTGATCGGATGAAATCGGACCGATTTAGAGCGTTTTTAAATGTTATGAATCCGATTATTATTCTATTTTTACCCGATCTCAAATCGTTTTTTCGACATAACTTGGTCCATATTAAATTTAGAGGGCTGGAATTAATTGCATTGGAACCACAAGGAAATTCTACGTCGATTTAACTATATTTGGACCTGATCGGATAAAATCGGACCGATTGAGAGCGTTTTTAAATTTTATGAATCCGAATATTATTGTATTTTTAGCCGATTTCAAATTGTTTTTTCGACATAACTTGGTCCATATTAGATTTAAAGGGCTGGAATTGGTCTCATTGGAACTACAAAGAAATTCTACGTCGATTAAACTATATTTGGACCCGATCCGATGAAATCGGACCGATTAAGAGCGTTTTTAAATGTTATGAATCCGAATATTATTGTATTTTTAGCCGATTTCAAATTGTTTTTTCGACATAACTTGGTCCATATTAGACTTAGAGGGCTGAAAATAGTCTCAATGGAACCGCAAGGAACTTCTACGTCTTATAGATATTTTTGTACCCGATCGGATGAAATCGGACCGATTTAGAGCGTTTTTAAATGTTATGAATCCGATTATTATTCTATTTTTACCCGATCTAAAATCGTTTTTTCGCCATTACTCAGCCGCTATTAGACTTAGAGGGCTGAAAATAGTCTCAATGGAACCGCAAGGAACTTCTACGTCTTATAGATATTTTTGTACCCGATCGGATGAAATCGGACCGATTTAGAGCGTTTTTAAATTTTATGAATCCGAAAATTATTGTATTTTTAGCCGATTTCAAATAGTTTTTTCGCCATTTCTCGGCTGCTATTAGACTTAGAGGGCTAAAAATGGTCTCGTTGGAAGGGCAAGGAAATTCTACGTCGATTAGATATACTTGGACCCGATTGGATGAAATCGGACCGATTTAGAGCATTTTTAAATAATATGAATCCGAATATTATTGTATTTTAACCCGATCTCAAATCGTTTTTTTGCCATTACTCAGCCGTTATTAGACTTAGAGGGCTGAAAATAGTCTCAATGGAACCGCAAGGAACTTCTACGTCTTATAGATATTTTTGGACACGAACGGATGAAATCGGACCGATTTAGAGCGTTTTTAAATGTTATGAATCCGAATATTATTCTATTTTTACCCGATCTCAAATCGTTTTTTCGCCATTACTCAGCCGCCATAAGACTTAGAGGGCTGAAAATAGTCTCAATGGAACCGCAAGGAACTTCTACGTCTTATAGATATTTTTGTACCCGATCGGATGAAATCGGACCGATTTAGAGCGTTTTTAAATGTTATGAATCCGATTATTATTGTATTTTTACCCGATCTCAAATCGTTTTTTCGCCATTACTCTTCCGCTATTAGACTTAAAGGGCTGAAATTCGTCTCAATGGAACCGCAAAGAAATTCTACGTCGATTTAACTATATTTGGACCTGATCGGATGAAATCGGACCGATTTAGAGCGTTTTTAAATTTTATGCATCCGAAAATTATTGTATTTTTAGCCGATTTCAAATTGTTTTTTCGACATAACTTGGTCCATATTAGATTTAGAGGGCTGAAATTAGTCTCATTTTGAAGCGCAAGGAAATTCTACGTCGATTTAACTATATTTGGACCTGATCGGATAAAATCGGACAGATTGAGAGCGTTTTTAAATTTTATGAATCCGAATATTATTGTATTTTTAGCCGATTTCAAATTGTTTTTTCGACATAACTTGGTCCATATTAAATTTAAAGGGCTGGAAGTGGTCTCATTGGAACTGCAAGGAATTTCTACGTCTTATAGATATTTTTGTACCCGATCGGATGAAATCGGACCGATTTAGAGCGTTTTTAAATGTTATGAATCCGATTATTATTGTATTTTTACCTGATCTTAAATCGTTTTTTCGCCATTACTCAGCCGCTATTTGACTTAGAGGGCTGAAAATAGTCTCAATGGAACCGCAAGGAACTTCTACTTCTTATAGATATTTTTGTACCCGATCGGATGAAATCGGACCGATTTAGAGCGTTTTTAAATGTTATAAATCCGATTAATTATTGTATTTTTACCTGATCTCAAATCGTTTTTTCGCCATTACTCTTCCGCTATTAGACTTAAAGGGCTGAAATTCGTCTCAATGGAACTGCAAAGAAATTCTACGTCGATTTAACTATATTTGGACCTGATCGGATGAAATCGGACCGATTTAGAGCGTTTTTAAATTTTATGAATCCGAAAATTATTGTATTTTTAGCCGATTTCAAATTGTTTTTTCGACATAACTTGGTCCATATTAGATTTAGAGGGCTGAAATTAGTCTCATTTTGAAGCGCAAGGAAATTCTACGTCGATTTAACTATATTTGGACCTGATCGGATAAAATCGGACAGATTGAGAGCGTTTTTAAATTTTATGAAACCGAATATTATTGTATTTTTAGCCGATTTCAAATTGTTTTTTCGACATAACTTGGTCCATATTAAATTTAAAGGGCTGGAAGTGGTCTCATTGGAACTGCAAGGAAATTCTACGTCTTATAGATATTTTTGTACCCGATCGGATGAAATCGGACCGATTTAGAGCGTTTTTAAATTTTATGAATCCGAAAATTATTGTATTTTTAGCCGATTTCAAATTCTTTTTTCGACATAACTTGGTCCATGTTAGATTTAGAGGGCTGGAATTAATTGCATTGGAACCGCAAAGAAATTCTACGTCGATTTAATTATATTTGGACCTGATCGGATAAAATCGGACCGATTGAGAGCGTTTTTAAATTTTATGAATCCGAATATTATTGTATTTTTAGCCGATTTCAAATTGTTTTTTCGACATAACTTGGTCCATATTAGATTTAAAGGGCTGGAATTGGTCTCATTGGAACTACAAGGAAATTCTACGTCGATTAAACTATATTTGGACCCGATCGGATGAAATCGGACCGATTAAGAGCGTTTTTAAATGTTATGAATCCGATTAATTATTGTATTTTTACCTGATCTCAAATCGTTTTTTCGCCATTACTCTGCCGCTATTAGACTTAAAGGGCTGAAATTTGTCTCAATAGAACTGCAAAGAAATTCTACGTCGATTTAACTATATTTGGACCTGATCGGATGAAATCGGACCGATTTAGAGCGTTTTTAAGTTTTATGAATCCGAAAATTATTGTATTTTTAGCCGATTTCAAATTGTTTTTTCGACATAACTTGGTCCATATTAGATTTAGAGGGCTGGAATTAATTGCATTGGAACCGCAAGGAAATTCTACGTCGATTTAACTATATTTGGACCTGATCGGATAAAATCGGACCGATTTAGAGCGTTTTTAAATTTTATGAATCCGAATATTATTGTATTTTTAGCCGATTTCAAATTGTTTTTTCGACATAACTTGGTCCATATTAGATTTAAAGGGCTGTAATTGGTCTCAATAGAACCGCAAGGAACTTCTACGTCTTATAGATATTTTTGGACACGAACGGATGAAATCGGACCGATTTAGAGCGTTTTTAAATGTTATGAATCCGAATATTATTCTATTTTTACCCGATCTCAAATCGTTTTTTCGCCATTACTCAACCGCCATAATACTTAGAGGGCTGAAAATAGTCTCAGTAAAACCGCAAGGAACTTCTACGTCTTATAGATATTTTTGTACCCGATCGGATGAAATCGGACCGATTTAGAGCGTTTTTAAATGTTATGAATCCGATTATTATTGTATTTTTACCCGATCTCAAATCGTTTTTTCGCCATTACTCAGCCGCTATTTGACTTAGAGGGCTGAAAATAGTCTCAATGGAACCGCAAGGAACTTCTACGTCTTATAGATATTTTTGTACCCGATCGGATGAAATCGGACCGATTTAGAGCGTTTTTAAATGTTATGAATCCGATTAATTATTGTATTCTTACCTGATCTCAAATCGTTTTTTCGCCATTACTCTTCCGCTATTAGACTTAAAGGGCTGAAAATCGTCTCATTTTGAAGCGCAAGGAAATTCTACGTCGATTTAACTATATTTGGACCTGATCGGATGAAATCGGACCGATTTAGAGCGTTTTTAAATTTTATGAATCCGAAAATTATTGTATTTTTAGCCGATTTCAAATTTTTTTTTCGACATAACTTGGTCCATATTAGATTCAGAGGGCTGAAATTAGTCTCATTTTGAAGCGCAAGGAAATTCTACGTCGATTTAACTATATTTGGACCTGATCGGATAAAATCGGACAGATTGAGAGCGTTTTTAAATTTTATGAATCCGAATATTATTGTATTTTTAGCCGATTTCAAATTGTTTTTTCGACATAACTTGGTCCATATTAAATTTAAAGGGCTGGAAGTGGTCTCATTGGAACTGCAAGGAAATTCTACGTCTTATAGATATTTTTGTACCCGATCGGATGAAATCGGACCGATTTAGAGCGTTTTTAAATTTTATGAATCCGAAAATTATTGTATTTTTGCCGATTTCAAATTATTTTTTCGACATAACTTGGTCCATATTAGATTTAGAGGGCTGGAATTAATTGCATTGGAACCGCAAGGAAATTCTACGTCGATTTAATTATATTTGGACCTGATCGGATAAAATCGGACCGATTGAGAGCGTTTTTAAATTTTATGAATCCGAATATTATTGTATTTTTAGCCGATTTCAAATTGTTTTTTCGACATAACTTGGTCCATATTAGATTTAAAGGGCTGGAATTGGTCTCATTGGAACTACAAGGAAATTCTACGTCTTATAGATATTTTTGTACCCGATCGGATGAAATCGGACCGATTTAGAGCGTTTTTAAATGTTATGAATCCGATTATTATTGTATTTTTACCTGATCTTAAATCGTTTTTTCGCCATTACTCAGCCGCTATTTGACTTAGAGGGCTGAAAATAGTCTCAATGGAACCGCAAGGAACTTCTACTTCTTATAGATATTTTTGTACCCGATCGGATGAAATCGGACCGATTTAGAGCGTTTTTAAATGTTATAAATCCGATTAATTATTGTATTTTTACCTGATCTCAAATCGTTTTTTCGCCATTACTCTTCCGCTATTAGACTTAAAGGGCTGAAATTCGTCTCAATGGAACTGCAAAGAAATTCTACGTCGATTTAACTATATTTGGACCTGATCGGATGAAATCGGACCGATTTAGAGCGTTTTTAAATTTTATGAATCCGAAAATTATTGTATTTTTAGCCGATTTCAAATTGTTTTTTCGACATAACTTGGTCCATATTAGATTTAGAGGGCTGAAATTAGTCTCATTTTGAAGCGCAAGGAAATTCTACGTCGATTTAACTATATTTGGACCTGATCGGATAAAATCGGACAGATTGAGAGCGTTTTTAAATTTTATGAAACCGAATATTATTGTATTTTTAGCCGATTTCAAATTGTTTTTTCGACATAACTTGGTCCATATTAAATTTAAAGGGCTGGAAGTGGTCTCATTGGAACTGCAAGGAAATTCTACGTCTTATAGATATTTTTGTACCCGATCGGATGAAATCGGACCGATTTAGAGCGTTTTTAAATTTTATGAATCCGAAAATTATTGTATTTTTAGCCGATTTCAAATTCTTTTTTCGACATAACTTGGTCCATGTTAGATTTAGAGGGCTGGAATTAATTGCATTGGAACCGCAAAGAAATTCTACGTCGATTTAATTATATTTGGACCTGATCGGATAAAATCGGACCGATTGAGAGCGTTTTTAAATTTTATGAATCCGAATATTATTGTATTTTTAGCCGATTTCAAATTGTTTTTTCGACATAACTTGGTCCATATTAGATTTAAAGGGCTGGAATTGGTCTCATTGGAACTACAAGGAAATTCTACGTCGATTAAACTATATTTGGACCCGATCGGATGAAATCGGACCGATTAAGAGCGTTTTTAAATGTTATGAATCCGATTAATTATTGTATTTTTACCTGATCTCAAATCGTTTTTTCGCCATTACTCTGCCGCTATTAGACTTAAAGGGCTGAAATTTGTCTCAATAGAACTGCAAAGAAATTCTACGTCGATTTAACTATATTTGGACCTGATCGGATGAAATCGGACCGATTTAGAGCGTTTTTAAGTTTTATGAATCCGAAAATTATTGTATTTTTAGCCGATTTCAAATTGTTTTTTCGACATAACTTGGTCCATATTAGATTTAGAGGGCTGGAATTAATTGCATTGGAACCGCAAGGAAATTCTACGTCGATTTAACTATATTTGGACCTGATCGGATAAAATCGGACCGATTTAGAGCGTTTTTAAATTTTATGAATCCGAATATTATTGTATTTTTAGCCGATTTCAAATTGTTTTTTCGACATAACTTGGTCCATATTAGATTTAAAGGGCTGTAATTGGTCTCAATAGAACCGCAAGGAACTTCTACGTCTTATAGATATTTTTGGACACGAACGGATGAAATCGGACCGATTTAGAGCGTTTTTAAATGTTATGAATCCGAATATTATTCTATTTTTACCCGATCTCAAATCGTTTTTTCGCCATTACTCAACCGCCATAATACTTAGAGGGCTGAAAATAGTCTCAGTAAAACCGCAAGGAACTTCTACGTCTTATAGATATTTTTGTACCCGATCGGATGAAATCGGACCGATTTAGAGCGTTTTTAAATGTTATGAATCCGATTATTATTGTATTTTTACCCGATCTCAAATCGTTTTTTCGCCATTACTCAGCCGCTATTTGACTTAGAGGGCTGAAAATAGTCTCAATGGAACCGCAAGGAACTTCTACGTCTTATAGATATTTTTGTACCCGATCGGATGAAATCGGACCGATTTAGAGCGTTTTTAAATGTTATGAATCCGATTAATTATTGTATTCTTACCTGATCTCAAATCGTTTTTTCGCCATTACTCTTCCGCTATTAGACTTAAAGGGCTGAAAATCGTCTCATTTTGAAGCGCAAGGAAATTCTACGTCGATTTAACTATATTTGGACCTGATCGGATGAAATCGGACCGATTTAGAGCGTTTTTAAATTTTATGAATCCGAAAATTATTGTATTTTTAGCCGATTTCAAATTTTTTTTTCGACATAACTTGGTCCATATTAGATTCAGAGGGCTGAAATTAGTCTCATTTTGAAGCGCAAGGAAATTCTACGTCGATTTAACTATATTTGGACCTGATCGGATAAAATCGGACAGATTGAGAGCGTTTTTAAATTTTATGAATCCGAATATTATTGTATTTTTAGCCGATTTCAAATTGTTTTTTCGACATAACTTGGTCCATATTAAATTTAAAGGGCTGGAAGTGGTCTCATTGGAACTGCAAGGAAATTCTACGTCTTATAGATATTTTTGTACCCGATCGGATGAAATCGGACCGATTTAGAGCGTTTTTAAATTTTATGAATCCGAAAATTATTGTATTTTTGCCGATTTCAAATTATTTTTTCGACATAACTTGGTCCATATTAGATTTAGAGGGCTGGAATTAATTGCATTGGAACCGCAAGGAAATTCTACGTCGATTTAATTATATTTGGACCTGATCGGATAAAATCGGACCGATTGAGAGCGTTTTTAAATTTTATGAATCCGAATATTATTGTATTTTTAGCCGATTTCAAATTGTTTTTTCGACATAACTTGGTCCATATTAGATTTAAAGGGCTGGAATTGGTCTCATTGGAACTACAAGGAAATTCTACGTCGATTAAACTATATTTGGACCCGATCGGATGAAATCGGACCGATTAAGAGCGTTTTTAAATGTTATGAATCCGATTAATTATTGTATTTTTACCTGATCTCAAATAGTTTTTTCGCCATTTCTCGGCTGCTATTAGACTTAGAGGGCTAAAAATGGTCTCGTTGGAAGGGCAAGGAAATTCTACGTCGATTAGATATACTTGGACCCGATTGGATGAAATCGGACCGATTTAGAGCATTTTTAAATAATATGAATCCGAATATTATTGTATTTTAACCCGATCTCAAATCGTTTTTTTGCCATTACCCAGCCGTTATTAGACTTAGAGGGCTGAAAATAGTCTCAATAGAACCGCAAGGAACTTCTACGTCTTATAGATATTTTTGGACACGAACGGATGAAATCAGACCGATTTAGAGCGTTTTTAAATGTTATGAATCCGAATATTATTCTATTTTTACCCGATCTCAAATCGTTTTTTCGCCATTACTCAACCGCCATAATACTTAGAGGGCTGAAAATAGTCTCAGTAAAACCGCAAGGAAATTCTACGTCTTATAGATATTTTTGTACCCGATCGGATGAAATCGGACCGATTTAGAGCGTTTTTAAATGTTATGAATCCGATTATTATTGTATTTTTACCCGATCTCAAATCGTTTTTTCGCCATTACTCTTCCGCTATTAGACTTAAAGGGCTGAAAATCGTCTCATTTTGAAGCGCAAGGAAATTCTACGTCGATTTAACTATATTTGGACCTGATCGGATGAAATCGGACCGATTTAGAGCGTTTTTAAATTTTATGAATCCGAAAATTATTGTATTTTTAGCCGATTTCAAATTTTTTTTTCGACATAACTTGGTCCATATTAGATTCAGAGGGCTGAAATTAGTCTCATTTTGAAGCGCAAGGAAATTCTACGTCGATTTAACTATATTTGGACCTGATCGGATAAAATCGGACAGATTGAGAGCGTTTTTAAATTTTATGAATCCGAATATTATTGTATTTTTAGCCGATTTCAAATTGTTTTTTCGACATAACTTGGTCCATATTAAATTTAAAGGGCTGGAAGTGGTCTCATTGGAACTGCAAGGAAATTCTACGTCTTATAGATATTTTTGTACCCGATCGGATGAAATCGGACCGATTTAGAGCGTTTTTAAATTTTATGAATCCGAAAATTATTGTATTTTTGCCGATTTCAAATTGTTTTTTCGACATAACTTGGTCCATATTAGATTTAGAGGGCTGGAATTAATTGCATTGGAACCGCAAGGAAATTCTACGTCGATTTAATTATATTTGGACCTGATCGGATAAAATCGGACCGATTGAGAGCGTTTTTAAATTTTATGAATCCGAATATTATTGTATTTTTAGCCGATTTCAAATTGTTTTTTCGACATAACTTGGTCCATATTAGATTTAAAGGGCTGGAATTGGTCTCATTGGAACTACAAGGAAATTCTACGTCGATTAAACTATATTTGGACCCGATCGGATGAAATCGGACCGATTAAGAGCGTTTTTAAATGTTATGAATCCGATTAATTATTGTATTTTTACCTGATCTCAAATCGTTTTTTCGCCATTACTCTGCCGCTATTAGACTTAGAGGGCTGAAAATAGTCTCAATGGAACCGCAAGGAACTTCTACGTCTTATAGATATTTTTGTACCCGATCGGATGAAATCGGACCGATTTAGAGCGTTTTTAAATGTTATGAATCCGATTATTATTCTATTTTTACCCGATCTAAAATCGTTTTTTCGCCATTACTCAGCCGCTATTAGACTTAGAGGGCTGAAAATAGTCTCAATGGAACCGCAAGGAACTTCTACGTCTTATAGATATTTTTGTACCCGATCGGATAAAATCGGACCGATTGAGAGCGTTTTTAAATTTTATGAATCCGAATATTATTGTATTTTTAGCCGATTTCAAATCGTTTTTTTGCCATTACCCAGCCGTTATTAGACTTAGAGGGCTGAAAATAGTCTCAATAGAACCGCAAGGAACTTCTACGTCTTATAGATATTTTTGGACACGAACGGATGAAATCGGACCGATTTAGAGCGTTTTTAAATGTTATGAATCCGAATATTATTCTATTTTTACCCGATCTCAAATCGTTTTTTCGCCATTACTCTTCCGCTATTAGACTTAAAGGGCTGAAATTTGTCTCAATGGAACTGCAAAGAAATTCTACGTCGATTTAACTATATTTGGACCTGATCGGATGAAATCGGACCGATTTAGAGCGTTTTTAAATTTTATGAATCCGAAAATTATTGTATTTTTAGCCGATTTCAAATTGTTTTTTCGACATAACTTGGTCCATATTAGATTTAGAGGGCTGAAATTAGTCTCATTTTGAAGCGCAAGGAAATTCTACGTCGATTTAACTATATTTGGACCTGATCGGATAAAATCGGACAGATTGAGAGCGTTTTTAAATTTTATGAATCCGAATATTATTGTATTTTTAGCCGATTTCAAATTGTTTTTTCGACATAACTTGGTCCATATTAAATTTAAAGGGCTGGAAGTGGTCTCATTGGAACTGCAAGGAAATTCTACGTCTTATAGATATTTTTGTACCCGATCGGATGAAATCGGACCGATTTAGAGCGTTTTTAAATTTTATGAATCCGAAAATTATTGTATTTTTAGCCGATTTCAAATTGTTTTTTCGACATAACTTGGTCTATATTAGATTTAGAGGGCTGGAATTAATTGCATTGGAACCGCAAGGAAATTCTACGTCGATTTAACTATATTTGGACCTGATCGGATAAAATCGGACCGATTTAGAGCGTTTTTAAATTTTATGAATCCGAATATTATTGTATTTTTAGCCGATTTCAAATTGTTTTTTCGACATAACTTGGTCCATATTAGATGTAAAGGGCTGGAATTGGTCTCATTGGAACTACAAGGAAATTCTACGTCGATTAAACTATATTTGGACCCGATCGGATGAAATCGGACCGATTAAGAGCGTTTTTAAATGTTATGAATCCGATTAATTATTGTATTTTTACCTGATCTCAAATAGTTTTTTCGCCATTTCTCGGCTGCTATTAGACTTAGAGGGCTAAAAATGGTCTCGTTGGAAGGGCAAGGAAATTCTACGTCGATTAGATATACTTGGACCCGATTGGATGAAATCGGACCGATTTAGAGCATTTTTAAATAATATGAATCCGAATATTATTGTATTTTAACCCGATCTCAAATCGTTTTTTTGCCATTACCCAGCCGTTATTAGACTTAGAGGGCTGAAAATAGTCTCAATAGAACCGCAAGGAACTTCTACGTCTTATAGATATTTTTGGACACGAACGGATGAAATCGGACCGATTTAGAGCGTTTTTAAATGTTATGAATCCGAATATTATTCTATTTTTACCCGATCTCAAATCGTTTTTTCGCCATTACTCAACCGCCATAATACTTAGAGGGCTGAAAATAGTCTCAGTAAAACCGCAAGGAACTTCTACGTCTTATAGATATTTTTGTACCCGATCGGATGAAATCAGACCGATTTAGAGCGTTTTTAAATGTTATGAATCCGATTATTATTGTATTTTTACCCGATCTCAAATCGTTTTTTCGCCATTACTCAGCCGCTATTTGACTTAGAGGGCTGAAAATAGTCTCAATGGAACCGCAAGGAACTTCTACGTCTTATAGATATTTTTGTACCCGATCGGATGAAATCGGACCGATTTAGAGCGTTTTTAAATGTTATGAATCCGATTAATTATTGTATTCTTACCTGATCTCAAATCGTTTTTTCGCCATTACTCTTCCGCTATTAGACTTAAAGGGCTGAAAATCGTCTCATTTTGAAGCGCAAGGAAATTCTACGTCGATTTAACTATATTTGGACCTGATCGGATGAAATCGGACCGATTTAGAGCGTTTTTAAATTTTATGAATCCGAATATTATTGTATTTTTAGCCGATTTCAAATTTTTTTTTCGACATAACTTGGTCCATATTAGATTCAGAGGGCTGAAATTAGTCTCATTTTGAAGCGCAAGGAAATTCTACGTCGATTTAACTATATTTGGACCTGATCGGATAAAATCGGACAGATTGAGAGCGTTTTTAAATTTTATGAATCCGAATATTATTGTATTTTTAGCCGATTTCAAATTGTTTTTTCGACATAACTTGGTCCATATTAAATTTAAAGGGCTGGAAGTGGTCTCATTGGAACTGCAAGGAAATTCTACGTCTTATAGATATTTTTGTACCCGATCGGATGAAATCGGACCGATTTAGAGCGTTTTTAAATTTTATGAATCCGAAAATTATTGTATTTTTGCCGATTTCAAATTGTTTTTTCAACATAACTTGGTCCATATTAGATTTAGAGGGCTGGAATTAATTGCATTGGAACCGCAAGGAAATTCTACGTCGATTTAATTATATTTGGACCTGATCGGATAAAATCGGACCGATTGAGAGCGTTTTTAAATTTTATGAATCCGAATATTATTGTATTTTTAGCCGATCTCAAATCGTTTTTTCGCCATTACTCAGCCGCTATTTGACTTAGAGGGCTGAAAATAGTCTCAATGGAACCGCAAGGAACTTCTACGTCTTATAGATATTTTTGTACCCGATCGGATGAAATTGGACCGATTTAGAGCGTTTTTAAATGTTATGAATCCGATTAATTATTGTATTTTTACCTGATCTCAAATCGTTTTTTCGCCATTACTCTTCCGCTATTAGACTTAAAGGGCTGAAAATAGTCTCATTTTGAAGCGCAAGGAAATTTTACGTCGATTTAACTATATTTGGACCTGATCGGATGAAATCGGACCGATTTAGAGCGTTTTTAAATTTTATGAATCCGAAAATTATTGTATTTTAAGCCGATTTCAAATTTTTTTTTCGACATAACTTGGTCCATATTAGATTTAGAGGGCTGGAATTAATTGCATTGGAACCGCAAGGAAATTCTACGTCGATTAAACTATATTTGGACCCGATCGGATGAAATGGGACAGATTGAGAGCGTTTTTAAATTTTATGAATCCGAATATTATTGTATTTTTAGCCGATTTCAAATTGTTTTTTCGACATAACTTGGTCCATATTAAATTTAAAGGGCTGGAAGTGGTCTCATTGGAACTGCAAGGAAATTCTACGTCTTATGGATATTTTTGTACCCGATCGGATGAAATCGGACCGATTTAGAGCGTTTTTAAATTTTATGAATCCGAAAATTATTGTATTTTTAGCCGATTTCAAATTGTTTTTTCGACATAACTTGGTCCATATTAAATTTAGAGGACTGGAATTAATTGCATTGGAACCGCGAGGAAATTCTACGTCGATTTAACTATATTTGGACCTGATCGGATAAAATCGGACCGATTGAGAGCGTTTTTAAATTTTATGAATCCGAATATTATTGTATTTTTAGCCGATTTCAAATTGTTTTTTCGTCATAACATGGTCCATATTAGATTTAAAGGGCTGGAATTGGTCTCATTGGAACTACAAGGAAATTCTACGTCGATTAAACTATATTTGGACCCGATCGCATGAAATCGGACCGATTAAGAGCGTTTTTAAATGTCATGAATCCGATTAATTATTGTATTTTTACCTGATCTCAAATTGTTTTTTCGCCATTACTCTGCCGCTATTAGACTTAGAGGGCTGAAAGTAGTCTCAATGGAACCGCAAGGAACTTCTACGTCTTATAGATATTTTTGTACCCGATCGGATAAAATCGGACCGATTTAGAGCGTTTTTAAATTTTATGAATCCGAAAATTATTGTATTTTTAGCCGATTTCAAATTGTTTTTTCGTCATAACTTGGTCCATATTAGATTTAGAGGGCTGAAATTAGACTCATTGGAAGTGCAAAGAAATTCTACGTCGATTTAACTATATTTGGAGCTGATCGGATAAAATCGGACAGATTGAGAGCGTTTTTAAATTTTATGAATCCGAATATTATTGTATTTTTAGCCGATTTCAAATAGTTTTTTCGCCATTTCTCGGCTGCTATTAGACTTAGAGGGCTAAAAATGGTCTCGTTGGAAGGGCAAGGAAATTCTACGTCGATTAGATATACTTGGACCCGATTGGATGAAATCGGACCGATTTAGAGCATTTTTAAATAATATGAATCCGAATATTATTGTATTTTAACCCGATTTCAAATTGTTTTTTCGTCATAACTTGGTCCATATTAGATTTAGAGGGCTGAAATTAGTCTCATTGGAAGTGCAATGAAATTCTACGTCGATTTAACTATATTTGGAGCTGATCGGATAAAATCGGACAGATTGAGAGCGTTTTTAAATTTTATGAATCCGAATATTATTGTATTTTTAGCCGATTTCAAATAGTTTTTTCGCCATTTCTCGGCTGCTATTAGACTTAGAGGGCTAAAAATGGTCTCGTTGGAAGGGCAAGGAAATTCTACGTCGATTAAATATACTTGGACCCGATTGGATGAAATCGGACCGATTTAGAGCATTTTTAAATAATATGAATCCGAATATTATTGTATTTTAACCCGATCTCAAATCGTTTTTTTGCCATTACTCAGCCGTTATTAGACTTAGAGGGCTGAAAATAGTCTCAATGGAACCGCAAGGAACTTCTACGTCTTATAGATATTTTTGGACACGAACGGATGAAATCGGACCGATTTAGAGCGTTTTTAAATGTTATGAATCCGAATATTATTCTATTTTTACCCGATCTCAAATGGTTTTTTCGCCATTACTCAGCCGCCATAAGACTTAGAGGGCTGAAAATAGTCTCAATGGAACCGCAAGGAACTTCTACGTCTTATAGATATTTTTGTACCCGATCGGATGAAATCGGACCGATTTAGAGCGTTTTTAAATGTTATGAATCCGAATATTATTGTATTTTAACCCGATCTCAAATCGTTTTTTCGCCATTACTCAGCCGCTATTTGACTTAGAGGGCTGAAAATAGTCTCAATGGAACCGCAAGGAACTTCTACGTCTTATAGATATTTTTGTACCCGATCGGATGAAATCGGACCGATTTAGAGCGTTTTTAAATGTTATAAATCCGATTAATTATTGTATTTTTACCTGATCTCAAATCGTTTTTTCGCCATTACTCTTCCGCTATTAGACTTAAAGGGCTGAAATTCTTCTCAATGGAACTGCAAAGAAATTCTACGTCGATTTAACTATATTTGGACCTGATCGGATGAAATCGGACCGATTTAGAGCGTTTTTAAATTTTATGAATCCGAAAATTATTGTATTTTTAGCCGATTTCAAATTTTTTTTTCGACATAACTTGGTCCATATTAGATTCAGAGGGCTGAAATTAGTCTCATTTTGAAGCGCAAGGAAATTCTACGTCGATTTAACTATATTTGGACCTGATCGGATAAAATCGGACAGATTGAGAGCGTTTTTAAATTTTATGAATCCGAATATTATTGTATTTTTAGCCGATTTCAAATTGTTTTTTCGACATAACTTGGTCCATATTAAATTTAAAGGGCTGGAAGTGGTCTCATTGGAACTGCAAGGAACTTCTACGTCTTATAGATATTTTTGTACCCGATCGGATGAAATCGGACCGATTTAGAGCGTTTTTAAATTTTATGAATCCGAAAATTATTGTATTTTTGCCGATTTCAAATTGTTTTTTCAACATAACTTGGTCCATATTAGATTTAGAGGGCTGGAATTAATTGCATTGGAACCGCAAGGAAATTCTACGTCGATTTAATTATATTTGGACCTGATCGGATAAAATCGGACCGATTGAGAGCGTTTTTAAATGTTATAAATCCGATTAATTATTGTATTTTTACCTGATCTCAAATCGTTTTTTCGCCATTACTATTCCGCTATTATATTTAAAGGGCTGAAATTCGTCTCAATGGAACTGCAAAGAAATTCTACGTCGATTTAACTATATTTGGACCTGATCGGATGAAATCGGACCGATTTAGAGCGTTTTTAAATTTTATGAATCCGAAAATTATTGTATTTTTAGCCGATTTCAAATTGTTTTTTCGACATAACTTGGTCCATATTAGATTTAGAGGGCTGAAATTAGTCTCATTTTGAAGCGCAAGGAAATTCTACGTCGATTTAACTATATTTGGACCTGATCGGATAAAATCGGACAGATTGAGAGCGTTTTTAAATTTTATGAATCCGAATATTATTGTATTTTTAGCCGATTTCAAATTGTTTTTTCGACATAACTTGGTCCATATTAAATTTAAAGGGCTGGAAGTGGTCTCATTGGAACTGCAAGGAAATTCTACGTCTTATGGATATTTTTGTACCCGATCGGATGAAATCGGACCGATTTAGAGCGTTTTTAAATTTTATGAATCCGAAAATTATTGTATTTTTAGCCGATTTCAAATTGTTTTTTCGACATAACTTGGTCCATATTAAATTTAGAGGACTGGAATTAATTGCATTGGAACCGCGAGGAAATTCTACGTCGATTTAACTATATTTGGACCTGATCGGATAAAATCGGACCGATTGAGAGCGTTTTTAAATTTTATGAATCCGAATATTATTGTATTTTTAGCCGATTTCAAATTGTTTTTTCGTCATAACTTGGTCCATATTAGATTTAAAGGGCTGGAATTGGTCTCATTGGAACTACAAGGAAATTCTACGTCGATTAAACTATATTTGGACCCGATCGCATGAAATCGGACCGATTAAGAGCGTTTTTAAATGTCATGAATCCGATTAATTATTGTATTTTTACCTGATCTCAAATCGTTTTTTCGCCATTACTCTGCCGCTATTAGACTTAGAGGGCTGAAAGTAGTCTCAATGGAACCGCAAGGAACTTCTACGTCTTATAAATATTTTTGTACCCGATCGGATAAAATCGGACCGATTTAGAGTGTTTTTAAATTTTATGAATCCGAAAATTATTGTATTTTTAGCCGATTTCAAATTGTTTTTTCGTCATAACTTGGTCCATATTAGATTTAGAGGGCTGAAATTAGACTCATTGGAAGTGCAAAGAAATTCTACGTCGATTTAACTATATTTGGAGCTGATCGGATAAAATCGGACAGATTGAGAGCGTTTTTAAATTTTATGAATCCGAATATTATTGTATTTTTAGCCGATTTCAAATAGTTTTTTCGCCATTTCTCGGCTGCTATTAGACTTAGAGGGCTAAAAATGGTCTCGTTGGAAGGGCAAGGAAATTCTACGTCGATTAGATATACTTGGACCCGATTGGATGAAATCGGACCGATTTAGAGCATTTTTAAATAATATGAATCCGAATATTATTGTATTTTAACCCGATCTCAAATCGTTTTTTTGCCATTACTCAGCCGTTATTAGACTTAGAGGGCTGAAAATAGTCTCAATGGAACCGCAAGGAACTTCTACGTCTTATAGATATTTTTGGACACGAACGGATGAAATCGGACCGATTTAGAGCGTTTTTAAATGTTATGAATCCGAATATTATTCTATTTTTACCCGATCTCAAATGGTTTTTTCGCAATTACTCAACCGCCATAAGACATAGAGGGCTGAAAATAGTCTCAATGGAACCGCAAGGAACTTCTACGTCTTATAGATATTTTTGTACCCGATCGGATGAAATCGGACCGATTTAGAGCGTTTTTAAATGTTATGAATCCGATTATTATTGTATTTTTACCCGATCTCAAATCGTTTTTTCGCCATTACTCAGCCGCTATTTGTTTTAGAGGGCTGAAAATAGTCTCAATGGAACCGCAAGGAACTTCTACGTCTTATAGATATTTTTGTACCCGATCGGATGAAATCGGACCGATTTAGAGTGTTTTTAAATGTTATAAATCCGATTAATTATTGTATTTTTACCTGATCTCAAATCGTTTTTTCGCCATTACTCTTCCGCTATTAGACTTAAAGGGCTGAAATTCTTCTCAATGGAACTGCAAAGAAATTCTACGTCGATTTAACTATATTTGGACCTGATCGGATGAAATCGGACCGATTTAGAGCGTTTTTAAATTTTATGAATCCGAAAATTATTGTATTTTTAGCCGATTTCAAATTGTTTTTTCGTCATAACTTGGTCCATATTAGATTTAAAGGGCTGGAATTGGTCTCATTGGAACTACAAGGAAGTTCTACGTCGATTAAACTATATTTGGACCCGATCGGATGAAATCGGACCGATTAAGAGCGTTTTTAAATGTTATGAATCCGATTAATTATTGTATTTTTACCTGATCTCAAATCGTTTTTTCGCCATTACTCTGCCGCTATTAGACTTAGAGGGCTGAAAGTAGTCTCAATGGAACTGCAAGGAACTTCTACGTCTTATAGATATTTTTGTACCCGATCGGATAAAATCGGACCGATTTAGAGCGTTTTTAAATTTTATGAATCCGAAAATTATTGTATTTTTAGCCGATTTCAAATTGTTTTTTCGTCATAACTTGGTCCATATTAGATTTAGAGGGCTGAAATTAGTCTCATTGGAAGTGCAATGAAATTCTACGTCGATTTAACTATATTTGGAGCTGATCGGATAAAATCGGACAGATTGAGAGCGTTTTTAAATTTTATGAATCCGAATATTATTGTATTTTTAGCCGATTTCAAATAGTTTTTTCGCCATTTCTCGGCTGCTATTAGACTTAGAGGGCTAAAAATGGTCTCGTTGGAAGGGCAAGGAAATTCTACGTCGATTAAATATACTTGGACCCGATTGGATGAAATCGGACCGATTTAGAGCATTTTTAAATAATATGAATCCGAATATTATTGTATTTTAACCCGATCTCAAATCGTTTTTTTGCCATTACTCAGCCGTTATTAGACTTAGAGGGCTGAAAATAGTCTCAATGGAACCGCAAGGAACTTCTACGTCTTATAGATATTTTTGGACACGAACGGATGAAATCGGACCGATTTAGAGCGTTTTTAAATGTTATGAATCCGAATATTATTCTATTTTTACCCGATCTCAAATGGTTTTTTCGCCATTACTCAGCCGCCATAAGACTTAGAGGGCTGAAAATAGTCTCAATGGAACCGCAAGGAACTTCTACGTCTTATAGATATTTTTGTACCCGATCGGATGAAATCGGACCGATTTAGAGCGTTTTTAAATGTTATGAATCCGAATATTATTGTATTTTAACCCGATCTCAAATCGTTTTTTCGCCATTACTCAGCCGCTATTTGACTTAGAGGGCTGAAAATAGTCTCAATGGAACCGCAAGGAACTTCTACGTCTTATAGATATTTTTGTACCCGATCGGATGAAATCGGACCGATTTAGAGCGTTTTTAAATGTTATAAATCCGATTAATTATTGTATTTTTACCTGATCTCAAATCGTTTTTTCGCCATTACTCTTCCGCTATTAGACTTAAAGGGCTGAAATTCTTCTCAATGGAACTGCAAAGAAATTCTACGTCGATTTAACTATATTTGGACCTGATCGGATGAAATCGGACCGATTTAGAGCGTTTTTAAATTTTATGAATCCGAAAATTATTGTATTTTTAGCCGATTTCAAATTGTTTTTTCGACATAACTTGGTCCATATTAGATTTAGAGGGCTGAAATTAGTCTCATTTTGAAGCGCAAGGAAATTCTACGTCGATTTAACTATATTTGGACCTGATCGGATAAAATCGGACAGATTGAGAGCGTTTTTAAATTTTATGAATCCGAATATTATTGTATTTTTAGCCGATTTCAAATTGTTTTTCAACATAACTTGGTCCTTATTAAATTTAAAGGGCTGGAAGTGGTCTCATTGGAACTGCAAGGAAATTCTACGTCTTATAGATATTTTTGTACCCGATCGGATGAAATCGGACCGATTTAGAGCGTTTTTAAATGTTATGAATCCGAATATTATTCTATTTTTACCCGATCTCAAATCGTTTTTTCGCCATTACTCAGCCGCCATAAGACTTAGAGGGCTGAAAATTGTCTCAATGGAACCGCAAGGAACTTCTACGTCTTATAAATATTTTTGTACCCGATCGGATGAAATCGGACTGATTAAGAGCGTTTTTAAATGTTATGAATCCGATTATTATTGTATTTTTACCTGATCTTAAATAGTTTTTTCGCCATTACTCAGCCGCTATTTGACTTAGAGGGCTGAAAATAGTCTCAATGGAACCGCAAGGAACTTCTACGTCTTATAGATATTTTTGTACCCGATCGGATGAAATCGGACCGATTTAGAGCGTTTTTAAATGTTATAAATCCGATTAATTATTGTATTTTTACCTGATCTCAAATCGTTTTTTCGCCATTACTCTTCCGCTATTAGACTTAAAGGGCTGAAATTCTTCTCAATGGAACTGCAAAGAAATTCTACGTCGATTTAACTATATTTGGACCTGATCGAATGAAATCGGACCGATTTAGAGCGTTTTTAAATTTTATGAATCCGAAAATTATTGTATTTTTAGCCGATTTCAAATTGTTTTTTCGACATAACTTGGTCCATATTAGATTTAGAGGGCTGAAATTAGTCTCATTTTGAAGCGCAAGGAAATTCTACGTCGATTTAACTATATTTGGACCTGATCGGATAAAATCGGACAGATTGAGAGCGTTTTTAAATTTTATGAATCCGAATATTATTGTATTTTTAGCCGATTTCAAATTGTTTTTCAACATAACTTGGTCCTTATTAAATTTAAAGGGCTGGAAGTGGTCTCATTGGAACTGCAAGGAAATTCTACGTCTTATAGATATTTTTGTACCCGATCGGATGAAATCAGACCGATTTAGAGCGTTTTTAAATTTTATGAATCCGAAAATTATTGTATTTTTAGCCGATTTCAAATTGTTTTTTCGACATAACTTGGTCCATATTAAATTTAGAGGGCTGGAACTGGTCTCATTGGAACTACAAGGAAATTCTACGTCGATTAAACTATATTTGGACCCGATCGGATGAAATCGGACCGATTAAGAGCGTTTTTAAATGTTATGAATCCGATTAATTATTGTATTTTTACCTGATCTCAAATCGTTTTTTCGCCATTACTCTGCCGCTATTAGACTTAGAGGGCTGAAAGTAGTCTCAATGGAACCGCAAGGAACTTCTACGTCTTATAGATATTTTTGTACCCGATCGGATAAAATCGGACCGATTTAGAGCGTTTTTAAATTTTATGAATCCGAAAATTATTGTATTTTTAGCCGATTTCAAATTGTTTTTTCGTCATAACTTGCTCCATATTAGATTTAGAGGGCTGAAATTAGTCTCATTGGAAGTGCAAAGAAATTCTACGTCGATTTAACTATATTTGGAGCTGATCGGATAAAATCGGACAGATTGAGAGCGTTTTTAAATTTTATGAATCCGAATATTATTGTATTTTTAGCCGATTTCAAATAGTTTTTTCGCCATTTCTCGGCTGCTATTAGACTTAGAGGGCTAAAAATGGTCTCGTTGGAAGGGCAAGGAAATTCTACGTTGATTAGATATACTTGGACCCGATTGGATGAAATCGGACCGATTTAGAGCATTTTTAAATAATATGAATCCGAATATTATTGTATTTTAACCCGATCTCAAATCGTTTTTTTGCCATTACTCAGCCGTTATTAGACTTAGAGGGCTGAAAATAGTCTCAATGGAACCGCAAGGAACTTCTACGTCTTATAGATATTTTTGGACACGAACGGATGAAATCGGACCGATTTAGAGCGTTTTTAAATAATATGAATCCGAATATTATTGTATTTTAACCCGATCTCAAATCGTTTTTTTGCCATTACTCAGCCGTTATTAGACTTAGAGGGCTGAAAATAGTCTCAATGGAACCGCAAGGAACTTCTACGTCTTATAGATATTTTTGGACACGAACGGATGAAATCGGACCGATTTAGAGCGTTTTTAAATGTTATGAATCCGATTATTATTGTATTTTTACCTGATCTTAAATAGTTTTTTCGCCATTACTCAGCCGCTATTTGACTTAGAGGGCTGAAAATAGTCTCAATGGAACCGCAAGGAACTTCTACGTCTTATAGATATTTTTGTACCCGATCGGATGAAATCGGACCGATTTAGAGCGTTTTTAAATGTTATAAATCCGATTAATTATTGTATTTTTACCTGATCTCAAATCGTTTTTTCGCCATTACTATTCCGCTATTAGACTTAAAGGGCTGAAATTCGTCTCAATGGAACTGCAAAGAAATTCTACGTCGATTTAACTATATTTGGACCTGATCGGATGAAATCGGACCGATTTAGAGCGTTTTTAAATTTTATGAATCCGAAAATTATTTTATTTTTAGCCGATTTCAAATTGTTTTTTCGACATAACTTGGTCCATATTAGATTTAGAGGGCTGAAATTAGTCTCATTTTGAAGCGCAAGGAAATTCTACGTCGATTTAACTATATTTGGACCTGATCGGATAAAATCGGACAGATTGAGAGCGTTTTTAAATTTTATGAATCCGAATATTATTGTATTTTTAGCCGATTTCAAATTGTTTTTTCGACATAACTTGGTCCATATTAAATTTAAAGGGCTGGAAGTGGTCTCATTGGAACTGAAAGGAAATTCTACGTCTTATAGATATTTTTGTACCCGATCGGATGAAATCGGACCGATTTAGAGCGTTTTTAAATGTTATGAATCCGATTATTATTGTATTTTTACCCGATCTCAAATCGTTTTTTCGCCATTACTATTCCGCTATTAGACTTAAAGGGCTGAAATTCGTCTCAATGGAACTGCAAAGAAATTCTACGTCGATTTAACTATATTTGGACCCGATTGGATGAAATCGGACCGATTTAGAGCATTTTTAAATAATATGAATCCGAATATTATTCTATTTTTACCCGATCTCAAATCGTTTTTTCGCCATTACTCAGCCACCATAAGACTTAGAGGGCTGAAAATTGTCTCAATGGAACCGCAAGGAACTTCTACGTCTTATAAATATTTTTGTACCCGATCGGATGAAATCGGACTGATTTAGAGCGTTTTTAAATGTTATGAATCCGATTATTATTGTATTTTTACCTGATCTTAAATCGTTTTTTCGCCATTACTCAGCCGCTATTAGACTTAGAGGGCTGAAAATAGTCTCAATGGAACCGCATGGAACTTCTACGTCTTATAAATATTTTTGTACCCGATCGGATGAAATCGGACCGATTTAGAGCGTTTTTAAATTTTATGAATCCGAAAATTATTGTATTTTTAGCCGATTTCAAATTGTTTTTTCGACATAACTTGGTCCATATTAGATTTAGAGGGCTGAAATTAGTCTCATTGGAAGTGCAAAGAAATTCTACGTCGATTTAACTATATTTGGACCTGATCGGATAAAATCGGACAGATTGAGAGCGTTTTTAAATTTTATGAATCCGAATATTATTGTATTTTTAGCCGATTTCAAATAGTTTTTTCTTCATTTCTCGGCTGCTATTAGACTTAGAGGGCTAAAAATGGTCTCGTTGGAAGGGCAAGGAAATTCTACGTCGATTAGATATACTTGGACCCGATTGGATGAAATCGGACCGATTTAGAGCATTTTTAAATAATATGAATCCGAATATTATTGTATTTTAACCCGATCTCAAATCGTTTTTTTGCCATTACTCAGCCGTTATTAGACTTAGAGGGCTGAAAATAGTCTCAATGGAACCGCAAGGAACTTCTACGTCTTATAGATATTTTTGGACACGAACGGATGAAATCGGACCGATTTAGAGCGTTTTTAAATGTTATGAATCCGAATATTATTCTATTTTTACCCGATCTCAAATCGTTTTTTCGCCATTACTCAGCCGCCATAAGACTTAGAGGGCTGAAAATAGTCTCAATGGAACCGCAAGGAACTTCTACGTCTTATAGATATTTTTGTACCCGATCGGATGAAATCGGACCGATTTAGAGCGTTTTTAAATGTTATGAATCCGATTATTATTGTATTTTTACCCGATCTCAAATCGTTTTTTCGCCATTACTCAGCCGCTATTAGACTTAGAGGGCTGAAAAAAGTCTCAATGGAACCGCAAGGAACTTCTACGTTTTATAGATATTTTTGTACCCGATCGGATGAAATCGGACCGATTTAGAGCGTTTTTAAATGTTATGAATCCAATTAATTATTGTATTTTTACCTGATCTCAAATCGTTTTTTCACCATTACTCTTCCGCTATTAGACTTAAAGGGCTTAAATTCGTCTCAATGGAACCGCAAAGAAATTCTACGTCGATTTAACTATATTTGGACCTGATCGGATGAAATCGGACCGATTTAGAGCGTTTTTAAATTTTATGAATCCGAAAATTATTGTATTTTTAGCCGATTTCAAATTGTTTTTTCGACATAACTTGGTCCATATTAGATTTAGAGGGCTGGAATTAATCGCATTGGAACCGCAAGGAAATTCTACGTCGATTTAACTATATTTGGACCTGATCGGATAAAATCGGACCGATTGAGAGCGTTTTTAAATTTTATGAATCCGATTATTATTGTATTTTTAGCCGATCTCAAATAGTTTTTCGCTATTTCTCGGCCAATATTAGACTTATGCCCGGTTGCACAAACGACCAATAACTAGTTATCGGACCAATAACTAGGTTATTGAATCGATAAAAATTTGACAGGTTGCACAAAAGACCAATAAGATTTATCGATCCAATAAATATTGGGTTATCGGTTCGATATGTTGTAGACCCGATTTCGGTTCGATAAATTTTCAAAAGAGTTCTATAACTTATTGGTCTGATAAGATTGTATTATTTTGTGATAATCACATTATATTATTCTTATCTATGGTGATAATTGTATAGTTTACTAATTCGAATATAAAGTAAGTTTTTTTTATTTTTCTTCTTACCATTGTAAAAGTACCTACTACCTATATAGTAATGTATTTATCATCAACATCATCGAGTTCATCGAATTCCGATGATGAACATGACGTTCTTGAAGTCTTGATAAACCTTCCTCGACCACGATTATATATATTATATTACTTTTTTTATTTGAAGACATTTTAAACTAATTACTAAACTATACATTAATGTTTACAAACTAGTTATAAGTTAATATAATATAATTATAGTTTATAGTTTTTTTTAATAGTAGTTATGACAATAAAATAATAATTATAATTTACAACAATTAACACTGATAACAGTAAAAATATATGATTGAATGATAATTTTTTGTAATCATGGTATCTAAACATTGGTAGAAATACTAACCACTAAAATGTTAAACAATTGTTTGTGCAACAGTACAGCACTTTAGGGAACCAATATAGTTATCTATCTGACTGTTTATTGAACCGTTAACACAGCTTAATGAACTGTTTTTATCGATCGTTTGTGCAACCGGGCATTAGAGGGCTCGAAATGGTCTCGTTGGAGGCGCAAGGAAATTTTACGTCGATTAGATATACTTGGACACTATTGGATGAAATAGGACCGATTTAGAGCATTTTTAAATAATATGAATCCGAATATTATTGTATTTTTAACCGATCTCAAATAGTTTTTTCGCTATTTCTCGGCCGATATTAGACTTAGAGGGCTCGAAATGGTCTCGTTGGAAGCACAAGGAAATTCTACGTCGATTAGATATACTTGGACACTATTGGATGAAATCGGACCGATTTAGAGCGTTTTTAAATATTTTGAATCCGATTATTATTGTATTTTTAGCCGATCTCAAATAGTTTTTTCGCTATTTCTCGGCCAATATTAGACTTAGAGGGCTGAAAATAGTCTCAATGGAACCACAAAGAATTTCTACGTCTTATAGATATTTTTGTACCCGATCAGATGAAATCAGATGTAGCTCAATCGATGAAGAATTTCCTTGCGCTTCCAATGAAATTTTTTTCAGCCCTCTAAGTCTTATAGCGGCTAAGTTATGGTGAAAAACCGATTTGAGATCGGCTGAAAATACAATAACATTCGGATTCATAACATTTAAAAACGCTCTACATTGGTCCGAGCGCGCGCCTGTCTCGCCGGGACGAAAAAAACATTTATTCGTACTTTTTCCCGAGACGCGCGGTCCTTTGCCGGCCGACGTACGCGTCACGCGGGCGCGCCGCAGGCGCGACCGCCCTTTCCACGTACCGACCGTGCGCTGCGGCACGTCCGATACCGAAAACACGTACGACCGGCGCTGCGGCATGTGCCCGGTACACGCGGAGACCGCGAGCTGTCCGATTTATTATTGTACTAATTTAATATTTGTATAAAACGAATTATTATTGTATAAACTATCTAAATCGGTCGGATTGACTCCGATCTGTTCGGAAAAAAGCTATATCGACGTAGAATTTCCTTGCGGTTCGAATGAGACCGTTTCCAGCCCTCTGAGTCCAATAGCGGCCGAGTTATGGCGAAAAATTGATTTGAGGTCGGCTGAAATACAATAATATTGTATACAATAATTATCGTATACAATATTATTGTATAATCTGATATTGGGAAGAATATTCGGATTCATAAAAATTTCAAAACGCTCTTAATCGGTCGAATTGCATCCGATCGGGTTCAAATATAACTAAATCGACGTAGAATTTCCTTGCGGTTCCAATGAGATTATATCCAGCCCTCTAAGTCTAATAAAGGCCGAGTTTTGGCGAGAAAACGATTTGAGATTGGCTAAAAAAAAATAAATCTATAATATAAAAATGAATCGCTGAATGTGTTGCTAAGCGCAAATCTTGAGAGCAGCTGAACCGATTTCGCTAATTCTTTTTTTATAATATTCCTTGAAGTACGAGGATGGTTCTTACTAAGAGAAAAATTTAAAAGATTGGACCTGAACGAGAAATTCCAAACGTTCATAGGTATACTTATTGGTAACCATGGTAACACAAATGAAAAAAACAAAGGAGAAGGCAAAAATCTAAGGACAGTCACCGGCCACCGCGTATTATATAATAACTGTATTATATAAATGTTGCGTTTCCACAACAGCAATAAATTCATTAGTATTTTGCACAGAGGTCAGTTGCAAACAATCTAATATTTTGGAAAAGTATACTTTTATTCTACGACGTGAAATCATCCTATATTTCTACATTTATATATTTTTATATACATTCGACTTTAAACGGTTGCATTTTCCAGTGCGGCTAGCATTTGCAATGTCGATAAATAAATCACAAGGCAGTCGCTAAGTGTTTGCAGCAACAATCTTGAAAATCCATGTTTTTCACATGGCCAGTTATATGTCGTTTGTTCTCATGGCGGAATACCAACAAAACTATTTATAAACACGTAAGAAAAAAAACTAAGAATGTTGTATATCATAAAGCATTAGAATAATAAACACTTTTTTATTAATTATACCAGTTCAAATTCAATATTCATAATTAAGACAGCACAACGTCTGTCGGGTCGGTAAATTGTAAAATCGTAAAATTGTAAGGGTTTTTCTTCGACCGCGCTAACCGAGAAAACTACTGGACTGATTTGGCAGAAATTTTTTTTGGCTGAAACCTGACACTTTGCTGAAGGTTTTAGTAACACTTTTGTCAGTAAAAAAAGTTCATAAAAGTTTTTATACGCATTTTTCCACACATAGTGTTTTATCTAATTTTTTTTTTGATCTTTATAACAACCCGGCAACTGTTGCCATTAGTTACAAAATACAATTGGTAATAACAATTATTTACAAGTATGTATATTTATATGTCAGTATATCTATTTTTATTATGTGTTTGTATACCTACATTGTTAATCGCTATTATCTAGCATTAATAGCACATAGGTCACCGCACGTGGCATCACGGGCTCAGTCTGAGCTTGGTAGGCGTCGAGTGTGGTTATTTGCTATACGCCCATTACGAGCATAATTTGTGCTTAGTTTTTTCACCTACTTTTTGATTATTCTTATAAAGGTATATTGGGCATGATAATACAGTTAAATTTCGGGTAAGTGGCCAATTCATCATCATGCCGAGAGCGCCAAGAGCACGGATTGGCAGAAAAACTGCCAATGCAACTCGAATGTATAACAGAAGGCAAAAAGATAATTCACCAGAACGTTCTCAAAAACTTGCACAGGACCAACGTAACGCTTTAAGTATGAAATCAGCGTTTAATTATCAATCCGAGATTGATTATTGTAATATTAAAGCGCTTCAAATTGGACGAAAGACTATATTATGTCCTAAGTGCCATGCAAAAAAATGGAAAGATGAAACCCATGGACTTTGCTGCGCTGACGGTCAAGTTGTTTTACACCAATTTGAGGATCTTCCAGACCTAATTAAAAGTTTAATTGATAATTCTCACCCTCTATCAAAACATTTCTTTGATAATTCTAGACGGTATAACACTCTGTTTCAAATGACATCGTTTGGAGCAAACGAAAGAAGTGAAGGGAACTTCATGCCCTCTTTTAAAATTCAGGGTCAAGTGCATCATTTAATAGATAAATCACCTGTTCGAAATGAAAATGCATCTGATCCTTTTGAATTCTCAATTTTGCGTTCTTACGATAATAACCGATTACAAGAATTTGTAGAAATCAATTTACCAAAATTAGTAAATGATCAAAAATATGCTTTTAATGTTATTACAGAAAGCGTAATGAATCATCAAGGAAGAGTTTTTTTTTAGATGCTCCAGGTGGTACAGGAAAAACATTCCTAATTAATTTGTTGTTGGCTCAAATTAGATCCTCAGGTAAAGTTGCATTAGCAGTAGCTTCATCTGGTATAGCAGCAACTCTCCTTAGTGGCGGCAGAACTGCTCACTCGACTTTCAAGTTATCGTTAAATGTATTATTTGATACAGAATACGTTTGTCCGATTCGTAAAAATGGCCCTCTTGGAAAAATTCTTCAAGAAACCTCATTCGTTGTGTGGGATGAGTGTACCTACAATGAGTCACAGATCACATATCGAAGCATTTGATCGAACATTGAAAGATCTTAGGTGTAATAATAAGTTTATGGGTGGCATAACATTTGTTTTCGCTGGTGATTTCCGTCAAACCTTACCAGTAATCCCTATAGGTACTCGAGCTGATGTCTTTAATGCTTGCTTAAAATCTTCCCCTATATGGAACTATGTTGAAAAACTTTATTTGCGAACAAACATGAGAGTTTATTTATGCGGAGGGGACGATAATTTTCCAGCACAGTTGTTGAAAATTGGAAATGGAACTTTAGAAAATGAAAATGGTTACATTTCTGTCAATCACACGATTGGACGGGTGGTCAATAACGTGGAAGAGTTGATTTCTACAGTTTATCCTGACATTTTTAATCTGTCCAATAAATCTTATCAGTGGTTATGTGAAAGAGCTATTATCTCTCCAAGAAATGTAACAGCAGAAGAAATTAATGATATCATCCTTCTAAAATTCGATGGACACTCACGTGAATATCTATCTATTGATACAGTTACATCAACAGATGATGCTATTCATTATCCACAAGAATTTCTCAATTCTCTTTCTCCTTCGGGATTTCCTCCTCATAAACTAAAATTAAAAATTGGTGCTCCAATTACATTATTACGTAATCTTCAACCACCGAACTTATGTAACGGTACAAGATTACAAATAAAATCGTTGCGAAATAATATTATAGAAGCCGTAATTCTTACAGGGCCAGCGAAAGGAGAAATTGCATTTATTCCAAGAATTCCCTTGATTCCCTCTGACTTGCCGTTTTCTTTCAAACGGCTTCAATTCCCGGTTAAAGTTTCTTTTGCCATTACCATAAACAAAGCACAAGGTCAAACATTCAAGTACGTTGGCGTAGATCTTCGTACAGAGTGCTTTTCACATGGGCAATTATACGTGGCATTTCTCGAACTGGAGACCCGAATCATCTTATGATTTTAATTTCAACAGGAAATATAACAAAAAACATCATATACTCAGAAGTCTTATAAAATTCTTATTTTAATTCTTTTTTTTCTTCATCAACTTCAATCAAATTCTTTATCAACCATAAATTATTTCTTTTTTATCTGTATTTATTTTTATCATTTATAACGCTAGAAAAATTTCAATCCGTTTTCATTAACCGTTTTTTATATTTACTTGCCGATCACTTTAACAATAATATTTGAATAAAAAATTCTACATATCATGGTCCGAAGGCAAAATAAACAACCAATCACGGGCGAAGCTGTGACGGGTCAGCTAGTAAATAAATAAATTCAACAATTCGAGTAAGTATACGATAATTATTGTATAATCTAATATTTCGAAGAATATTCGGATTCATAAAAATTTCAAAACGCTCTTAATCGGTCGAATTGCATCCGATCGGGTTCAAATATAACTAAATCGACGTAGAATTTCCTTGTGGTTCCAATGAGACCATTTCCAGCCCTCTAAGTCTAATAAAGGCCGAGTTTTGGCGAAAAAACGATTTGAGATCGGCTAAAAAAAAATAAATAAAAAAATAAATTCAACAATTCGAGTATGTATACGATAAATATTGTATTATCTAATATTTCGAAGAATATTCGGATTAACAAAAATTTAAATCTATCTAAATCACTCGGATTGATTCCGATCGGGTCGGAAAAAAGCTATATCGACGTAGAATTTCCTTGCGGTTCGAATGAGACCGTTTCCAGCCCTCTAAGTCTAATAGCGGCCGAGTTATGGCGAAAAATTTATTTGAGATCGGCTGAAATACAATAATTATCGTATACAATATTATTGTATAATCTAATATTTCGAAGAATATTCGGATTCATAAAATTTTCAAAACGCACTAAATCAGTCGGATTGAATCCGATCGGGTTCAAATATAGTTAAATCGGCGTAGAATTTCCTTGCGGTTCCAATGAGATTATTTCCAGCCCTCTAAGTCTAATAAAGGCCGAGTTTTGGCGAAAAAACGATTTGAGATCGGCTAAAAATAAATTAATAAACTCAACAATTCGAGTAAGTATACGATAATTATCGTATACGATAATTATTGTATTATCTAATATTTCGAAGATTATTCGGATTCATAAAAATTTAAAAACTATCTAAATCAGTCGGATTGACTCCGATCGGGTCGAAAAAAGCTATATCGACGTAGAATTTCCTTGCGGTTCGAATGAGACCGTTTCCAGTCCTCTAAGTCCAATAGCGGCCAAGTAATGGCGAAAAATTGATTTGAGGTCGGCTGAAATACAATAATATTGTATACAATAATAAATTATCGTATACAATATTATTGTATAATCTGATATTGGGAAGAATATTCGGATTCATAAAAATTTCAAAACGCTCTTAATCGGTCGAATTGCATCCGATCGGGTTCAAATATAAGTAAATCGACGTAGAATTTCCTTGTGGTTCCAATGAGACCATTTCCAGCTCTCTAAGTCTAATAAAGGCCGAGTTTTGGCGAAAAAACGATTTGAGATCGGCTAAAAAAAAATAAATTAATTAATAAATTTAACAATTCGAGTAAGTATACGATAATTATCGTATACGATAATATAATTGTATAATCTAATATTTCGAAGAATATTCGGATTCATAAAATTTTCAAAACGCACTAAATCAGTCGGATTGCATCCGATCGGGTTCAAATATAGTTAAATCGACGTAGAATTTCCTTGCGGTTCCAATGAGATTATTTCCATCTCTCTAAGTCTAATAAAGGCCGAGTTTTGGCGAAAAAACGATTTGAGATCGGCTAAAAAAAATAAATTAATTAATAAATTCAACAATTCGAGTAAGTATACGATAATTATCGTATACGAAAATTATTGTATTATCTAATATTTCGAAGAATATTCGGATTCATAAAAATTTTAAATCTATCTAAATCGGTCGGATTGACTCCGATCTGGTCGGAAAAAACTATATCGACGTAGAATTTCCTTGCGGTTCCAATGAGATTATTTCCATCCCTCTAAGTCTAATAAAGGCCGAGTTTTGGCGAAAAAACGATTTGAGATCGGCTAAAAAAAAAAAAAATTTCAACAATTCGTGTATGTATACGATAATTATTGTATAATCTAATATTTTGAAGAATATTCGGATTCATTAAAATTTTCAAAACGCACTAAATCAGTCGGATTGCATCCGATCGGGTTCAAATATAGTTAAATCGACGTAGAATTTCCTTGCGGTTCCAATGAGATTATTTCCATCCCTCTAAGTCTAATAAAGGCCGAGTTTTGGCGAAAAAACGATTTGAGATCGGCTAAAAAAAAATAAATTAATTAATAAATTCAACAATTCGAGTAAGTATACGATAATTATCGTATACGATAATTATTGTATTATCTAATATTTCGAAGAATATTCGGATTCATAAAAATTTAAAATCTATCTAAATCGGTCGGATTGACTCCGATCTGGTCGGAAAAAACTATATCGACGTAGAATTTCCTTGCGGTTCCAATGAGACCATTTCCAGCCCTCTAAGTCTAATAAAGGCCGAGTTATAGCGAAAAAACTATTTGAGATCGGCTAAAAAAAAATAAATAAAAAAATAAATTCAACAATTCGAGTATGTATACGATAAATATTGTATTATCTAATATTTCGAAGAATATTCGGATTAACAAAAATTTAAATCTATCTAAATCACTCGGATTGATTCCGATCGGGTCGGAAAAAAGCTATATCGACGTAGAATTTCCTTGCGGTTCGAATGAGACCGTTTCCAGCCCTCTAAGTCTAATAGCGGCCGAGTTATGGCGAAAAATTTATTTGAGATCGGCTGAAATACAATAATTATCGTATACAATATTATTGTATAATCTAATATTTCGAAGAATATTCGGATTCATAAAATTTTCAAAACGCACTAAATCAGTCGGATTGAATCCGATCGGGTTCAAATATAGTTAAATCGGCGTAGAATTTCCTTGCGGTTCCAATGAGATTATTTCCAGCCCTCTAAGTCTAATAAAGGCCGAGTTTTGGCGAAAAAACGATTTGAGATCGGCTAAAAATAAATTAATAAACTCAACAATTCGAGTAAGTATACGATAATTATCGTATACGATAATTATTGTATTATCTAATATTTCGAAGATTATTCGGATTCATAAAAATTTAAAAACTATCTAAATCAGTCGGATTGACTCCGATCGGGTCGAAAAAAGCTATATCGACGTAGAATTTCCTTGCGGTTCGAATGAGACCGTTTCCAGTCCTCTAAGTCCAATAGCGGCCAAGTAATGGCGAAAAATTGATTTGAGGTCGGCTGAAATACAATAATATTGTATACAATAATAAATTATCGTATACAATATTATTGTATAATCTGATATTGGGAAGAATATTCGGATTCATAAAAATTTCAAAACGCTCTTAATCGGTCGAATTGCATCCGATCGGGTTCAAATATAAGTAAATCGACGTAGAATTTCCTTGTGGTTCCAATGAGACCATTTCCAGCTCTCTAAGTCTAATAAAGGCCGAGTTTTGGCGAAAAAACGATTTGAGATCGGCTAAAAAAAAATAAATTAATTAATAAATTTAACAATTCGAGTAAGTATACGATAATTATCGTATACGATAATATAATTGTATAATCTAATATTTCGAAGAATATTCGGATTCATAAAATTTTCAAAACGCACTAAATCAGTCGGATTGCATCCGATCGGGTTCAAATATAGTTAAATCGACGTAGAATTTCCTTGCGGTTCCAATGAGATTATTTCCATCTCTCTAAGTCTAATAAAGGCCGAGTTTTGGCGAAAAAACGATTTGAGATCGGCTAAAAAAAATAAATTAATTAATAAATTCAACAATTCGAGTAAGTATACGATAATTATCGTATACGAAAATTATTGTATTATCTAATATTTCGAAGAATATTCGGATTCATAAAAATTTTAAATCTATCTAAATCGGTCGGATTGACTCCGATCTGGTCGGAAAAAACTATATCGACGTAGAATTTCCTTGCGGTTCCAATGAGATTATTTCCATCCCTCTAAGTCTAATAAAGGCCGAGTTTTGGCGAAAAAACGATTTGAGATCGGCTAAAAAAAAAAAAAATTTCAACAATTCGTGTATGTATACGATAATTATTGTATAATCTAATATTTTGAAGAATATTCGGATTCATTAAAATTTTCAAAACGCACTAAATCAGTCGGATTGCATCCGATCGGGTTCAAATATAGTTAAATCGACGTAGAATTTCCTTGCGGTTCCAATGAGATTATTTCCATCCCTCTAAGTCTAATAAAGGCCGAGTTTTGGCGAAAAAACGATTTGAGATCGGCTAAAAAAAAATAAATTAATTAATAAATTCAACAATTCGAGTAAGTATACGATAATTATCGTATACGATAATTATTGTATTATCTAATATTTCGAAGAATATTCGGATTCATAAAAATTTAAAATCTATCTAAATCGGTCGGATTGACTCCGATCTGGTCGGAAAAAACTATATCGACGTAGAATTTCCTTGCGGTTCGAATGAAACCATTTTCAGCCCTCTACGTCCAATAGCGGCCGAGTTATAGCGAAAAAACTATTTGAGATCGGCTAAAAAAAAAAAAAATTTCAACAATTCGTGTATGTATACGATAATTATTGTATAATCTAATATTTTGAAGAATATTCGGATTCATTAAAATTTAAAAACTATCTAAATCGGTCGGATTGACTCCGATCTGGTCGGAAAAAAGCTATATCGACGTAGAATTTCCTTGCGGATCGAATGAGACCATTTCCAGTCCTCTAAGTCCAATAGCGGCCGAGTTATGGCGAAAAATTTATTTGAGGTCGGCTGAAATACAATAATATTGTATACAATAATAAATTATCGTATACAATATTATTGTATAATCTGATATTGGGAAGAATATTCGGATTCATAAAAATTTCAAAACGCTCTTAATCGGTCGAATTGCATCCGATCGGGTTCAAATATAACTAAATCGACGTAGAATTTCCTTGTGGTTCCAATGAGACATTTCCAGCTCTCTAAGTCTAATAAAGGCCGAGTTTTGGCGAAAAAACGATTTGAGATCGGCTAAAAAAAAATTAATTAATTAATAAATTCAACAATTCGAGTAAGTATACGATAACTATCGTATACGATAATTATTGTATTATCTAATATTTCGAAGAATATTCAGATTCATAAAAATTTAAAAACTATCTAAATCGGTCGGATTGACTCCGATCGGGTCGGAAAAAAGCTATATCGACGTAGAATTTCCTTGCGGTTCCAATGAGATTATTTCCATCCCTCTAAGTCTAATAAAGGCCGAGTTTTGGCGAAAAAACGATTTGAGATCGGCTAAAAAAAAATAAATTAATTAATAAATTCTACAATTCGAGTAAGTATATTATCTCATATTTCGAAGAATATTCGGATTCATAAAAATTTAAAAACTATCTAAATCGGTCGGATTGACTCCGATCTGGTCGGAAAAAAGCTATATCGACGTAGAATTTCCTTGCGGTTCCAATGAGATTATTTCCAGCCCTCTAAGTCTAATAAAGGCCGAGTTTTGGCGAAAAAACGATTTGAGATCGGCTAAAAATAAATTAATAAATTCAACAATTCGAGTAAGTATACGATAATTATCGTATACGATAATTATTGTATTATCTAATATTTCGAAGATTATTCGGATTCATAAAAATTTAAAAACTATCTAAATCAGTCGGATTGACTCCGATCGGGTCGAAAAAAGCTATATCGACGTAGAATTTCCTTGCGGTTCGAATGAGACCGTTTCCAGTCCTCTAAGTCCAATAGCGGCCGAGTTATGGCGAAAAATTTATTTGAGGTCGGCTGAAATACAATAATATTGTATACAATAATAAATTATCGTATACAATATTATTGTATAATCTGATATTGGGAAGAATATTCGGATTCATAAAAATTTCAAAACGCTCTTAATCGGTCGAATTGCATCCGATCGGGCTCAAATATAACTAAATCGACGTAGAATTTCCTTGTGGTTCCAATGAGACCATTTCCAGCCCTCTAAGTCTAATAAAGGCCGAGTTTTGGCGAAAAAACGATTTGAGATCGGCTAAAAAAAATAAATAAATTCAACAATTCGAGTAAGTATATTATCTAATATTTCGAAGAATATTCAGATGTGATATAGGTATGCCAGGAGCGTATTGATGGGGGGCTGATAAAGCTTCAACCCGCCTCCTAAATTTCAAAAATCTATTTTTAACCCTTTTATCAATCTATTTAAACATAGACGTAAAAGATATTTTTGTCGACAATGGCATGAAAGAAATTTAAATTAGACTTAACGTATTTTTTAACATTCGAATTATTAGTTATTAATGTTCAATCATTATTATTATTATGACGTGTTCTAATTTATTATGAATTTTGTAAAAATAAGCTACAATACTAAAACTAAAATTTTAAGCCACATTTCTAAGAGCTGTTTGTAATTGGTTCAGGATTAGGGAAGTCTTACCTAGTTTTATAAGGCTTAGTCCTATATCAGAACGTTTAGAAATAACTCAACGATTCTTTTAACTTCCCCCCCTTCCAAAAAAAAATAAATATAATTATACGTCCATGGGGTGCCTACTTTTCCTTTGGAAGATGTAAACCGTATGCTAAAAGTTGGCATTAAAAAATCTTTAAAATCATTTACAATATAAATTAATTAATAATACGAGTAATAATATTAATAACACGTCTATGACGTTTTCAAGAATGCGTTGCAGATGACATTCTCGTGTAATCCGATAGCGGTTATAACGCTCACATAAATTCTTGAAGTAACTGTGTGAATATATGCTAATTTCTAATATTACGTATCAACTATAGGCAGGCCTGGATTAACATCATCGTAGACCCTATGCACAGTGCCTTTATTTCATATGAGCTAATATGGCCTTGCAGTGTCCTGGTGTCCAGTATTTTAATTGAGAAACCTGTTTGGGAGATGAAGTGTCGAATCTCAGTGTTAAGAATTTAAAAACAAAAATATTTACAACGTAAAAATCAAAGGTTTATTTTTATAATTAATGAGACGTTTCGGCTCCGTCGTTTCGACGCGGACGTTCCGGCGACAAGTCGATTCGATGACATTCGTTTCGGATACTTATTAGTGTTATTACAAACGAATTTTAGAAGGTAAATACCGGACGAATAATCTCGCTGAAGCCTCGAACCGACGTTTAAATGTACAAATAGGCATGCATCCAACAATTTGGACCTTCATTTCAAACCTCAAAAAAATTAAAGCTGTTGTTACACATATTACGAACATCTTGTATCAAAAAACAGTCTTCCAAGAAACGTAAAAAATTTCAAGACACACGCACAAAAAAATTAGTTGATAATTATGATTGTAATAATAAAATTATATTTATTTATGGTATTGCAAATAATATTTCTTTGAAATGGGATTTTATTATAATATTATTATTTAATTTTATAATTTTGCCTAAACGTCCGGGCCGAAACAACCGCGCCGTCCTAGATCCTTTAATCCTTATAATTATAACTTTATATCTGATAAAAATCTTGATACATCTTAAAAAAAAATCATTTTACACCAAGTATATTTAAAATTAAATTCTCAGAAACCATAAAAAACAACTTATTTTATACCATTTTGCATATTTCTTTATTCCTCGTATTTAAGTATAAAACAAAAGATAATTGTAACAAAATGATAACACTATTGTGTAGTATATTTCTTAAATATGTATAACTTTAGAGTTACAAATCATTTTTGCGACATTTTTTGTTTGCAAATGATTCAATAACTTTTCGATTTCTTGGAGCAATTTATGTTCGATTGCAAGTACCGATTATGAAGAAAATTGATCTTTCCAATAGTTGATCGCAGACAATTTTTAACCCTCTTTAAAATGTAAACTTTCAACTTCACACGAAGTCCAAAAAATCAATAAATTGTTATACATTGTTTACATTTAGAAAACTATTTACCATTTTGGTCCTTATTTGTTTCATTAGCATTTCATTGACAAACATTCCAGTTTCTAGAAAGCTCTTCAATATTAAAAACCCATTAACAAATTCACATTCCATATCGGTTTTATAGGCTTCAACTAAATTATTTGTCTTTATTTTTATTTCTTCATCTTTTAAACTCTTGTCAGCTAAAAATTAAATCTTTCGTCTAATCTTAAATAAGCTTTTTTTCGTTTTTCCATTTCTACGATCAATTTATCAATTATGACATAAAATGTTTGAATAAATAAATTATAAAACCATCATTGTATAAGCCTAATAATAGTCTCTTTATATAAACTTATGTAATGCAGGTACAACTTTTATAAGGTCCAATGGGCCATGCTACCTGTTAAGGGTTAATAATAGTAAAAATAATAAATTAAAATAAAATAAAACCTTACGTAACATCTGACTGTACAGTAATATTACACATCCTGAAAATGATTGATGAATTCTATTAATATAAATTTACTAATTAATTTATTATTTCAATGTGATACGATTAAAAAAAGAATTTGATTTTAAATACAGATACTCTGGTAAAGTATTTAAAATACTAAGTCTAAGTATTTTTTCCAGAAGTATTTAAAATAAGTATTTGAGTACTTAAAAAGTATTTGAATACTTATTGTGTTCTATATTTTATTCAAATACTTATATTCAGAGCTAGGATTTGTATGCAACAGCATGTTTTTTTTGCGACTTCTGATTATCGATTTTGTCAGTTATGTCCACGAATCACCTCATGGTGAGATAAATGGTGGAGTTTTTATTTTGCATGTTTTTGCATATTTTGGATAAAATGCATATTAATGCATGTATTGGATAAAATGAATATTATTGCATATTTCGATTATAAGAATGCGAAAAATGCATGTTTTATACTATATTTCGTAATTAATATTTATAATTTAATATTAATATTTCGTATTTAATTCTAGATCTGCTGATTAAAGTATAAAACTTGGTTATTTTGTCAAACACAAATTTTATTTTTTTAAATACAATCCTATAGTACAATAGTTATGCGATTAAAGATTGAATAGTTTGACGGAGAAAGATAAACACAATTAATAAAAGTATTTCAGTCAATATAAAATCCAAGATAAGATATAATTTATTTATATTATATTATATTATATTTAATTATATTTTATTTTATTTCTCAATTATATTATATTAAGACAAACAGCCAACCACTGATGTATTTCAATAAATAAATCTTTTTTTTGTAACTATATTTTTGTGTTTATCTTATAAAAATTATAATGCATATTTTTGCATATTTTGGTAAATAAAATGCATATTTTACAATTTTTTATTGCATACAAATCCTAGCCCTGCTTATATTCAAGCACTTTACAAGACTGAAATCCAATAATATTATATGCGACAAGTCAGTCGGCATGGCACCGCAGCATCACTGCTTCGGGGCGTACATTAAGTTGCCTACCTCCAACATTCATGGCGTTTCTGTAGATGGCCTAGCCGCAAGAATTTAGTGGACCATTTTCTGTCTACGGTTCAGTTGCGTTATCGCGCGTATAATGGTGAAGTTTTGTAAATATAAAAAAAAATTGATATTCTAAATAATATAAACTAACTTTATACTTAATTTACCTATTATTACTTGTATTACAATCTTTATACATAAATATGTTTATGAACTGGATAAAACTTCTTTTTTAAGGCCAATATTCGTAACGCTTTCATTACCATGGATATTTATTAAAATTATATTACGTATCATTTATCATTATTTGTATTAAAGCATCAGATTTATAAACTGATATTGTGCATCCAAATTGTAAAATAATGGCGCTCAACAAAACATGGATCAACAATGATCAGTTGTCAAAAAAAAAAGAATATTAAGGAGTATTTCTTTTTTCCTAAACTGAATTGCCTCCAATTTTTTTTAGTATTTCTTAGTTTAAAGTTTAAATTATAATTCTGTAAATTTTATTTTTGTTTCTTTTATTAATAAAATAATATTTTTGTGCTCACCTAAATTAAATATCCTGAAAAAATGATTGAGCTAGGTACCTAACTATACAGATAATCAACTATAGATCTGTAGATTGGATGATATTTAAATGCTTAATAGGTAGGTAAATACTTGATAGAGTTAAGTTTTATTCTTCAATAATTTTATTTGTTTTAATAAAATTATTTATTTCTATAATATAATTGTATTATAAAATATTATTCTATAAATATAATAATAACAAAAACAATGACAACTGCTAATTATGAAGGTAGATCTATAAATCTGCATGGCGATATATAGTGAAATCTGTCCAAATAAGACTTATAAAACATACATTAGTTCAAGACAAATATTTTTCATGAGACCGGCAGAAATATGATGGTTTTATATCTTTTAAAAAATTAGTATATTTTTTTGGTCCCTTGTTATTCCGTTTTAGACAGACTTCACTAAGAAATATTATTTGGTGTACAATGCAAGTTTGTAATTAAAACCTCTCTGAAAAATGTAAATTATTTTTGTGAGAAATACATATGACAAATTATTTTTTTCTCAGCTTGCCTAGTATATTTTTCTATTTTTTAAAGAACTATTTACAAATTAAAAGATGAATAATAAATTCTCTTACAGTTGATTTTTGATCTAAAACATATTTGTATTACTGGTATTATTAGGATTATTAGTTGGATCTTCAAAAACTGGTGGTTGTGGTCTGAATTGTTCAGCTGACATATGCATGAAAAATAAACCAAACCCTTCGATCATGGCTAAGAGTAATCCACCAAAAACTGCACTGGCAGTCATAGCTGGTATTCCATTACGTGCTGCTAATATACCACCAGTCAAAGCACCACTGGCAATAGAATTCCAAGGATCTTCCTTTTTTCTAATTGCTACTAGTGAACAATCAATGGTTGAAAACAAACCTCCCCACACAGCAAAACTGCCACCTATGTTGGGTGCTTTGGTAGCAATAGAATGAAATGCTCCCTGGAAAATAAAATGACAAGTTCAATTTAAAGTAATCAACACATTTATAATATAATATAAATACTTAAATTACAAATTTGTTTTTTGTTAATAAATTACAAATTAGAAATCATAAACTTCTAGATGGTCAATTTGTATAAAACAGATTAAATATTCTTGATACTATAAAATAACTGTAAAGCATAATTAAACTTACATTGAATCGTCTGTTAAATCCAGTGGGAGCATTACGAAAACCTTTAATACCTTGAAAAATTCCTCCACCGATAAGACCCATAGCAAAAGCACCACCAAGGTCTTCTAATATTCTAGTTGGGCATGGCTCCCTTCCAAATTCTTCCATGATTTTTTTTTAAGAGGTTTTTAAATTACCTAAAATAAACACAATATTAACTTCAATGAAATATGAATTTACTTTATTTAATTTGAATGCTGATTCTTATCATACTAGACATAACATAAATACCAACAAAGTTAAATTAGTATATATTTTTTTTATTTGTATATAAATGAGATATTCACAAACTAAGTGTTATTGTACAAGACCAATAATAGTGATTAATGATTATATAGAAAGTTGTCAACATAATGAAGGTTAAAAATTGAATCTCTTTCAGGAGATTCAAGCCGTGGTCTTTTGAATATGTCTTCCTTTTTTTTATTTTTTACAAGAGGATTGAATTTATATTTGTCAGATAACTTTAAAACTAAATTTGTACTCTCTTTACAGTCTTCTTTTAATATTCTAGGTGCCCAGTTGTTTTCGGTTAAAATATCATAAATTTCTTTATAGGTTTGTTTCACCATTACATTAAAATATAACTTCTCAGGTTTTAAATACCTAATAATTTCTCTTAACTCTTTACAACTAGCATGACTGGAGTAGCACACTCTAGTGATGTTGTTTTTAACAATAACATAGCCGCTTGTTTTTATTACATCAGTAGTAAATGTTAAAGCATTAAGCTGAATACATTTAACAGTTTTATTTAATTCCATACAGTTAATACTATCAGTATCACTTTCACTTTTAGAACATGCATGTATTCTATTATCAGTTAAAATTGGAGTTACATAGTTGTCTAATTCAGCTATTGAACTGTACAATTCATCATACTTTTTTTTATGTACATGAATAGATTTTTTGAAATGTTTTGCAACTTCCACTATAGCGTATTCTATGCCCACATATCCAGGCATCCATAGACAAATTTTGTGACTAGGATCCTTACATAACCAATCTTCAATTACTTTTATTAAGCTGGTACTGCTTTCTTTTCTCGTAGGAAATTCAAAATAACTTTTAGATGCAAAAGTTGTATCTAAATACATTGATGATACTTTTTTTGGGCTATTATATCCGTCTTTCTCATTCAATAGAGGTTTTAATAACTTAAAATCATCCGGATGAATGCGAAAATCTCCTGTATATAGTATTCGGTGTTGATTGGCTTCAATAATAAACATCACAGAACCTGGACAATGTCCAGCAGGTAATAATGTGACACAAATGTATTCAAAATGCTCAGATTGTACTGTAATCAAATGTGGAAAACCAACCTCTAATGGTATGAGTTTATCATCTGCAAGATTAATAGTTTTATTTCGTTTTAAATATGTTATGGTGAGTGGAGATCCATAAAGAACCGTGTCGTTTAAAATGTTATTGAAAACATTTTGGAAACTTTTATCACAAATACCACGCATATGGTCTTGGTGAAAATATGACAACATAAATGTGGAGCAACTCAATAGGTGAGATTCAAAACAATCAATTGCAATGAATGCCAATTCTTTTTCTTCTAATTTCCCACAAAATGTAGACATTTTCCTGTAATTATAAAATATTAAAGATAGTCGAAAAAAAAAACCATATTTAATCTTCAAATTTTAATTTTAGTACTACTTAAAGTAGATTTTATTCAAGGAAATGTAATCAAAACCGATAAAATGAATGAAAAGATAAATCATACACTAAAAAATAGTTTACAAAAGTTTAGCAATACAGGGAATCCAGTAAGAAATTTGGATTTTGGAATATATTCTAAATCAGTCCATGTGTACAATATTAAATTGTACTGTTGTATTTTTAAAGTGTTAATCAATTAATTTTTAGGTAATATATTGAATGAATTGATACAGAACTATCAAATAATAGTAGGTCAGCAAATATTATCCCGTTATTTTATATCCATCTTTACAAATATTTTATTTTTATAAAGTTTATACAAATATAATGCAAAATCAACTATACCAATTATAAAACGATGAGCATCTTATGAACTTAAGTAGGTATCAACAACCAACTGCAATAACAAAACAATTTTCAATCTCAACACTTCAGTATAAGAATTTCAATTTCACTTTTCACTAACCCTTAATTAAAACCATAAATAATATTGAGCTTGTAATAGTATTGATTAATCAAAATATTATGTTGTAGTTTTTGTGTATACCATAGATAATAATTAATCTAACATTGTGTTAAGATTCTAACACAGAATAATAATTAATAATAAATTGAAGAGCAATTATTTTTAGGGAAATGTATGATTAAATATGAGTTTACAATTGTTACAACGTTGGTGGTAAAAGTACAATTTTACTAAAATGAAAAAATCTTACTTACGTCGATCAAATTTGTTTGTAGAATAACGTTTACAATTATTTCATAAAATTATGAAATATCAATTCACAATATTTTTATTGCACACGCAAATGTTGAGTTATTGAGAACTTTTTTTATCACAGAAAATTGTTCATGACTTTATCAACATTTAAATTTTTTTTTTTGGTTATGTTTGAAATAAATAATAATTCCGACTCGGTTTCAAGGAGCTTATAGAAAACACGAAATATCCTTGCACCAAGATATTACCACAGATTACATAAAAATCGGATTCTATATATAAATATATAATGCAGCGTTTGATAATTATTATAAAATATAAATAAACAGAATAATGATAAAGGCAGCAGAATGACCTGTTTATATATAATTCTCGACTTCTCGACTCTCGTACATGAATAAGGATTTCAAATTTTAAATGTTGTACCTTGCTTATTTTTTGGATTTTTGAGTTTTCTAGTGCTATTTCGTCAATTTTTCTGGTTATTTTTTTTTAATGTGCCGTGCCGCTGTTGTATGTTTTTGCTACTGGCCAACGTATACTGGGGCACGAGTGCGTTCAATTATAAGTCCCACAAAAATAAAAAGTAATAAAAAACCAAATTAATAACGCCCAACGTGAAATTGCAAATTATAATTATTATTAATGAAAAAATTACATTTATTTTACAACATTATACTATTATGGTAACATTTCAGAAGTTGCTCTCTAAGGTCAATGTAACTCGCCTACAATATTTTGCGCACTGAAAAAACCTTTTATTTACTATGATAATATACTATTAACAATGTATTCTAAGTATATTGGCACTTAGATTTTAGATCTCATCCGTTAAGCATTTGTCATTTGTGTGGTTTAATTAGCCTTATTTAATAGTATGAAGCACAAGCTTTTTTTCTTGGATTTGTTTAATAACCATCGCATATGATTTTTTGACTCAAACATAACTGTACTATATTTAAAATACATAGATAGAATGTAACTAAAATAAAATAACTTATCAATAATTTGAAGAGAAATTAAACTGATTGTCAACAAAAATTTAATACTATCATATAACAGTCTTTCAAAAACTAATCATAAAAAAATATAATACGTTTAAAAATACACTATTATGATTTATATAAATACAAAAACTAATCATAAAAAAATATAATACGTTTAAAAATACACTATTATGATTTATATAAATATAATATTCATTATTTAATAATTATTTTATAATAAACAATTTATGTATAGTATATTAAAATTAAATCAATGATATCACAAAATAATTTATGTAGCTAAAACTTATTTATATATTAACTATTTCAACTTGGATATTATGTTTTAGAATATACAAAAATGTATCGCCCTGTTCTGGCAGATGGAAAATCTGAGTGAAACATTGTTACAGTCTTCTGGTAATTTCCTTTTTTCAAAAATGTTTGAAGTTCGTCTGATAATTGGTCAAACATAACTATATGTGTTGGCAATTTTGTATTTATTTTAGATGTATATGACTCATTCAACCATATCTTTGGATTTTCAAAAAATATATCTGCTTCATCAGTATAATTTGAGATATCATGAAGATTTGGGTCACATGTTAAAATTCTTGTGGTTATATTCAAATGAAGATGACTGTAAAGCGGAGTTGAATGACATGGCATTAGAAATAATAAAGTTGAATTTTGTGGTATTGTAGCTAACTTTGACATAATATTAGTTGATCCTATTTGATGGTAACGCCCTAAATAAATCAATACTATAGTATTAATAATAACAGTTAGACTAGCTAATTTTGTAAACTTTTTGCAAATTAAAGAAATATTTTGAAAAGTTACAAAGAAAATCATAGGAAGTAATGGCAATAAAAATCTTTGCTCTTTATGAGCTATCATACTGAACACGAACAAAGTCCACAATACAGTGATTATCAATTTGAAATCCGTATCAGTTCTATTAAAATGTTTTATCTTTTTAACTAGCGTAAAAATAAATATAAAAAATACAGGTCCTAGTACTGGGGGTAATCCATTGACAAAATACCAATACCATGGTTCTACTGAATAATGAGCATTAACTTTTTTTAAAATATTATAGTACAAAAAATTCCACTGAGTTACAACAAAAGAACCATGAAAGTAACTGTCTAATATTATAGAAAACATGAGTGATGTTACACCGATAAAAATGTATCTAGCAAGACTAAGAACTGTATAACGTTGTTGAGCAAAAAAATCAAATAAAACTAATGGTAACCACACTATTATTGCTGTGGGTCGCATAATACAGACAAGTGCAACAATCCATAAGTATTTTACATTTTTATTTCTTACAGACCAAGGATAATAATATAAAGCAATGGTTGTCAAGTTGGTTTCCATAGTGTTCACTAATGTTCGTGTTGAACAATAAGCCAAAAATGGACATGACATATACCATATGCATGGCCAATATATATTTGAACACTTAGAATGTTTTTGTGTCCAGCGTACAAAACAATAATCAGAGAATGTGGAAAAGATTGTTTGTAAAATGCGTGGACTCCATATCAAAAGTGTTAAAGTATCCAGCGTAAAAAATGTTAATATGTTATAAACTATTACTATCCATGACACAGATATATAGCTTCTAATACCAACTATCCATTCCCAAGTACGATAACCAAAACCAAAAGTAATATTATGGGCTACTTCTAAAGACTGCCAGTATTCATCCGGAACATACCATGAACGAACGATGTACAGATGAAATAATCGTATAGTCAATAATGATATACTGACAGCTAACAAGGTTGGACTTTTCATATTTTGACAAATACTTGCAGCACATTCATGACATTTTATTTTTATTTTCAACCTGAAAAGCAAAAGTTTGAATTTATTATTCACCAATAATTATAGAATAGATAATCAAAGTCTATTTTAATAAATAATACTTTACAAACACAACCTTATCGTTGTTGTTATTCATGTTTAATAGTATGTATATAGTAACATGCCCAATGTGTATTCATTAATTAACTTACGAATTAGGGTATTACTAAAAAATATAAAAATTGAATCAGCTGTGCTGTACATGAAACTATTTCATATCCATAACTCATATAATATTAATTAAATAATAGGGAATCATGGGCAAATGTTCAATTTTAAGTGTGTATATTTCACATAGTACTCAACTATAAAGTATATTAAACTTATTATATTACATTATAAATGTAAAAATACTATGAATGATTTTCTTTAATTAGTTTTACATGAAAATAATACTGAGGCATAAACTATACTAAAACGTACTTGGTGATAGACGACTTTGTGATGATTTTATGAGTAGTTAAAATTATTCAAACTAAAAAGTCTGAAACTCTATTTACATCTATCACACCTACGAAGACCGTGAAATGTCAAATGTGAATTACTGAACTCGAAATTGTGATGGCATGATACATCCAGTTCAAATCACGGCAGTAGATCGTGGTTCAAATTTTCCAGCAGGATATCAAGGACCAAGATAAACATTGTCTTATCAACCAGGTAAATCACAAAACACGGTTGAGTATGGTTAGATTCGTGATAGCCACGGTTTAGTATATTCATTTATTATCTGCAACAAATTATTATCAATACTATTATCAGTTGGCACGTGGTTTTGGCAACAACAAATTCTAGTCAAGATTAATATTTACTTTTGAAGTTCATTTTAAAGTAAGTGTTTTTGTAAATTACAAGTATTTTAATACTAAAATAAACAAACTAAATTATACTTATAACGGTTTACCTTAAGGGATTTATTACTTAGTGGTAGTAATACCGACGAGGCAAATTGCCATAATGTTTTCTTTTTTTTCTTATGTGTGTTTCTAATTGTTGTATTTTAATTTGATTTTATGTGTAGAAATGGACGACGATACGATAATTGGATTTAGTGACACAGTCCAGTCAAAACCTGAAGTAAAACAAAAGAATGGCAAAAGGTCAGGAGGTTTCCAAGCTATGGGATTGAGTTTTCCCGTATTGAAAGGTGTACTGAAAAGAGGTTATAAAGTGCCCACACCAATACAGAGAAAAGTACTGCTAAATTATTATATATTTATTGATTTAGTTGAGCATATTTCTATCATTATGTATGTTATTATTGTTCTTCTAGACAATTCCGATTGCTTTAGAAAACCGTGATGTTGTTGCTATGGCTCGGACTGGTAGTGGTAAAACTGCCTGTTTTTTGATTCCAATGTTTGAAAAGTTAACTCAACATTCAGTTAATGGCCACAGGGGAATTCGTGCTTTAATTTTATCACCAACTCGTGAACTTGCTGTTCAGGTATTGTTTTCTTTTGTTTATACTAAATTTTATTTTATCTAGTATACAATAATAAAAAAAAAAGTTTATGTAATCAACTTTACTACTATTTTAATGCATCAAAAGTACATACCTTGAATCATTAAATTATACATTTTCTATATACAAAGAATACCATTTAAAAAAGGTTTTATCATAATTATAAATCTAATTTTAATAGTTAATACATGTTTAAAAAAGCCCTAGTTTTGTTTATTGACCTACTTGACCAAATGAAATTATATGTATGTTGATATTGATATTTTCTTATATGTTTACACTTTTAAATTGTACCCCCATTAAAAAAATGAATTAATATTAAAATATTTAACATCTAATTGTATTTCAGACGTTGAAGTTTGTAAAAGAAATTGGAAAATTTACTAATTTGAAATCTGCGGTGGTATTAGGAGGTGATCCAATGGAAGCACAGTTTAGCATAATGCACAGTGCTCCAGATATTGTTGTAGCAACTCCGGGTCGATTTTTACATTTATGTGTAGAAATGTCTTTAAAATTGCCCAACATTCAGTATGTTGTTTTTGATGAAGCAGATAGGTAAGTTACATAAAATTATAAATTAAATATAATATTGTTTTATTATATTTGTTTATGGTAAATTCTTAGGCTTTTTGAAATGGGTTTCGGAGAACAGTTGAATGAAATTATTGCTCGTCTTCCAGAGACTAGACAAACATTACTATTTTCAGCTACTTTACCTAAAGTTTTAGTGCAGTTTGCTCGAGCTGGACTTTCTGATCCGGTACTTATAAGGTAAATTTATATCTCAGTTTAATATTGATGAATACAGTAGAATCTTGATGACTCTACAATTAGAGGGGGTAAGATACTTTAGAATGAAATACTGAGAATCAATTTTCTTTAACTTTAAGTTTTGATTTCTCAAGAGTCACTTTATTTAATATTTGTTGCGGACCGGTTTTTCCTAATATTCTTAGAGCCGTATGGTTCAACCTGTGGGCTACATGTGGCCCTCAGTCTTTTCGTTTGAAGTCATTTATAGTATATATTATATTAAATAATTATAAAGTGTGTTTGAGTATTTTGATTTATTGAAACCTACATTACAATTAATCACCAATCCATAATGACAGTTGATATCTCGGTTCAACCTCTCAATTTTTTAATGGATTTATTTAATTTTCAAGAAGACTTTTTTCTTCAATTTAAAATAAATTTGTCCACTGAAGAATTTTGAAAACTATGTTTGCAAGAAAAATTCCCAAAATTTTGTAATTTTTCTCTTGAAATTGTATCAATATTTGGAAGCGCATATACTTTTAAATCATTTTCTACTATGAAGTTAATAAAATCTTAACCAAGAATCTGTGTTGACAATTCATCATTAGAATCGTGGGTTAAATAAATCACCATAGAGAGATTAAATTGGCTTCTGAAAATAAATGTCAATCATCACATTAATTATTAAAATTCCAAACTCTAAATGTATTTAAGTAAACTAATCATAAATATTAATCTTTAATGAAATAAATTTTAAATTATATATATGTATAATACAAAAATTATTTTATTTTGTAATTATCTGTATTATCTGTAAAATATAAAAATAATTGATTATCTTTTGGTGTTATAATTTGTGATGAGGAGTTAAATGATTATACTGTTTACTAATTTCAAAAACAAATATTTACATTTTATTTAATATTAAGTTGAATAAGTTCTAAATAAAACTATTTAATACAAATGTTCTAATTTTTAGATTGGATGTAGAATCGAAAATACCTGATACTTTAAGCTTAGGATTTCTTAATGTGCGACCTGAAGAACGAGATGGTGCACTATTATGTCTTTTAAAATATGTTGTCAAACCAAATTCTATGGTTATAATTTTTGCTCCAACTAAACATCATGTCGATTTTATTCATTTAGTAAGTATTATATAATCTTATCTGAAGTAAATGAATGCCTCAGTATTTTTTCTATTTGTTATTATCAAAAATAGAAGTAAATTAATATTCGTTAAAAAATTATTTTTATCTATTTTTAAAATTTTATTTATTTATGTATATTATATAATAATATTTGTATACTTAAGCTTTTAGATTTCCACGAGATATCAAATACGTTCATATACTCTGACTTGGATCCAACTGCCAGAAAAGTAAATGCCAGTAAATTTCAAACTGGCAGTGTCCGAACGCTTATTACAACTGATATAGCTGCTCGTGGTATAGATATTCCACAGTTGGATGTTGTTATTAATTATACATTCCCAGCAAAATCTAAGCTATTTGTACACAGAGTTGGTTAGTTAATCATTGAGTCATATGATTTAACAGTGTTTATTATTGATCATCCATACAACTATTATTATTTGTTTAGGACGATGTGCTCGAGCCGGAAAAACAGGACAAGCATACAGTTTAGTGACGCGTGATGAAATGTGTTACTTATTGGATCTACATTTGTTCTTGGGTCGTCCATTTTGCCCTGTGCTTGAAACTCCAAAATCAGATGATGATACTGACGGGCTTTTTGGTATTGTTCCTCAATTGCTGCTAGAGGAAGAACTGGGACAATTGACGAGTTGGTATACGTCATCTATTGATGTGGTAAGTATAATTAAGTTATACAAACTGTATACTTTGCATATTATATTGTTAATTATAATTTATATGTTATACTAGATAAATTCTCAAAAGACTTGTATTAATGGTTATAAAAACTATATCAAGTCTAGGCCTGGAGCATCAGTTGATAGTGTTCAAAGAGCAAAAAAAATTGACCTAACAGTTATTGCAGAACATCCAATGTTTCAAAAAATTATCGCTTCAGATATGGGACGAATAGACTTTGTTAGTCGTATTAAGAACTTTAGACCAGATACTGTAAGTTATTATCTGCAAATACTTAGCATTAAATAAATGTTAACATTGAAAATGTATGCCATGTTATTTTTATTTCAACTTTTAACTAAAATCTATATTATACATTTTCATTATTATTTTCTCTTATAGACAGTTTTTGAGATGGGTCAGTCTACAAACTCAATCCAGGCAATTCAGATGAAATTGTTACGAGAAAGAAACATGCCCAGTGTTGTTAACTATCATAGGAAAAAGCGTGAACAAATTAGTGATACTGATGGAGTGAGATTGAAGAAAGTTAATTTACCATCAAGTGATCAAACTGAAATAAATGAAACATTTAATGACATCATTACTCAAAGACCACGAGTGACTGGTCAAAAAAAGAGACAGAAACCAAAACAAAAACAAAAACCTAAACCACCTGTTAAATCGGAACATTTTATACCATATAAACCAGCCGATGCTTACACAGAAGAGGGGTAATTTTTTTTTTTTAAGAGTATTTCATTTCATACTCTGTATTTTTAATGCATTAATTTTTCTAGATTGGCTATTGATGAGTTGAAATCAACTGATGGAATATTAGATTTAATGGGTGACACAGAGCAATCACTAGCCCAGCAGCGTACAAATAAACGTAAATGGGATCCAGTGAGTCATAAATATGTAACTGCACAGAGCCTTGAAAAAAAACAGGTGAAAAAAATCAAATCAGAGTCCGGACATTGGATTCCAATTACATACAAAAGTGACAGGTATGAGAAATGGCAAGAGAAGTCAAAATTAAAGAACTCTGCATCTGAAGAGAATAATGAAGAGGAAGAAAAGAAAATAGCACCACGTATGTATTGTTGTGTTTGGCCTGTAAATAATAAAAGCTATTCATTGCTAGAATTCATAGTTATATACATTTTATAAATGTATCTTGCTTATTAAAGTTAATTTGATTTCATGATTCTTTTTTTTTTGTATCTAGTACTTGTATTTAAATATTTTGCTTAATAAAATATTGGTAACATTAAAAACTCTGAAAGTTGAAATATGTACTTATTTGTTCTGCTTATAATGTTGCTACATTATTAATGTAAATTTTTGTATTGTTTTCACTAGTGTTCCGGTACAGATTAGACACTCGCTGGGGACGACATAATGCTAAATTGCGGGAAAAGGAATCTGAAAGCCGTCTGAAATTGGACACCAAACATATTCTGAAACAGAGAATAATCAAAGAGCACCGCAGAAAAAAGAATGGTAGAAAACCTGTGAAAAAGGACAAAATTCGTAAAAAGAGTGCCAAGTTTAATAAATTCTAATTTGTATATCATCGTTGTAATATTATGCCTAATAAAAATCTTTAAAACCTTAACAACAAATGTGCTTTTGTATGTTTTTATTTTCTGTGAAATTATTTTTATTATTTCTTGCTTGTATGGTTTAAAAGAAAGCAAACCAATTTAAACTCTTGAATAACAATTGTGTGCAAATAGTTAATATAACAACTATCATGTTCTGAAATCTGAATGTTGATGGTTTGAAAAATATGAAAATACTGATTAAAAAAAAGCCAATATTCTGTGATTTGAGCCAGTTATGGATAAGTTGATTATCTTTTTAGCGCCTAACTTATGACTGAAAATATACTCATGAAGGACTCAATAAGTGTGGTTTACAGATTACTGAAATAATTAAAAAACAAGCTTACTCAACTTTATCTCAAATTTGTAACAAATTTAAACATTGGATGTATGACTTACTTAAACTGTCGGATACTGAGTGATTAGTAGCGAGTAATGATATTTACACTATATGATTATACGATGTGCTTCTTTTTTAATGTTTTATACGTTTCAGTCTTAATTCATACATTATTATTTTCTACATTTTTACCATTCTTTTGTAATGCAATAAAATCAATTTGAGTGAATAGATATAACGTTTGAATTAATTTATAAAAATTAAGTACATTTTAAGTGTAGAGCAATGGTTTTCAAACTTTTTTTTGAACACACTGTATTTTCTTCATTAGTGAAAATTGGAAATTAGATGTAATTTTTAAAATCTAAATAAAATTAAAAACTTCGTCATTCAGACCTTAGGGCCTGGTCGCCCACTTCTAACGCCGTCCCTGATGATTGTCAGTTTAGACTTTTAATCATTTGTTCTAAATGTAATAGGAATAAATTGGAACAGTCTTAAGGTACCTAACAAAGAGGTCAACCATTTCTAAACCCCAGAAGGGACCCACTTCCAAAATTAAGGTCAGACCCGCCCTGGGTTTACCTCTAACTGGGAGTATGTAGTATATTATTACATATAAAGAGTACTATATTACGCAGGAAGACCATACTACGTCCTGCGCGAATTAAACAAGATTCTCCTGTACAATCCTGTACCAAAATACATACAAACCACTCAATTAACCACCAACAGATACCAAGTAGATAGGTACCTGTTACTACCCTCTCATTTATTTCATTATGTTTACGTCTTATCATTATTAGAGATATGCCCACTGCCCACCCTTAATATGTCTGCATATAGGCAATACTATATCTTACCGTTTATTACGTTACCGTCTTTTAACCTCGCTAGAGCTTACCCTACCCACTACTCTCTGTATTGTACATCGTTTCAACCCACACTACACCTCTTATGCTTGTTTCTTGCATATATGACACATACGACATACACATACCTACACAAACCTACTAAAAGTACGAAACATTATATATGTATGATGTAATAAGTTCATTATGTCATATATATGTGTGATTTTAGAAAATTATAAAATAAAATATTTTTATTTTAAAATGCAAAAATACGATTAAATTATAATCATTTCAAAATAATAAAGAAATACATAGCGTGTCTTATGAATACATAAGTCTGAAATACAGGACTACATTTCACTCAGCTTCTTTCTTTTGTTTCGAGACCTTATACCGGACCAAATAGAACATGCGAACGTTAAGCGTGAAAAGTATAATTTTTATACAATCATATTGCGTAGGTACCTGTATCGGCTGTCGACTATCGTTTTAATTGTTTTCATACGAATATTAATTATATTATGTGCGATTTTTTTTTTTTCGTTAAAAATAAAAATGTTTACCTGCACCGTGCGTGGAAAATCTTTCACCTGTGGAGACACCTTCGTGGTACATTGAAATAGGTCTCATGCCGACCAACTGTTATTTTGCGACATTCGACATTTGTGACATTAGGACTAGTAGAAAACTACGCAAATTATCGGCAAAAAATCCGATTAAATACAACTTAAAACTTGAGGCGACGCGCGACGTATGATTTGCATAATGCGGAAAACTTCTCGTAAAATATATAGGTAGCCTCCAAGACCTCGGCAAAGGAGCATTTTTTGATCGGTGATGTCTTGACTGGCAGTTAGGTTATACATATGGATGGGTAGCGCCGTAGCGGTTATACATTACAGCAAATTGATGGGATATCCTTTTAAGTGTACTTCGTACCCGTGTACCTATAAATATATAGTAAGCGGTTCCCACTACCTTCAACTGCATAACTTTAACAGACGACCTAGGTGTATCCCCACGCGTTCATCGTCTAATTATTACATTCGATTATTTTCTATCCATAATTTCTTTACTATTTCAAATACCTTGGAGATGGTAAATAAGCGAATAGAATATAGCCCATTACTATATGCGTAATACGCTTTTACAAGATGTTCCCGACCATGCGGTCTACACTCAAGTACAAGGAAATAATAATAATCTTGTTCGTCTCTCGCTACTTTAACAGGAGATGCTTTTAAAAAGAAATCTGTTTCGTGGATATGTTTTTCATGTGATAGTGCTCGACTAAGAATTAAAAAATCTCCAATAACTCAATCAACATCCATCAAATCTACATCGCTTGAATCCGAATTTTCCTCTAAAATTATTGTTATTCTTACAGCAGTTAATGAAATAAAAACATCGATTTCTAAACACGATTCTATACTCTTTGAACTCAATAATAAACTAGATGAAGTCTCTAATCAACTTCGTGATCTCAAAACTCGTACTACCTCACTAGAGAATAGAACCGATCAAATAGAAAACCGTTTATCGAATATTGAGACTTCAAATTCGCCCTCGGACGAGACTGTTTATATCAGAAGTTCTGGATAAACAATCAAGATCGCGCAACTTAATTATTTTCAATTTACCTGAATCTGATGATATTTCCTCACCTGAGAAAGATAAATTATCAATTAACTCTATCTTAGATAGTTTATCTCCCAATCTAGTCACGACTGTAATTTCCAGATTAGGCCGAAAATCGGCCAAACCTCGACCATTATAATTTAGGTTGCTCGAATCATCTGATATTTTTACTGTACTTAAAAATAAACATAAACTACAAAATGCATCTACCTACGCTTCCATTCGAATATCTCCGGATCGTACAACTATGCAACGCAATCAACTTCGTGATGTTATATCAGAACTCGAGAAACGTAAAGCAGCTGGTGAATCAAATTTAGTTATGAAATTCATCAAAGGCATCCCAACCATCTCAAAAAACTAATAAACGGCCAGTCACCAAGTAATTTAAGTGTATATTATCAAAATGTTCGCGGGCTTAATACCAAATTAAATGTTACGTAATGTATATCTGTGTGATTATGACATAATAGCACTATCTGAAACCTGGTTATCTTCAAATGTCAATACCTCTGAATTAAATCTCCTAAATAATTATTATGTTACTTATCGCTCCGACCGTAATTCGAACACCAGTCATTGCTCTAGAGGCGGAGGCGTTCTGCTTTCTATTCTTAATAAATATCACTCTCGCGTTTTACCTATACAGCTATACCTGTTAGTCCAGTTGAACATATATTTGTCATCACTAAAATTGATATTAATTATACTATAATAATTAATAGGTAATGTTTATTTTCCACCTAATACTGACATTTCAGTTTATAATATCCATTTTGATATCATTAACAATTTAATATTAAAATTTCCTTATGTTAAAAACATAATTATGGTTGGCGATTATAATTTACCTAAGCTTCACTGGCTCCCTAGATTAAATGGATTTTTTCCTAGTCTAGTAAATTTAAATAATACTGATTTAGAATTTGTATCAAAATGATCATTTTTAAATTTTTTGCAGTTTAATAATATTGTTAACACTGGCTCGATTCTAGACTTGGTTCTTTCTAATTTTAATTACTTGTGTGTCAATAAATCAACAAATCCACTTATTCCCTGTGATAATTATCACCCAGGTTTACTTATCTCTATTCCCATGATTGTAAATAAACCCATTGAATATAATCTTCTTAAGTATAATTTCTTTAACTGTAACTATGTGGACATAAATTTTTCATTAGCGTCAGTAAACTGGATTGGTTTATTCCAAGGTCTTTGTATAAATCAAGCGGTTGATTTATTTTACTGTATAATTTATGAAATAATTGATATATTTGTACCCAAAACTATTGAACTTAATTCTAACTATCCATCTTGGTTTAGTAAAAATTTAAAGGATCTAATTTTTAGGAAAAAAATTGCTCATAAATTGTTTAAGAGTTCTGGTTTGCTGAGTGATTACAATATTTTTTCAAATCTTCGAGCTAAATGTAAATTTTACTGAAAAATAGACTATCAAAATTATATTAGCAAAATTGAAAAAAATTTAAAAACCCACCCTAAACTATTTTGGAATTTTATCAATAACAAACATAAAAATAACTTTTTACCTAATTGCATGCATTTAGATAATGAACAGTTTACTACTTCCACTAATATTATTAATGCTTTTGCCAAATATTTCTCAAGTGTATACAAAAATTACGATTCCATCAATGTCAATTATGTACAATCTAATCCACCTAAAGTCCTCTTTTCTTCTATTAACTCTGTTTCAATTGAACTATCTGATGTCTTTGAATCTCTGAGTTCAATACATTATACTTCCAGTCCGGGTCCTGATTTAATACCAAACTTATTTCTAAAAAACTGTAAATTTGTTATTTCTTCACCCTTATTACACCTATTCAATTTATCACTTTCTTCTGGTATTTTTCCTAACGCGTGGAAAACTAGTTTTGTTCGACCTATTCTTAAGTCTTCTTCTGATATTTCTATTATCTCCAGCTACAGACCTATATCCTTGCTTTCCCTTATTCCTAAAATGTTTGAATCAATTGTAGCAAAAAAAATTTTACCTGACTTGAATAATGCAATCGTTGATGATCAACATGGCTTTAGACGTAATAAAAGTACTAGTACCAATTTGCTTAATTTTCATATGTTTGTATCAGATGCTCTTTTCAGTGGATCTAATGTTGATGTTATATACACTGACTTTGCTAAAGCGTTTGATAAAATAAATCATCAAATTTTATTTTTAAAATTAAAACAGATTGGTATTTGTGACCCTTTTTTATCCTGGCTTATATCTTTTATTAGTAATCGGCGTCAAATAGTAACTTATAAAGAGTTTATGTCTGTTCCATTAACTGTTTCTTCGGGTGTCCCTCAAGGGTCTCATTTAGCTCCAATATTGTTTCTTATATTTATTAATGATATAACTTTTCAAAATTCTTCTAAACTAATGTTTGCAGATGATATGAAAATTTTTCGTAAAGTTAACTGTCAACTTGATGCCGATCTGCTCCAGTCTGATTTAAATTCTCTTTATAATTGGTGTACCCATAATAATTTCACTCTTAATATTAATAAGTGTCAGATAATGTCATTTTCCAGAGCTCGAGTTTCTACAAACTTTCACTACCATATCAACGGAGCTATGCTACATAGAACCACTGGACCTGTAAAGGACCTTGGTATTCTTTTCGATTCTAAACTTAAATTTGACTGTCACATAAATAATATTACAAACAAGTCAAACAAGATCATTGGATTTATAATTCGAAATTGTGTGGACTTTACTGATAGATATGCCCTAAAATCATTATTTTGTTCTTTGGTTCGGTCTATCTGCGAATATGGATCAATAATATGGTCTCCATACCAATTAGGTTTCAAGTTAAAATTAGAAAAAATCCAACAAAAATTCTTACGTTTTCTTTCATTCAAATGTTCCATACCTAGGACACCTCATACTTCATACTCCCCACTTTTGTCTCTTCTTAACCTTGAAACATTAGAAAATCGTCGTTTGAGATTGGATTTATACTTTTCGTATAAACTTTTTGTCGGATTAATCGATTGTCCTAAATTCTTAAGTCGATTTTCTTTCCATGTTCCTACTCGTAATGTTCGAACTAAAAATACATTTTATATTAACGTAGAAGTAACAAACTATGCGAGCAACACCCCCACCACCAGAATTATGAAAACTATAAATCAGTTCAATATTGATATGTTCAGCACACCAAACTTTCTGTCATTTAAAACTTATTGTAATTTTGTCCTTAATAATAATTTATAAGCTTGTAATTTTATTATATTATATTTATCTTGTAAACTGTAACTATAAAATTAAGAATTTACTGTATATACTATATATATTAATTATGTACCTGGGCTTGGCCCGTTTATAATTTAAAAAAAAAAAAAATAATAACTAAACGCTTTTAATATGTCAGTTATAAGTTATAAATTTAAAAATATCAAACAAACTTTTATGGAAGTGAATAAATTTATATAAAACATTTCAAATTAAATTAAATATGACTCGTTTTAATTCACAAGTTTTTTTTTTTTTTAATAAATTAATAAAGACGATAACTACGGTATAACATGTTCAGTATTTTGATCAATTTATCCGCGATCGTCCATATAAATACTTAAATACTTAATAATCTATAAACTTCCTCGAGTGTTTATTAATATTTTGTCTTGTACAAACAAACAGTATTTAAATAGTACAATTATTAATTTAATAATTTTTTTTACATTGAGGCAGAAGTATATAATTTTAATTCGTTTTATTTATAAATGGTTTTATTTGTTTTTGAAATTGGTCTTTCAAACATATTTCGATGGCGGAATTATTATTATTATTCTTCCTCCTCTTCCTCTTCCTCCTCTTCTTCCTCTTCCTCTTCCTCTTCCTCTTCTTCTTCCTCCTCCTCTTCTTCTTCTTCCTCTTCTTCTTCCTCGACCTGTAAAAACAAAACAAATTACAATGTTATATACTCCTCGCAAAAACGAATTATATTTCTCAATTTACTTCTTCTTCGACTTCATCGTCGTCAAGACCGAATGGTTCTTCGTCTTCTTCGTTCTTCTTGAGTTCTTCCTCCTCAGGGGTGTCGGGGTCGTCCTTCTTCTTGCCTGGACGTTCACCGAACCACTTCGGTAGCCGTCCTGTAAACACACACGCGCGTATTATATATGAAAACCATTAAACGTGTTATACGAGTACGTTGGTTGCATGCAGTAAAGAAACTGACCAACGGTTTTACATGTTCCAAACAATCCAAACAAAAAAAACATCGTTATATTACTTCAATTCAATAAAATAATAATGCAGTGGTAAAAAAAAAAAATAAAAAAAACTGGAAACTAATAAATAATAGTACAAGTAAATTCTTGATGGTTCGAAAATTGAGCGAGATGAGAAAATTATAATTTATGATACATTTTTATCCAGCAAAGCGCATAATGCTTTAAGAATTTTATTGCAGCCGTTATAAGTATCAAGAATGTACAGTATACTATTATTGTCATTATAGCTATTATTATTACTATGACTTTACCTTGTCGTCGAAAGTAGAGAATTTATCTGAGTGGACAATTATTTTTACGTAAACGATATACGAGTTAATTTCTAGGGAAATATTCGAACATTATCTAATTTTTAAAAATATTCTGTAAAAACCACTTAGGTAGTACCTACTCAAAAACTACATTAAATCTACCATTGAGGTGCAACAAATTTTTCCATGGTTAAATACTAATTTAATCAGCTTTTCTATTCGTTAAAATATTAACAATTATCGATTTTTAAATGGAAATGTAAGACTCTCACAGACTAAAAAGGTATTAATAGATAAAAGAATTTAAGATCAGACGACTGAAATCCATGACGATGACGAAGAGTATATATTTCTTATCTATTTTTAGTTTACCCTTCCTGCTTATTCAGTCGAAACTCAAAATTATTATAGTTATATGTTGGAAGACTGCTATACTATAGCTTATTAGCACATTTTGAACAATGAAGGTTAGTTTAAGAACAACTTAAAAAAATAATAGTGCATAAACAATGAACTTTCTGTTAAAAAATGTAATTAACTTTTTCACTTAAAAAAGTTGAAATATGTTAGAAGAAATAATAAAAAGAGTATTTTGACAAAAAATGTTAAGTTCCCTGTATATTTTTAATTGGTTTTGGGACATAATATATACTGAATTTCCCAGAAAGTTATACTAGAAATACACGTACTCAGTTTACTAAGTATGGCACTATATTATATTTTACATAAACCATACACCTACGACCAAATTAATAATAAAACATAAAACTGAAAGTAAGCAAACCACAATATACGTAAAAATAAAATATTCTCTGTTGAAAAAATAAAAAATACTTTAACTTTTATTAACTTAATTTAAATTGTTATTAAAATATATTTTGGCCATAACTTTTGTAAAAATAAAATTATTAGTGTTGTATAACTTAAACTGGGTTTGTACAATTTTAAATATTACGAATTCCTTGCATTGTTTTTAAACACCTCAAAGTCAATGTGTTATAAACGTGTACACAATAAATGAATAAATTTTGTGATTTTAAAATACCAGGATCAATAATTTTATAAATGACGTACTTTCGACCGGGTTTGAGCATTGCGAGAAAGAATTATCAACAAAATAATTTAAGATTCACGGTCGCGATAAACAAACGTTGATGGGTTTTACTTACCCTTAGCGCGACCACCAAATTGGTCACTCTTTTCTGTCCATTGTTTTTCCATTGACTCTTTAGTGGACTCCATGTAACCCTATAAATTCAAACAAAAATAGGGCTAGGTAACGTGCATGCAGGTATGAAAACTTAAAACATGGGTTCAGTAGAAACTAAGTGTAACTTCTAGATCTAGATCCGGGTAAGTGTTGGTGAATAGGTAAGTATAAGTATAGGCGGATATATTGTACACATTGACGGGGAATTAGGTTTTTAGGCCGTAAAAACAAGGCAAAATGCTCTATATTTACGTACTTCTACTTCTTTTCATGAATTGTTCGTATTTACGATTCCAGTTAAATTCGCTCTTTTCACCTATCAGTTCTTCCAAACCCTATTATTTCGTTAACATCTCTGTATAGATCAATATTCGTTTAAATAATACTTGTACACTTACTCCTTCGAACAGCTTCTTTTTGTCATCGTAGGACCTTGTGTCCACTCGCCTCTCGTATTTGGAAGCGACTTGGATTTTGGGCTACACAAACACACAAAATAAATATTCGATTAAAACAATTTTATTCTAATACAACTACGGTATAGTAAGTTATAATTCAGTGTTAAAATAATAAAAAAAAAATAATATTCATGGCTCGTGCTTACTGGGTATTTGCCGGTCAAGGCTTCGGGGTCAAGACCCTTCTTTAGGGCCTTGTGACGGAGCTGTTGCTTCTGACGTTCTTTCAACTCTTTCAACTAAAACGTAAATTATGTTAGTTTTGATATTCCCGGTTTAACAATTTCCAATCGTTATTCATATCTAAGTGTGGTTCTTACGTCATACTCTTGTCTCTTCTGTCTTTCCTCCAAATCGTACTTTTCGGTTTCCAGTTTTATGATCTGGTCCCAAAGTTCGGTTGCTTTGAATTGGAGTTTCTGTACAGAGAATCCGTCGATGTTCAAAGGCTTGATTCTGAAGCTCAACGAGATTTTCTTTTCTTCTTCGATCTGTTCTCTGGTCTTGTTACGTTCAAGTTGAGCAGAAGTCATACTTAATGCCTTTACAAACAAACAAACAAAACGGAAAATCTCACATTATAAAACCATTACATCGCATTATAAATTTGTAAATAGCTAAAACAAATTGAGAACCTCAGATAGGGTTGAATACTTACGCCTTCTTTTTTGCTGATGGTGAAGTTGGGTCCTTTTGACTTGTTGGTCTGTTCCTTGAGGGCGGCCATCATGGCTTGGCGTTTCTTTTCGGCCTCTTCCAGACGCTTGCGTTTCTCCTCAATGTCCTTTTGTTTCTTTTCCTCGACTTCTCTCTGCCTGCGCTCTTCTTCTTGCTTCTTTCTCTCGGCCATCCTTTTTTCTTCTTCCGCACGCATAACTTTGCGTTTTGCTTGTTTTTCCTTCAACTTTTTCAAGTCGTCTTCTTCCTTTGATCTTTGTTTGCGCCATTCTTGAATGTACTCTTTAAGCTGCTCGTCTAAGGCTGAGGATTTAGCTTCTTGCCTCTAATTAAAACCAAAAGATTATCCGTGTAAATTATGTAAACGATCTAACACATAGCAACTTTCGGATTAAATATTAAAATGATTATTAATTACCTTTACGAATTCGGGATCTCCATCTCCACTTGAGTTTTAAAAAGAAAAAAAAGTAAACAAATATTATACATTAATTGTGATACCAATACATTTTATTTTTTTAATGGGCTGATGATACCGTGTTATATTCCCTTGCGGGGGGTATGTTATTTATAATGTGTGATTAATAAATGGGTCATTTGAATGTTGGCACCAGTTAACTGTAACAGGATATATTGTCAGAATAAAAATAATTTTTAGTAACGATGCCATGTGGCCTATCGCCAGGCAAAATGAATGGTAAGAACACGCAAAATTTATTGTTAAAAAATTTGCACACAAAATCAGTTTTATGTATTGTTTACACTTCAAAAAATGTTCAAAACTAGTAAAAACTTCTTAAAAAATCGTTCTAAATATACAAAACATCTAATTATTACTCTAACTAATATTTTAAACTAAAAATCCAACAATCCAACTATCTAATAATTTCCAATGGAACTAAAAAAAAATAAATACGTTTCCGTCAATGTTCTAACTAATTTGTCTACTAAAACAATACTGCTTAAACTAAAGGCTTATGTATGGATTGTCTGCACTAAGCCTTTTCTACTTTCTACTTTAGAATCAACTTAGTTTCAATACACATTTTTTACTTTAACTCCCACTGCAGTAAACTTACTCTTTGCTTTTTTCAGGCTCCGGTTGCCTGCGTCAAAAATGACGATTTAGACAAATCCAAAATATCACAAATATAGAGTGTACAAACGTCTTTCCACCCATAATTATATTTATATGAAAGTGAATAAAAATACATAGATTATATTAGTATCTTAGACTTAAATTTTTAATCCGTTGAGAAATTTAATTTTAAATTAAATGTAGATAGTGTTTCCTACGGAAATATTTATATTTTAGCAAATCTTGCTAAAAAGAAAAACATTCTCGGAGGATCATTAACTCGGTATTACATTAATAATAATGAGTACGTATTGTACACTCTATGAAAAAGGAATAAGCCAAATAAACTATTCGGGTGTTCAATACACAAAATAATTTGGCTTATAACGTGTGTGTATATATATATATATATATATATACACAATTTAGAAAAGCGTGCGAAAATAAGCAAGTTCAAGCCAAAAAATCAAATCTTATGACTAAAAGTTGAAATTAAAATCGTAAGTGAATTTCTTGGCAAAAGTTTATTATTAACTTTTAGCGCAATAAATTTTAAGTTCTTGTCACAGAGTTCATTTTTAGCTCGAATTATATATATGTACAATGCATTTGAAATTATTCTTCCTAACTCTCCACTCTCGATGTAATTATTGTTTTAATCGTTTCCTGTCTATTGTCTAAAGGTCTGTACACGTATTCGATGACATTCCTTTCAAATGCTTTTGCAGAAGCAATTTATAAGCGCAAAAAAATAATTAAAAATATTGAAACTTACGTTTCCTCTTCGGAATCACTGAAACACAATATCTCCGATACAACTTTTGTAAAATATTTAATAATCACAATGACACCAAAACCTTTGCAACCTACCTAACTTTAAAGTCTACTCAAAATGTGCGTATATACTTGCATAAATAATTATATTAGTCGTTATAAATTTACACAAAATTTGTAAACGGATTTATTTCCTCGATTTTTGTATTGAATAAACCCTCATATTTAAGTTAATAAATTCGCAGACAATAAAAAAAACCGTTCCCTCTGGTTAGGTTAGGTTTAATTTAAACTATGTACTATATGGAAAATGCATTATATAGTTAAAATTAAATGTTATCAATGTATGCAGTCGAGTCACGATAAACAAATCTGAAAGAGGATGAAATAGGATTCGAGCTCTTAAAAAAAAATATTAACGTTAATATACAACTGAAGAGGGATTCAACATGTAACTACAGGTTCGAATTATCGACTGTGTATATAAGTTACATAAATGTAAAATGTTGGGTGTATTATTATGGTAGGTATTATGGATGAAGATGTCATACATTCATGCAACATAACGTTTTATAGAATTTAATTGATTTACGCCATAATATTCAATAGTCACGTTTGCTATTAATATTTAAAACATAAATCGTTTGACGGAAAATATCAAATATACTGAATCAACAGGACAATTTTATCAACTATAATTATATAATCGTGATAAATAATTAATAACTCTTTGTTATACGAAATAAAACAAAATGTACAGTACCATTTTTACACCGAGAAAAAACGTTAAAAATACTTTCGAATACATAATACTAATGTCGGTACAACACGTTATAGTTAAATTAAAATTAAGTAGATACATTTTGGGAGTATAAATATTAAATGACTTCAATCGAATCCTTATGTATTTTTCAAAAGAGAAAATTAAATCGATTTCACGTTGGAAATCTAACAGCGTATAGGTATAGTGTCAGTTGCAGTAGGTAAAAATAATTTATTTTTAAATAACTTACGTGTATACTTCTTCTTCGTCAGACATGGTTAAGTGTGTTGCTCGGGCCTAGTCTCTGGAAAACCAAAAATCGTTCAAAATATGAACATGAAAATAAATATAATATATCTCGCTATATCCCGAGTAATTTTATTTGAAAATGGATTTCTCAAAGGAACGAGTGGACGTTAATTCTGAAAATATGTGGGAGGGATCGGATCCCATTGATATTTTTAGCCGCTGCCCGTTCGGCCTGCCAACATTGCCTTTTTACGACCCACAAAATCCTAACACGTCTATTTATATATACGTTCCGGCGTATAATGTTATGCAGATACAAAATCGTTCGGTTTCCGAGAGCAGTATGACTGCTATTAACGAATCGTTTTTCTAAATTATTGTCGTAATGTACTTCACGGGTCTCGTTTAATCATCGAATAGAAAAATATTTTAAGCGCGCAGCAGCACGCGAGCAAAATTATAGTGGAAACAATAAGAAACACGTCCTATACACGATGTACACACATATCGAATTGAATTTAAGCATATTTTTACTTTTTTATACGGAGGATCTCAGGACGCTTATTAACTATGTATTATTTGATCGCGATAATTGATGTATTTATATAGTTTACTCGCTATAATCCGTATGTGTTATTAGTGGTTTTCAATTATTTTATTTAAAGCTAAAACTCCGACCACGTCATTTGTACTTTTGAAATTATGTACCTACGTTGCGTTTGGTGATAAAATAACAAACAGTTCGGTTTACACCGTGGACTGCGTCGGTGCAAATCACACGAAAACCAGATTTCCAAATACACAAGCGCACACCGGTATTAACGGTCTGGGGATGGGGGAGAGGGTGGGATTTCTACAAAAACTCGGTGTTCACAAGCGAACAAAAGTATTTCGGAAAATGTAAAAAAATTTATCTATTACAGCCATTTGGATAAAACGAATCGTGTCACTGGATCGTATACATGACGGGCGTGATACACCTACACGCGAACCGAATTTCATCGGAAAATTGTTTTGACCGCGACGCGACTTCGTTACCACCGGGGCGAGCGCACAAAAATTATTGCAGTATACATTAACTATACATTTTTAATATTAATCATAACATTTACTGCGTGTAGGTTTTTACGAAATTCTCGTCGTCACCGTAGTCGTGTCTGGGTCTCGAATTCCGATTCTGACAAATAAATTACACCTTTTGGTAAGTACGGGTCGAGCACAAATATGTTATTTTATTAAATACGTTTATCGGATGTTCACTATGCAACGGCGGCGGCGTGCCTTCTAGACGAAAAATGTATTACATTTTTCGTCGGTAAAATAGATAAATTAATTGGTGTGCATTGATACGAACGCGGTACACGGATAATGCCTATAGGTATGTATAATAAGACACAAGTAAAATAATATTATGTTAAAAATTATAAATTATTATGATGATGATGATGGTGTACTTACAAAAAGATAATATGTATACCGACGGAGGTCCTACTAACGTCTGTGGACGACTGCTCGGGTTCGAGATTGCTAATTAAGCTCGTCCCCACCAAAACGGGCTCCTCGCGGATGGAAATCTATCCGGGATATTTTTGGCATTCCAGTTGTCATATAAACATTGTTTGGATGGAAAACGTAGAAAAAAAAACCAACCACATGATCCTTTCGACTCAAAAAGTGTGTCAAAATATTAATGAACTCGCTGCTACAGTATTATTACATACGCAAGATATACGGTCGCGTTTTATTTTAGAATATTCACTGCAGCCACTCGCCGCTCCTTGAGAACCATAAAAAAACATTTTCGAATCGCAATTTCCACGGCCAACCAATGCATAGTCGCCCTGCATAATTTTCACACCTTTTTTTTTATAAAATTATAATCGATATTATTAGAGGTGATTCTTTGGTCATTATTTAAAAACTGCAAACCCATAATGTAATATAATTAATCAAACTACAAATGCATACACTATAGATCAACATTTCGTTTTATTTGCAAGTTATAACAGAGTTAACGCTTAATACAAATGTTGCAGCTTTTAACAATATGCAAAGCTTAGTGAACGCGTTAGCGGTTAATAAAAAAAAGGAACAATGTTTGCAACAAGGATAATATTTAACAATTTTTGTCATCAAGGATTTTCAACAATTTTAATAGTCTGTTTTGATTATATAAACAATTTTTTACCTACTTATACATTAATTAAATTAATCAGACTAAATTTCCAAGAGAGTTCTTTAGCTTACACTTCGAACACATAAACAATTTATCAATTTAATTAAATTTCAGACTGCAAATATCTTAAAACTTACCCTAATTATATCAAAGACTATTGTTATTATTTATAATAATAATAATAATAATAATAATGAAGTGTCAAATGGAATCATTGATTGTAATAAAAAGTAATAATGTAAAACTATACAACATAGACATAAATATCTAGTCGATCCGTAAAAAAGAATACAACAATTTAATACATATTAATAAAACATTATTAATTTAATTTTTGCAAAATAAATAAAATATAAATAAAATATTAATATTAACTAAATCTTTATTTAAAAAAAAATCTCCCTCCTTTAAACAATTATGTGTAATAACTAATAATTAAAAACTTAACTTAGTATAATTTAGTGGCAAATATAAAAAAAATAATATTTTATCCAACAATAAAAAACTCCTAAGCTATTATGGAATGATGTAAGCATCAATGGAAGGAATGGATACCTCTGTTCAAACTTTAAAACCATCCATCCAACTTCAGTCAACAACATCAATGGCCCAAGACTTATTAAATATAACTTTTCTAGGCGATTCAATGACTTAAATTTACCAGAGTTATACAAAAAAGAAACATTAATTAAAAGTAACAATGATTTGGTGATGAACTCAAATGGCTTGAACAACAAGGGGAATACAGAATATGTACATATAGTTGATAGAATTGCAAACATAGAGCAGTCACTTGAAGAAGTAAACACCAATAACCTGTAAAAAAAATATAGTTATATAAAAAAGGTAATTTATAAATTTAAAAAGAAAAAAAATTGCTTACGTCAAAGGTATTACTGCTAGCAATAATGCTTTTTCGTGAACATGCCAACCAAACATAAATGAAGTTAAGCCACATAGTACAAGACATCGTATAAAATTGATTGGGTTTTTAGTAGATTTCCAAAGTTTATATAAACATGGCTGAAAACATTCAATATTGGTTGTTAAAACAATATTTTTTATAATAATTCTTTAACATAAAATTTTTAAAACACATATAGGTGTAGTTTCAACTTTCAAATGTGACATAATATTGATATTAAACTTAAACAATGGAATCCGCTATTGAGTAGAAAATAATATTTATAATTAAATAAAATATTATTTGTACATGTATCATGAAAAACATAACTTTAAATTATTGTTCGCAAATAAATTAAGAAATGGAAACCAATTTAAGCCCAAAATATCTATAAGGTAAAATTCTGTAATATAAATGTATATAAATTAGTGTAAGACTTACCAACATAAAAAGTATTGTTAAAATAAAAGTAATTTGAGGAGTAATTGATGGTAAAATAGAATGTTCAAATTCTTGAACTAAACCTCTAGTCATTGAAGCTGAATTATTTTTGTTGATTCTCTTTAAATCTTTATCTAAAAGACACAAAAACGATGAATAAATAAAATCATTTAATATTTATTAATAGTTATATTTAAGAACCTATAAATAGAAATACATAATTGCAAAATGAAATATTTCATTATAAATTACTCAAATATACTTTTAGATATAATACATATATATTATTTTTACATACTAATCTAAAATTAATAAAATAAAAACAAATAATAGTTGGTAAAATGGTTAACATATCTCTTGATGTATAAAATTATATAAATTTAAATTTACATGTAATTTTTGCACCAACATCAGCTGTATTATACAATGCCCAAAAATTAGGCGCCCAATATGCGTGAGATAAACCTCGTTTGAACGGAAATAATTGTTTGAAAACCTTAAAAAATTACATAGTAGAAGTATAACAGTTATTTCTCATTCAGCAGAAATTATTAAAATAATAAACATATTATATATTAATTTTACCTGTAGAATTTGACCATTGAGTACAAAAGGTCCAAAAGAGATACTAAATACACTGAGAACAATTATTCCTAATTTTATAAATCGTTTTAATGCCAATTTTATATTTTGTTTAAGACAGAAATGTCTTAATAAATAAACAAAATAGGCAGGAGCTAAATATAAATAAATGTGCTTGAAATTTAATAGGACTGTAAACCAGAATGCACCCCTATAGTTTTCACCCTTAAAAAAAAAAATACCAAGTTAGTGAAAACAATTTTATATAAAATTTAAAACTTTACCTTTAAAATATGTGAGATTGATACAAGTAGAATACCAAAAAGAAAACCGTTGTACTGAAAATGTATTTGATCAATAAGCAATAATGTTACATTAGCTATTAATAATAGTTCAATGACAAAGACAGTGATTTCCTTTTCATCAATGTGTTTTTTTTTATAAATCTTGGGTGATTTAACTAATGATGCAATAGATTGTGCGCACCTAATAATACAATTTTATTCATTAATACACATTTTATATAGTCATAATTCTGTGACTGATAATTATTGACAAATCCAGAATATATATGAACTCAAAACAGTATAATACTTTACTTAATACTTATTAAACTTTACTGTACATTTTTCATTTGTAAAAATTACTTCCATAAATTAAATTAATAGTTTTATTTTTAATAAGGACATTACATAATAATTGATATGAGTAAATTCTAAAAACTAAATTTTCATTAGTCAATGGATGAAAATAGTTATTAATAAATTTAATATTAAAAACCATAACAGATGATTATTTCGATAAAAAATAAGACATTTATTTTTAAACCAAAATTATTTGTTTTATTTAATATTTAATGGTTGACATTTAGTATTGTAATGTAAAATGGAGTACATTTTTACACTCCATTATTTTTTTCCTTAATCCAAGTTGGCAAAATTGATATTAAACAGATAAAGAGAGGGAAATAAGTTGGCTATAATTCCAAATGACAAAATTTATTCAAAATTTACTAATGGTTTAGAAGTGAGCTTAACAGTTCTACATATTATGTATAAGTATTAGTTAACGTATTGTGTATACATTTCGGCCATTCAACATTAATTTAAACATATACAGTTATTCTGTAGAGATAATACTAACTTTCGAGATCCATAGTAGAACACAAAATCAGTAGTGATAACGCTAAGCCGTTGAAAGAATACAGTGGCATTGGATGAATAGTTGCTATTGTGTATTGACAACATCTCAATGTCAACAAAGGCTGCAATTTGAGCCAAGAAGTATTCGAACCACGCGAATAGCGGCGGATAGTCGATTGTCCATTCCGAATGTTTGGCAGTGTACCACTGGTCCAAGGGAAGACTGTATGTGGTCGCTAGCCAATTGCGATGCACCTCGAAATCGGTTGAGAAACTAACAGAAAAACAATGTATTGTTGAAAATAAACAGTGACGACTAAAATCGAACGGTAGAGACGGCAACGGTGACTACACGGTAACATTGTCACTGCCGGTGTCGTACACGCATTGTTCCGTTGCCGGTACACCAGTAGCGGGCACAGGGCCATGGAAACGTACCGTGCCGTCTTTTGCCAGGGGTAACTCACTAGGACGGCAGCAGCAGCAGCTTGACGCAGGTGATCACGACGTACAGCGAATTGGTCATTTTCTCGAGTGGTAAACGCGCTGAGACGACGTCCGGCGGCAGTTCAACGGGCACACGTCATGTCCGAGCCAAAAGCGAAAACGCCCGCGGACGTAGGCAGACGCAGGTACCGGCCGCCAAAGTCGAAACCGCCAAGGAACGTTGCCGGTGTGGCGGCATTTTATTATCGCAACAATTGTCGAATAACAACAATAACATTGGGTTCGGACGGTGCTGTTATCAGCGTCGGCGGGTACCCGGTTTTGACCACGGCTGCAGACGGTGCGGGTAACCGTGGTGTTCCGGAACGTCACCGGTACGGCGGTATTCCAAATTCCAATTATTTCCAGGCTGGCGGCTGCAGTAAGTCATCCGGTCCGACGTCGATGTACTATGGAACGAGGGGTTGACTTCTTAACGACTTGTTCTCGGTAAAATAAGAAAATAAAAACGTCCATACTTTTTTTCTTCGTCAAGTGCCGACCAGAAGATATGTTTCGACGGGTTTCCGCTAAAGCCGCCTTGCACTCACCCCTTTCCGGGAGACTGTATAGTTTTAAAGGTAGGCAACCTATAGTATCATGGTTTAATTTTTACTTTTCATCCGTCTTGAATAGGATGATCGAGATACAATATGTTGACTATGAGATGGCTAGGAAACATAAAAAGAGACCCTTGCCTGCTCGCTAAATGGTCTAATTCAAATTATAGGAGGAGTTCAAAAATCGACATTGATTATGGTTACATTTGATATTCAAAATATCCCTGAATTCTACTGTCTTCTGGACGACAATTCCACACAAACTCAAACTTACTTTTCTTATTATGTTGTACTGTTTTAACTAATCTGTACTTGGATGGTTAAAGGTTTTTAAAATTAATGCCCAATTTTCTTTTAAATATTATTTGAATGTAAAAATTATTCATGTTAGGATCTAAAGTATTTGCTTAAAACGTTATTCATTAGAATCACTAAAACTATGCAGTATGGACTTAAATTATCTTTGAAGAGGTTTAACTTGTTTGAGGCTTTGAGCTAAGTATGTTTAATTTAAATAACTTCACAACACTACCATGTTAAGTAGGTCCAGTACCACAGTATTAATTCTAAATTACGTATAAATTAAGTGGCATATAATATATCAACAGCCCAAATGGTAACAAGTACAAGGTTCAATTTTGAATAATTGATCTGGTATCCTCTTGACAATTTCAAGTTAAGAACACATTCATTTTTAAAACAAAATCAATAAGTATTATTTCTACTGAAAATAATTTAATATGGCAATATCCTTGAGCCTTTAAACATAAAAACAATACTGAAGATATCAGTCACAAATATTAAATACTATATATTTTTATTGTTAACAATACTAAAATATGAAATTAATCAATAATTTTACAGAATATTATTAATTCATTAGGTGTTATAAGTTTTCAAGTACTTAAAATTATAATTAAGTTGTTTCATTTTGACAATAATTTACTGATATGATGCACATATTTGTTGTAAAAAAAATAACAATCATATATATAAATATACCTTGAAAAATATACTGTGATTATTAAAAATTGAAAATACTATTTGAAAAAATACATTCTTTGTTATGGTCAAAAGAAATATAATTCTTCAAGTTAATTATTTAATCATTAGAAGATAAAAAAAATAATATATTAGTTATATAATGAAACATTTTAAAAGTTTTGCTAACATTGAGAGTTAAAAGATCATCCATTATAAAATTAAATATAAATTAATAAAAAAAAAACATTTATAGTCTTAAATAATCATGATACTAATACATAACATGTTATCATTATTTTTTCAAGAGCTTGAATGTAATTTTTTTAGTTATGTCGTTATACAAAAATCAAAACTCTAATTATACTGTAAATAACTTAAAATTGTTGCTCGCTGAAATCATCATTATTGTGTACTTTGTAATTATACGTTTAGTTATGAGCAGTATGTGCTATACTTGTCAAAACTATTTATAAATTGAAAGAAAATTTACTTACTATGATAGTGAAGCAATAAATGTTATGGTATACCAAAAAACAACTATATAATATAATATCAACGGTAAAGTGTGACTCAATAACTCTTGGGTTAGTACACAACAATGTCACTCATTTAAATATTATACTTATCATATAAAAAGTTAGTAAGAATGGAAAAAACCTAATACTAAATTTAGCACCTTTTCATGAACTAATCAAAGCGAGCTGCATTGGTCGAAAATATTTTTCAAAATGTCATCATAAAACGCAGAAAATACTTTTCTGTTGTATGTGATGAGGTGTAAAAAATTGCCTGTAACAGCAGCCAGCTCATCTTTAAATGCTGACAAACCAAGTGGACACTGTTGAGGAACTGCATTGTTGGAACTGATGACAGCAGCAATAAACTCTTTGATCCGTCTATCTGTAATAATAATCAAACAAAGATAAGAGCACTATTATTTTAGTATAGTGAATAATGATATTACCAACTAAGGATCTTATTTTATGATCAGGTTCTTTAATTGATAGGACTTGATTCTCTATTAGATTCACCACACTTTGTGTAAGTGGAGGCTTTCCTTTAGATGCCAAGTATTCATTAGAGTCTTTAACAGCTTGTTGTACAACATTTGGTAACAAGGGAGAGTTAAAACTATAAAAATAAAAAAACCTGATTAATATACAGTAAAATATACTTTAAAATAAAGTGATTAATGATACAGACCTGCTTGAACCATTATCCTTGAGGATTAACATAATGTGATTTTTTAAAATCTTTTTGAACTCCAAATCATTAGGAATAGAGTTACTTATTGATGATATTGTTACAATAAATACAGATGCAGAGAGTATCAAGATATTTAGCATTTTATTTGTTGTCAAGTATCTTTCTTTGTCTAAAGACAAAGCCTGAAAATATTAAAAGAGCATTTTGTAAATATTATAATAGCAGTGCAGTTTTTAAAACAATTAGTGATTACCTCTGGGAATGTAACATTTTCATCCCAATTAAATATTTCCATATAAGCTCTTGCAATAATGTCATGGTATGGTTCTGTAGTCTTTTCAAAATCTACATGGCGTTTTAACCACTCAGCAGTCAAATTCAAAGCATCTATTTTTAATATTCATTATTCAATAATTATAGATTTTGTACTTATATTTTTGTTATATTAAATACAATTTTGAATTTACCTGGTTGAACTTTTAGATAATCTGCAAATTTTTCACGTTCATAATCAGCACTACAAGCATTCAGTGCTCGTCGTTGGGCAGTTATTGTGAAATTAGCCATGTCGAGTCTCATCAAGCTTAAAGTCTATAAATTATAATTTATCATTGAGCAAATAAATAAATATTAAGTATTTAAGGAATAGAAAATAAAATAAAGACTATCTCAAAAGGATTGGATACCGTAATTTGCTGTGATTCTATATCTTTGTCCAACAATAGAACTTATTACTATGAGAAGAATTTATACAAGTAGTTTTACATTTTTGTGAACTCTATATTGATTGCTTTTTAATTTTTTAAATTTTAGCCACAAGTTCTATACAAAACAAGTGTTTATATTTTTTTAGTTAATTTTGTGAGGTCTATAAAATTAATAATATGAAAAAATCAATCTTAAATGTGAATCAAAAAATTTAAATTAATTTTCAAAATCCTTAATGCATTACTTGTTTGTATGTTGAACAAAAAATATATATTCTTCATTAATCACTATGCTAACAGACAGAAAATTATGATATCCAACATCCTCGATAATAATAAAAATTTCTTAAAAATTATCTAAAACAATTATCAAGAAAAGAAGTAATTATTTGAGCTACATTAAGAACAATACTTTAATGATTTATAATTGCATATCACTACATAAATATACTATTATGACTAAGGTCTATAATATTTTATATACGTTAGGTATAGAAATATAAAAGTATGATTAAATATTACAAGGTTTGTACAAGCTAAGAGGTATTAAATAATAATATCAAAATGTATAATTTATTTTATAAAATACTAACTATCTATTAAATTTCCAACCAAAAATTATACTATGTAATATATTTTTTTTTCTTCGGAATTAAAAAGAAACAGATAAAATCTATTTACAAATATGATCATTAAGTTTTCAATAGTGAAATATAATCATGATATAAAATTTTTTTATTTATTAAGTACTTTGTAGTCTTACTAAGCATCAGCGTATCATAAAAGTTTAATTGTAATTGTGTAATTGTATGTTTAACTATATACTTAAATTATAAACATATGAAGAAGCCATGTAGCATGTTTTTTTATAACTGAAATTCAATATTACAATTGTATACATTAAGTAATCATGCTTTAATGTTGCTTACATGATTTAAAAATAATCTGTAAAAACAATATTGAATTTTACATATTCAGCATCTATATTTTTATTATATATCTCCAAAAATGAAATAATTTTCAGCAAAAGAACTTAGTATTTAAAATTATGACACAGTTTAAACTGAAAAAAAAAATACAAAATATTTACAATGATATATGGCTAAAAGTTTATGGATTTAATTTTTTTTTGGTCTGATAATAATAAAAAAATATTTAACTCCATCTTGTTTGGATAATATAATATCATTTTTTTTTTCATTTGATACAACAAATACATGCAATTATTTAATTTAAGTTAAATGTTTTAATTGTTTTTATGGCTAATAATTTACATAATTTAATACTGCTTAAAATATAATCTATCTATTGATTTTTTTTTTATACTATAACATTTTAATTAACTATAAATAGGGTAAATATATTTGTGTTATCCATGGTATTTTTATTTAATAATATAAATATTTGATAAAACCAATTAAGCTAAATATATAAATACTTATTATTTAAATTAGTTAGAAACTTTAAAATAACTTAAGCTTGTAGAATACAAGAAAATAATATATGTTTTCGGTTTCAAAAAATTAAAACCAAGTTTACCTCTGTTATTCCCTTAAATATATCAACTGGATCTTTAAGGAGGGTAAGAGCTTTTATCGGATCATCTCTAACTGGAGCACACATTTTTGACATTAAGTTGAGTATAAAATGAGTGTAATACTGTAAAAAAAAAGGAACACAATTACAATAAGTCAGACATGCTAAATTTAATTTATGATATAATTTTTATAATTACCTCGAAATCCAATGAGTTATTTTCTATTTGTTTCTTAATTAACTCTAAGTCTAAAACTTGACTGATTTCTTCCTTTAATTTAGTATGTTGATCTAACAACAGGCTTGATAAATTCTATAATAATTTTATTATCTTAAAATTATTAAAGTTACTAGATTAGTAAAAAAGCACAAATTAAAATTCATTGAATATTTATGAAGATACATACTTCTCGAATCTCTGTTAAAAGAATCATAGCTTGAGAATATTCAGGAGGATCATTATTTAATTGTTCGCGTAATAAATCCCAAAACACTTTGTGCATTGTATCTTTGACTTGTTTCATTAAACTGATAGAATGTAACATACACAATAGTTTTCAATTAATAATATCCAATTATATTTCATTTAATGATTAACTTTACCTGTTATCTGGTGGTTGTTGATGTTCCAACTTGAAATTTTCATTGACAGCTATCTCATGTACAAGAGCGATATTTTCTAATTTTTCAGCAGCTACCATGATTTCAGGTAACGATAAGAACTTTGGAGGTGACGCAGCAATATTATGTATATTATTCAACCTGAAGCATACAATTAAATAAAAATGAAAGAATGGAACATTTATATGTAATATGTATAAGCATTACGTTTCTTGACGAGCTCCAGTAATAGGTTTGTTTGATGACTTGTTGCTGTCTTGTTCATTATTTGATACATTTTCTGAACTCATTTTGAATGAGATTGTTAAGAATCAATGCCTGTAAAATATGAGATGATTAGACAAACAAGTACACGAGTTGGTATTATTAAGGTATTTCGCGAAAGGCATAGTCATGTAAATGAATAGATACAACGCTTCTGTTCAAGTCTTCTGAACACATTACACTTGATCTATAAAAAAAAATTACTATTTTGTTTGAACCTTTGTGATCGACGATGTTATTTAAAATTGTTGATATTAATTTTAAAGATAAATAATGATTAGGCAGCAATAGAATAATGATAGACAAATCTACAGTGACTATCGCAAATCACTGGAAATCGTGAAAAAAAGAATGATTATTTACAAATCGTAAACTAGAAAACAACGTTACAGAACGTTGCAAGAGAGCGTTCGAAAACCGCGGGTGTTCACACTGGGAATACCTACGACAGTATGGTATCACGCACGTACAACGTTCGCGACAACAAAGGAAAACACAATTGGAGCGCACGCAGACCGCCGTCCGCCAACTCGCAAATGCAGAACAAAAAAATACGGCGTCGGACGATAACCGATTTCGCGGGCACAAAGCACCGGATCGTCAAGGACCCGGGAGAAACCAGTACCTTATACGTGCGTCGACGACTATGGCGAAACGGGAAACTAGTCGGACGCGGAAGACGCACGTCGTCGGCCTTTGATTTCCGCAAGACAAGACTCACCTACAGTGCGGTTCGACGGCAGAGAAGCCTTTTGTCTGATCGCCGTTGGTTTCGATCCGTGCGCAACACGAAAGCCCAAAGACCAAAATCGACCGATGGCCACAACGAATTATTATTACAATTACATACGTCCGGAGTCGAGTAGACGGTAAGTGTGCAGTCGCCACAGACCGTGCAATAGGCACAATTTGATAACGTTTTTTGTTGCTATTATTTTGTTCTCGTACACGGCGCATAATATTTACGTTTTTGTTTTTGTTGTCCGCGTCAGCTGTTAAAACGTATCCCCGTTCTATGCATTTTTTTATCTATTCTGTGTTATCAGCGTGGACATTAACGAGGTTGAGGCGACGCGTAGGATTACTCTGCTGCGGCTCGAGGTAGTCGCGTACATGACCGAATCCCGCCTAAAACGCCGTGTGTTCACGATTGTATGTAAATTGCATGAATAATGAATTCATCAAATTTATTAAATGTATGCCATGGTTAATTGTTTTTAAATAACAAATTTTGTTATTATCATTGAGTAGACTTCACACTTTCACAGTCAACAACTATAATATTATAATCACGATGTAGAGAATGTATTTTCTACATCGTGATCTATCTACTGATGTACATATTATGTACGTATGTCGTATGACGAGTTATCTACATGGTGAATATAATATAAAAGCCTGTGCGGCTGTGTCCTGCGAGGGACTCGTTCTAATCGATACGAGGCAGAGATAACCGGTAAACTCGGTCGCAGTGTTGCCAGCGACTGCTTTTTCATGATCGTATGGCGCGCGCATTTCCGTTTGCCTAGCCCAAGAAGACAGAATCTCAGATCAGATTATCAGAAACATAGGTAAGGGGGTTCAACCTCCACATAGAAAGTCCACAGAGAAGATGAGTAAAATATGAGAAAGTTACTTTTAAAGAAATAATTAATACACTATTTGAGAAAGTTAACAATAATAATAGTTTTTGCAAACATAGTGATGGTCAATGTTTAGATGGAGATTTGTCACTTTTCTAGTGATCCTATTTTTTGGTCAGACCAGACTGACTTCTAAGAGTAAGGTCACACGAGCGTTTTATTAACGGACGTTACTTTTCCGGTCACACTAGCTAGGAACAACGTCAGTTATCATCAAAATGGATGACGAGGAGGTTGCGATTTTTGCGTATACTGCTTTAAAAATTATTCGCGAAAAAAAACGAGTGCAAAGAAAATGGTGGGTGCACCCAATTAATAGTGAAAGATTATTGCATGGTGATTTTTACACTCTTTATAGTAGATTACGAGCTGATAATGTAAGTTTTTTTAATTATTTTCGTATGTCTTTAACGTAATTTGATGAACTTTTTGCCAAAATAACTTTTGCCTAATTAACTGCTCAGTCTCCATTTTAATTAATTTGATTTTAAATTTTGATTGAAAAATGAATTAAAATGAAATCACCTTCAACCTACAAGTGAAAAACATGAACTATAAAATAACAAAAACGGACGTCAAAACAACGTTCGTCTGTCTTTGTCAATTGAATCTAATAATAATCTACAACGCTGATAAGCAAATCGTAACGGACGTTATAGCGTGTCTTGCCTATCACCAACGTCAAACGGACGGTAAATCCAACGGACGTCGTATGTGTGGCTGCTACGTATTATTGTAATGAATTTCAAGACGTCCGTCGTAACGTCCGTTAATAAAACGCTCGTGTGACCTTACATTAAGACTGACTTACTGATATTTGAATTATTCGTACTTATACCATTGGCTATCATTACACCGTTGATAGCTGCTGTTTTTGTTTTATTAATGGTACATAGATATAAAATGTGTTATTGTTATTTTGTACACGGTTCGATTAATACGAGATAATGTAGTAATAGTACAAGCCACAAGGTACTATTATTTTATTGGTTTTTAAGAGTGACAATGTCTAATGTTGTTTTAATGATATATAATAATGTGAATATCATTACATATAACAATTAAAAAGCATGTAGATACTATTTTTAAAAGTTGTGTAGTACACTATTAATAGTACTAGATATCGGTGACCTATATTGATTGCATTAAGAAAAACTAAACGTCTTAATGACACTTCGAGTGTTGAACGAAACTAGTAAAGCTTAATAATTATGAAAATTAACTACTTAACTAGGTTTTGCTTTGCTTTGGAAGGCTTCAATCGTCGGGCTAAGTGAATTTTGATCAGAGATTAATGTTACTTGTAATAGGTATAACATGATTAAGAAAACAAAACAGTTTTTATTTTATTCTTTGACAAAAATTGTCATATATATCTGTGTGCCGAACTATATTTTTACCTCTCACGGTGGTCCTGAATAAATATCATACCTATATGACCCAAGTGAATTTAAGAGTAAATGCATGTTTGAAAACAGTTATTGATATTTAAATATTAGATAAATATACGAGTAGATACTGCAGCATGAAGATAATGATCACATAGATATAGGTTTATAGAATTATTTATACATATATTATATGCACATTGCACGTATTGTTGCATTTGTTTAGTCTTTTAAATTTGTTGTTGGTTTTTCATAATTATTTTTTATGCATTCAGCATTTCAGCGTAATTGTTTATTACGACTTACGAGAACAATCCCATCTATACCAGTCTAATAATACTCTTGCATACACGCACACACACACACACAAAAGTGTAAGTATATACGTATACATTATATTGAATAATGATATAGGTGCTGCAGCTGGCGACCGGCTACAACGCAACGTAAGAAAAGGAAAACTGTTATTTGCTTACAACCTGGTGTTGCGCATACAATAGAAAATACAAGAATGTAACGTAAGAAAACGACAGTAGGACTTGACTCGGCTCGCCCGTTAACATATGCAACGACGATTCGCACTCATTGTACTTATGTATGTATATAGTAGTCCTGCCGAAGGGACGTTTTGTTGTAAGAAGTACCAAGGGAAATACCACCTATATTCTGTGACCGACTCCTGAATAGAGGGTTCATGACAGGTCGTTTTCTTGGGGCTCGGGCTGAATAAAATATCTAAAACTCTAATGAAATATTATGCGTTTAAGTGAATTCAAGAAAGAAACGCGTGGTGCCTGCGCGCAGTGAAACTTACAATATGCTTGACACTGCAATACTACATCTAAGTATATACATTGTACATATAGTTATCTATAACAAAACTTGACAGAAAAAATGATTATAAGTTTAATATTAGTCATTATCTAATTAACCTACAACGGCCATAAATCATAATATATAGTTTTAAGTATCGTGAAATTATATATTTAAAGGCCATAAGGTAATAAATTAAGTATTTCAACAGTAATTTTTTCGATATGAAAAAATAATCGAAACCAGTTTATATAAATGCATAAATAACAGAGTCGTTATTTTACGACTATATTCGATGCATTGACGATATTTTTAATCGCATGTATAATACATTTTAAGACATTTAATAATTTGTGAACAAGGACATAAAATACAGTAAAATCCTACATTCAAGAAATCATTATTCATCAAAAACACATTGACATCGGGAATCAGTTTTAATTTTGTAATTTGTTTATTATAATATATCTTTTAAGGTAAAAGTTGTAAGAGATGAAATTGCCGGGAACCAAAGTTTCTGGCTTATCCAATTGGATATCACCATTTGCCAATAAGCACAATTACGTTAGGATCAAATTATATTTTCATTTAAAACCGGTTAATTTCGAGGCCCTAGAGTCCATTTGGGTTATATTTATTTACTAAAAATGTATAATAGTTACACAATATTACTAGTCACAGTAGATTCTCAACTACTTACTATCATTATATCTAGTAGGTAAATAAAAATAAATATTTGTGAAGGGGTATGAAATCGCGAGGCAACGCATATTGTAGTGCATTTTTATTGCATTTTTATTTCTCCTCAAACCATCTATAATTGGTCGGAAATAACAAGGTAATATTTAATTAAAAATTAAGTAATAAGTAATAATATTTATTGGTGATAAAATCGGTAGATATAGTCAAGTTTATACTATTTCTATCTAGTTCTAGTATACATTCCTTTTATCGTACGCCAACCTGTACAATGCACTCGTATTTTTAATAATAATTAGTATACATATATACAAGTATACAACACATTGGAAATGCACGCTAAATTGGTTGTCAATAAATTGTATTTCAAGTACCTAAGCACATCCTATAATTCAGCCAACGAGCAAATACATTAAATATAAAATAGATAACATACACACACACACGCGCACATGCAAATATATTACGAGTATGTCAGCAGTGCTATCACAGAGAAGTAATCTTAACGATTTCGGGTATGCAGAATACCTCAATTTACATTTAAGTAAACTAATTGACTTCAATATTGTGATTTAATTAAGTAATAACTTTATCGCGCAATGATATCAACGCAGTTATTTCAAACGTGTCAATAAAGCATAGGATAATACACCGCTGCAAGTGCGTCACCATATCGAATCGTTATATACGTCGTCTTGAATGTTGATTATTATAATACGGACGTGGTCCCGTGCGCACATTTTCACGTATTTAAAATCCCGATCTCCCGTACAGATTGAATATATTATTTTAATATTGTACGTTCGAACCTAAGCGAGGCGGTGTTTTATTGTTAAAACATCACGGCTATATAAAATTTATGGAAATCGTAACGTCAGCCTAAGCCGTCGCCCAGTAGGACCCACCGACTGACGACGTTTTATCGAAGAAAGAACTTCTTCAGCATTCGTGCGCACTTCCCGCACCAGTGTAAGGATAGGCTAAATTTGGGTGGGCGCGCGCTTGGGGGTGATCGCTGATTAGTATCTCTAGATTATTTTACTAGCACTCGCAAATACTGACATTGTGGTTTTAGATTTTTTTTTCAACGTCGCGTTGCCAAAACTTCGCGACGGTTGCTTATTAATACTACCAATGACAGAAACCATTTAAAAATAATATTTATGAATATATTAATATATTATACGTATAAAGTAATTAATGGTTACCAATTTTTCATCGTTTTTCGAATTCGTATATTATATCGATGGTTTTTTTTCTTTCCATAATGGTGTTGTATAGAAAGCCAATATCAAAATACATATTAAAATATACAGTCGTATATCATACTACACAATTCTTACGCGTTCGACTGAACATAACGCGCATGTACCATGTACCATCGTTGCAAAAATTAATATATCCGTTCGCTTATGGCAGTGTAATCGAGGGGGTTCTCATATTTTTTTTTTCTGTGAGAAATATTTTAAATCGTGGAAAAGCGTCCCCTTCTGTACTCGCGTATATAATACATTAATACTAATACACGATGATAATAAATATCACACAATACATCTAATATAATATGTACAAGCGGAGCTGAGTTGAGTTAGCATAAACCCTGGCGGCCAACGTACGCATGCGGACATGTATACTGTAACATATAGGTACGGTTTGTGTCGCACAGATCCTTTGTCGATTTCGGTCCATTTTCTCCTGTATATAATATTTATTTGTTATACGTATCGCGGCGGTCATTACGGTTTTATTCAACAACGCACCCTCTACGTCCTTTGCTCCGCAATACACAACATTATATACACAAAGACGGTTTATATATTACTATTATTATTATATTGTACGCGTATGTACATTTGGTGACACGCGCGACGGACCGTACCTATATACAGGCACGGTATATTCTCTGTACAATATAATATAGAGTACATGGGGCAGTGTATATTATATAGGTACGGGAGCAGCAGGCAGCTATACTACTGTATACCGCGTGATACAACGTCGTATATTGTTCGATGCATCGTTTGTCATCCGAAATTTATCGCACATGACTTATACTGTATACAGACCACTCGCCGCGCGTTCTACAGTCTATATATATATTATGTACGTATCATTATACGTATAATGTGCATTGCGCACAAAGGCCATCGTTCATTAACGACGCGTATTTTATAACAATATAATTTATAGATATAGCTTTGTACGCCTATGTATACCGCGACCGATGAACGAGCGTACGCCGTGATGTACGTCCTGAAGCAGTATCCCAGGATAAAATGTACACTGTACTATACGTATAATACATTGCTGTCCCGTACTGCAGCTTTGCCTCGAACGGAAAAATATAATACCAATATGTATCGTTTTTAGATTCTGAGAGAGGCGTGGAATATGTTGGTTTTACTATGATACGGTTTACTATGAACGTGGTTTTTATTTAATATTGATCTTTTTAATTCAAATACTGAACATTTCAATGTCGCTTTATTCTAATTTTAATTTTTCTATTTCAATTAGATTCAAGCGATAAATATTTGCGCAACCTGTCTACTGTTTTCTTCGGGTATCGATGCACATGCGAAAAAAATCCCAAAATGTGCCCTCTCCGTCACACCTCCCCTCCAATTTACATAACTTGTTGTAGGTACCTAAATATACACGATCGGCATACTCTTGATATGAGCATTCTGATTTTTAATTTAAAATAATAATTTTATTTTTTAAGCGCATTGTTTACACTATTATTCATTCGTAATGAAAAACGAAGCTTACACACACACGTATTATCGTGTATTACTACGTATACAATTAAGATCATTCGTCACCCGCACGAGGTTTTTCCTGACCGCGAAAAAAAGTACAAAAACACACACACACATACACATATATATATATTATATACTATAACACACCCCTTCGCAAATGGTTTTAAAGGGATACATTTAAAATGGGGTGTGACCCTATGGCGTTTTTAATGTTTTTATACACCTATATGCGCGTATATACTGTGTACAGGTATAAATCCCAAAAAGTTATGCGTTGATGCGAGCGTGTCTTTGGTTTTTCACGTGCACACAAATTCGACGGATTAAAATACGTAATTTACAATGTATAATATATATATTATGAATTCTACGTTTTTTTGTATACAATAAAAAAAAATAAATATTGACATCTACTGTTGAGTTTTAGGCCATATGTTTTAAATTGAATGTAACAATATTTCTCATCGAATTGCTTTTGGAGTAAGTATTTCAATTTTAGCTTTTCGATACTAAAATATTTTTATAATAAGCTGGTTATCATTTTCCAACAAAATAATTTATTCAGCCATGTTTTTATTTACTAACCAGTAACCTAAATTTTTTTTAAAAATGATTATCCCGATTGAATTGCACATACATGCGCATGTATTCAACTTATCTTTGTACTCTAAGGCATGAGACCCGGATTGCCCACCCCTTGAATACGTGTTGGAGAGATCGGCGTATTATGTGACAGTTTCCATATTCTGTAAATTATACATTATGGGTGGGTGTGTGTGTAAGTGAGTATGCGTGTACGTGTGTGTTTCACTGAAATATTATTATTATTTTTTGTAAACTAAATATATGAAATATAAAAGACTGTTGAAATCGCCTTGAGTTATGTTATTTATCGCCACTATGATTATTATATTATAACGGTTAACCCGCGGGACTTGTTGATGCACGATCACCGTTTTTAATATTCTCCGAGCGGAGGGAGGGATGTCGTTTCCCGGGCGTATGTCGCACACGTGGCACGGCGGAGGTGTTGGCCACGGGGACTGCGATTTATACAAGGATCACGCTATTTTTAGCCGTATGATTTATAGTCTCTTTTGCCGAGCACGTTTGTCGACTCGGGTGGAAAAGAAATCGAAACCAGACCGCTCCGACCATAATATTTTATGAGCGCCGCGTTTCCATTTTTCCCGGCATGTCACCGAACATTTCCCCAGTTCCTACGTTAAAACGTTCCCACGTTAAAACAACATTGATGTCCCGCGAAAGCAAATATTATACCTATCGCGGTTTTAAAAATGTCGACATCACAGCGGAAAAGTCTCATTACTTCCTCAACGCTTCAGGTTGATGAGAATCCACGATAATCGAATTCGTATCCTTAGTCCTTATCCTTTTTTGAAATGATCATTTCTGAAAACTATGGAATTGCGTAAATTATTATGATTTTTTCAAAAAGTCATCATCAATAGTTTTTATGAGATTCAAGAGGCGTCCGACACGACGTGCTCGTAACGAACATCAGGTAACCGATTTGGACAAGACGCACGTATACCGCAAGGGGAGGGAGTAATACCTCCCCAGCACTCTCCAACGAAACGCTTAAGCGGTGGGCCCCGTAATAATATATACGAACACATTTCGGGACAGACTAGGAAGTCAAATTTTACCCCCGCCCCGTTTTAAACCGCTTATAAATGATAATACGTGCTTGCGATCGGTTTCGAGTCACGTACGGCGCACACACGCGCATTGTCCTAGGTTAGTAAATGTGCGTAATTAACATTTTCATAATAGCATTGTACCCGCGTTTATGGTGTGCGACGTATAAATATATTTATGCACCGCGGTATACCTATATTATATTCTCACATTCATATTGTTTGGGGGGATCTATGGTGCGCAGGGTCCCTTTTAGTTTTCACGAATTAATTCGATCTCCGAACAAGGGGCGATTATGCTGTAGGTTGTGTACACTATGGGGCCGTCACGCATGGACGTATAAATTCCTGCTCCGTCCCCCTATGGACCCGGATCGATTTAACCGACGTGTATTATTATTACTATTATTATCATCATTATCATCATCATCATCGTCATCGTCGTCGTCATCGTTATAAAGAAATCCATTAATTTTTCGCGGTGCACACGACAAATTTATAAATTATTTCTCCACACTGCACCCATTGCACGCTCTTCGTGACGCGGTATTCGCAGTTAAATCCGTACGTGTGTGCGTGCTTATTCACGGTGTACAATGCGCGGTAATGCCATTCTTTGACGGTTTGACCGAACTATTGTCATACGCACCTATATGGAGTAATAAAAAAAATGTATAACACGTTGTACGCGCCGGTGCCCGGTTCAAACCGCGTACAGAAACGTGATTACACCGACCAAGTTACGTCGAATCCATAGATATTTTTAATTTTTTTAATTTATTTAAATTTTTCTTTATATAATATAATATATAAAGAAATATATCTACCCCTTTAAGCCAGGCTTGTGACGGAGTAGAGAGTTGACATATGTATAATATAAATTTAAAATGTAAATTAGTAAATTACAAGAAACACCTTATTACTTAAAATTTAATGAAAGACACATTTTCTATAAAAAATAATAGATAAAAACAGAAAATCTAAAGCAATACAGGAATTGATTTTACAAAGAATGAAAATACAATATAAGTAAGCATAAATTAATACATATAAAATAGACGAAGAACAAACTAAAGTCCAGTTCCAAATCTAAACCAGAAATTGGAATATGTAATTATATCAGTTAAACACTAGAATATTTGAACTAAAAATAAAATGCACAACATTAAAAAAATTAAATTTACAACAATAAAATTATAAAACTATAAACTATATTACTTAATATGTTATCCTTAGTCAGTACTTGTCGCCTGTTATTAATCCAATTATTCCGCAGCCACGTTCGTGATACACGGATGAGTCGGCGAATAAAATAATATTTTTACAACGGAGCCCGCCGCACGTGGTCCGACGACGACGACCGCTGCGGTTAGCGGCTCGGATCGTCTTCTATCCGCGCAATCAACACGGGAACCCGTACAAAGGCGAACGGTTATTATTATTATAGCGATGTGTACGGTTTCTGACGAATCGGGGCACCCTCCTGCGCGGTGTTTTCGACAACGGCGCAGACGGATTAAAATTAAGATTTCTTCCCGTCGTCATTGTGCCCACACCGGTTGCTGCTGCGGAGAGCTGCAATAAAAATAAACAATAAACGCGTTCAAGGACGCAGCCATGTCAGATTTTAAAAACATTCTACGACTGATTACAGATTCGGCAATTATTGGTCAGTTATAAGTTCGTGAGCTGAAAATTAATTCTCAATTAGTTTCTCCAATCCGTGTTCTTCTTGTTACAATTATCATCAATTATCAGTTAGGATTTTTTTTTGCGACACATTGCTGAAATAAAAAATAATATAAAAAAAAAATCATAAATATGGTCAGTTTACCGACCAAAACTTGAATGTTTAATTATAAAAATTAAATAATTTACGTAACTTTGCATGGCGTTGCTCGTTGGTTTTGTTCAGATGAAGGTTGTCCCGGGAGTTTAGACATCCCTCTTTGCGTACAACTTTGCCTGGATAAGTTCGTTTAGTTGGTTGTTTCTAAAACTTGTATACAAGACCGCAAACATTACATTTAATTGATGCAGAAGTGAAACTTGACCGAAGAAAAAAAAAATCGAAAATCTGTATCAAAGAAATAATATTTCAAACACGCCATGACGAATAAATAATTTGCAAAACGGTCTGTACTAATGATGTTTTCTGACAAAAAAACGACCTTCGTCAGATAACGTATAATAATATATTCTACGTGCCGTGTTATTTTCGCGCGTGAAACCGCCGATTGGTGGATCGCCCCCACTCGAATTTTCCCTCCATTTTGTATTCGTAACACACGCGTAGTCGATTGTAAACATTTTTTTTTTTTCCCATTATTACGGCGAATCAGTGTTATACTAATATACTATATTGTATTCCGTAAGACAATCGTCAAAAGTATTCGATCCCGCACTGAGTGCGTTCGCCCGATGTTTACTTTTGTAATATACGTATTATACGGTCGCCGCGGTACTATGTATGTAGAGCAGGTAATAATAATAATAAACCGTCGAGACAATAATTGGTCCGCAGCCGTACATCGGCCTTTCGTGTACCGAGGAATTCCACGATGTGCCGGCGCGCAGGAGGTTACCGAACAGTGAACGATCGTTATTATGCACTATTATTACAAATCCCTCGGCGTCCGTCCGCTGCAGGGATATCGCGGGTACGTGCGTGTCGCGCGGGATTTCGTAAACCGGCCTTTATGCCGCCGGATCGCAATGTAACGGACACATTTCCCCAAACGCATACTGTACACGTGCTGCGGTTCGTTAGCTTTCCTTAGCCATGTTAGCTGTGTAACGCTTAAACACTCTGAACAAACTCTTTGTTGCGCAGTTACTATATGTATATATGCGTTTATATACACCATGGATTGTCTACAAATATTATTGCATCGATAAATTATTATAAGCCGTTTCGTGGTATTTGAACTGTTCCATACGATCCGGACCAAAACGGCCGTCGACAAATAATAAATAGTTGACCTCAATGTCACCCATCCTCTTATACCCATATCGCTTTCCCGTATAACGATAAATTCCTACTAAATAACAACAAAGATAACTAGTTTTATTAGGGCTAATAACTCTAACAAGGCTCTTGCAAACAACAGTCGTCATCGGTCACAAAATTCCAAATCTATACGAGTTCATGCTTTTCTGAAATTCAAAAGTATATATCATATAATGTTTCTTTTAGATTCTGAGTGAAACGAGGAGTGTATTGGTTATACATCATGATGTGTGTTTTTTTTTCGTCCGTGCACACGATTTCGACCAGAAGGATTGCTCCGATAGATGCAAGCAAGCCGGCAGGCGCTTTTCTGCAAGGAAATTTAATCTAGTCGGTACTTTGGGAATGTAATTTTTTTTTTGGCCATTTCTCGACAGTTTTCCAAATAACACAAAAAAGCAGAGGGTAAATTTGAAAATACTTCAACCGAGATCGAGAATCGAACCCTGCACGGCTGCACCGGTCCAGTATTTTCTTCACACATCGTTTACTTGTTTATTTTTTCATGGTTACAAGATTTTCTTTTATTGGTTGTTATTCCTAAATTAATATTAATCGTAGCGGCTCGAAACATTTGAAATTAAATTGGTGACCAGTTCGATTCGATCGGTCGATTACAATTTGAACATAAAACCGGGTGGAAAATACACCGATACTCGCAAGCCGACTTTCGAGACACCGCGGCGATCACACAGAAATGTCATTTTTCAAAACGCAATGTCGCGTGGTTCGCCCAAGATTCGGACAAACACACCATTAGGTTACAGGTTAGGAGTGGTGACAGGCTGTCGGGACGAATGGACTGTACACACGTATTTCATTATGTACAAAAAAGTATATTTTTTTTAATAGTAAAAATATTTTACAATATAAACTTAACACTAAAATTATAATAAGGCACTTAACACTAATATTATGCCTTTGAACAGACAGGAGCGTAATATTAATTACATAAGTCAACAAGTCAGTGAAAAATATTTGAACTATATATATCCCTGTAAACGTGACGGTTTTAAAATGAGCAATTTCAAAAAGTCAATAGTCATAGCCTAATAATACAAAAATAATATGTATACCATTTACTTAGATCGGTAACAATATTTCTAGAAAAGTAAAAAAATTCGTTAAAAAATTTGTTCGCTAAACTTAATAACGTATAAAATTTCATTAAAATTTCATTGATATAAAAAAGTATGAGAAAATTATAATTTAGAAATATACCCTATGTATATCATATAATATGTGTAAACGGTAAGATTTGGACAAACGCATATATACAATATACATTATATTACAGTGAAATCTGTTCAAGACGCGGGCTCTGAAACCTGGGTAAAACTGAATATGGAATTAAGTCTACCGTAATCGTATAAAATGTTACAATGTGCCGGACAGTCCGGCAAGTTCGCCTGGAACGAAAAGTTGTTTTCAGGTCCCGTGCAATATTCCGTCTTGGACAGTTTTTACTGCAGTAGTTCGAAAAAATAATTGAAAAAAAAGAGAAAAAAGTGTACCTAATCGTAATCAACTTAATAGCGTAATGACTAGACTTTAAATGTACAAAACAAAAGTTAACAAAAACATCATAAATATTATTAAGTCGTAAAAAAAAAATTTTTTTTTTTCGAAACTCGAATAAATCATTACAGCATTTGACCACCTCAATAATTATCTGCTTAAAGTGGAAATAACACGTTTAGAAGAAGATTTACCGTGACAAAAAAAAAACAACGTAGTATTGTCTAATAGTAAAAATAATAATAATTGAAACAAATAAACGAACCCCGGGCTTTCATACATTTATACATATAATACGCAACTTGTTGTACATATTGCATTTAGTCCAGGCGGTACGAACATTTGTTGATAATAATAATAATAATAATAATAATGATGATAATAATAATAATAATCATAATAATAATAAACTAGTAGAAAAAAAAAATTCCAGTAAGTCCCTGCGCGCACGTCAGTTTTGATTGTCAGTCAACAGTTGTGAGTAGAAATTGGGCGGCATGCGGAACTGGAGTTCGCCGGGTTCAAGTTTGTACTGCACGTCAGAGAACAGATTGATGTCAGCGGTCGTCAGCAACTGATGATGATCGGGTTCAGGCTGTGGAAACATAAAAATGTACATTAGTATTATACGAACGAATGGCTCGCGAAAACGCCGTGATATAAGTGTATCAAAAGGAAATATTGTTTCATCAATATCTGCAAATTCTGCATCGTAGCGAATTCAGAACGACGATAATAACATATCGTACACGGGACACGATATGCATTAATTATTTCGAAATATATTGACACTTACGTGATTATTGTGTACAGGGCTGTTTTGCAGCGAGAGTACGCCTTGCAGTTGGTTTATGTACTCGATGGCCAGTTGCAGGGTCTTTACTTTGCTCATTCTCTTGCTTCTGAAACACAATAAACGATTGCGATTATAGACGGTTGTTGCGCATTTCCCGAACGTATTATTTTCACCGCCCATAAGGGGATCCATACGGTTTATATATATATACGGCGAAACGACCAAGTTCCTAGCTATACAGTTGAGTATCATTGAGACGGCCGTAATCGAACAATATTTAACGAATATAGGTTTATTGTGTTTATAAACTGTTCGTAAAGACTAAACGTTTCTGTACAAGTCATCGTGGAGAACAGTAAACACGCGAGTTGGTAGTTTGTGAAACGAATTAAATAGAAAAAAAAACTGTGTTTTTTTTCAACAGCAAGAGCTGTTGTTCGAGACGTATGCCGTGACAGCGGGATCCCCGCACTTGGTGTACGTATTCACGTGTGCGCGTGTGCAATGTGTGAGCACGTAATACGCGTTTTCGACCCCGAAAACCGATTTGCCACCGCGCCGAGACGACGACGTAGCACGGTGGTTGTTGCACGCTGCAGACGACGGAGTGTACCGGCCGTGCCACGCGAGACGCACAGGAAGCTCCTAACGAGGGTGCGGAAACATCTGCACGGCGGGCGACGACGCGAGGCTGAGCGGCGCACCGCGCAAATGGGCCGAGACGCGCGCAATATTGGCGACATGTGACATGTGTTAGAGCGTATTCGGTTACCTTCCAAGTGTACAGAACTACGATATTATAATCTGTATGCGCATTAAGGGCCACGTGAAACTTCCGCGCGCAGGGGCGGCAGAGGATTCCGATCAGATCCTCGAGACAACATCACACATGTACGCGCGCAAGTGTACAAGGGGGTGGTTTTCGCGGAGTCGCATTGTACGGGGAGACAATTAGACGCACGTTTCGATGTCGTGCAAGCCTATACGTGGAAACCACTGCGCCCGCGGATCGTTTCGATACGATCGTTGTTTTGCGCGTTGAAGTCTCCGACGAAAATAATTGTCCTTTTTCCATAATTTATCGCGTTACACGAAGAGTCATTTAATAGCCTGGTTCGGTCATATGTATATGTTTCGAGCTGTGGCCCGTAGTACGATTAAACGCGTTTTCGCGCGTATAATTATAATAATGCTAGGTCGTGACGAAGAGGACACCGCGGAGGGTGAAGAGATTTTGGAAGTCGCGGCATCATCACCCGCGAGTCGACGGGCGAAACACGCGTGTACAGTTATTGAAATAGAATGATGAAAAAAAAAAAAAACAACAAAACCGAGCCGGGCACGCGCCTGACGCGCGTATTCGTGTACGTACGTATGTATTGATACACGGACGTCGTAAAGTAGGTGCGATCGCCAATAATAATTGACTGGTGTTGGCGGCGGCGGCGCGTCGGTCCAGAAGCACCTGTTGTTTTATTTTTTTATCCGCTTTTTTTTTATCTGGTGGCACACGACTATAAGTGTAAAGATAAAAAAAAAAACCAGTTTGCCGAAAAATTCTACCACGGCGCCGGCGGAGGGCGGAACAACGGCGGCGGCGACGACGGAGATACAGTAAAAAGCTGGTCAAAATATTATAACGTGTACGCCGCCGCCGCGTACCGGTTCCAACCGAAATGTTTTTTAATCTCTTCCTCTAGCCCGGCGCACGCCTCATAACATTATATTATGGATGAGGCGTGTGGGTAATATTATTAATAACGGTGACCGGCGGCGGAGGAGTAAACGCGATTCGGTCCTATATATATATATATACGTATAAGTGTACCTACGAACAGGAGGAGGACTAGGACAAGGAAGAAGGAACGAGTCGAACGGCTACCGACGACGAAATCGACGACGGCGACGAATGGTGCAGGTGCTTTTTTTTCTACTCTGTTTTTGGGCGGCTCGTGCCACGGGACACGCCGAGCCGCCGCATCACCTGCCCTGACGGCCGACGTCGTCGTCTTCGTATATTATAGTTTGACCTCAAGTGCAGCCGAAAATACTACGTTATTTGTATAAAATTGCCGCCGCACGCGCATACTAATTATTACGACCAGTTTTTTTTTTTTTATTATTATTTCGTTTTATTATCGGTGGCGGACGGTGGTTCCTTTTTTGCTCTATTATATATACATTATACGCGTCGTTGATGGCGGTGGAAAAGATAGATAGAGAAAGATCGGGAGAGAACTTTTCGGCAACCCGATCGAACGCCTTTCACCGGTGTAGGGTCGTTAAATTTGTTTCCAATAAATCGCGGACAGCAATTTACTACGAGTATACACTGTGTGCATATAGGTAATTTTATAAAAACGCATGACGGGTAAAATGCAGCGGCACCTGTTTACGCGTATATGATGTACTATAGCACCGAGACACGTCTGCAGAGGAGGAGGATGTCGGGCATATATATTTCGGTCGTTAAAAAATATATGATTACGCTCCGGATATACATCAAACTCATGCGAGGCGGTGACGACGGTCGTCTCGGCTCACAGGGACATTGTTTGTTTTATACACCTACATGTAAACGGACTTCCGAGGATCGTAATGGTACGGCGAACGAGAGGACGTAGAGGATTTGTTTTGTTTTCTGTTAAACCCGTGCGATATATCATTACAGTAATATACCTAAACATACTGCTCTGCCGCGACCGTCGCAGTAAACGCTCCGTGAAACGATTTATATACGGTCTCTACACGCACACCGATATAGTACATAAAATTTTATATAATCTAAAAATATACTTAAATGTGTGCGGAAGGGAGGATTTAATTTTTTAAACAAACATTTCAGTCTACCGTGTTTTTTAACGGAGAGGGTTAACGACGACGGTTAAGAGGGCCTTGAGAACAGAAATGAGATATTATACGAGTATGTTCACCGTGACGGGAAGATGTTGACTACTATATACGCGCGGTCGCCTGTTTCGTGCGTGTAGTCGTTGAGCGACTTACAAGCACTTGACAATACTGTCATTGAAACTCAATTAATCATTGTGCCGCACATCGGGGAGAGATAATGTACGTTGGTTCAGAGTTTCAGACGTCGAATTTTTGTTATTTTTATTTTATGTTTAACTTGACGGATTACGAAAAATCCATAATAATGATACTCAACCGTTTTGCGACACATAATAGTTCTATATCTATGCACTAAAATTATTATAGGTTTATCTCTAATAAAATATACATTAAAATGTATTTATTATACGTTATGCGATGATGCTGCTGTACTAACAGAAATTGTTAATTTAAAATCCCCGTTGTGTATTACTACTTGGATAACTTATCAAATTCGTAAAGATAATATTATTTTAAAAACACAAAGGAAAAGGGTATATTGTATTGTGTTGGCGCGAAATGTCAGAGTTTTTTTCCTCCGATTGATCGATGATTTTATGAGCATTGTAGATCACGTCGCTAAGGGTGGTCTGTGTTATATACATTGAAAAATATTTTAGAATTAAATCGAAAACTCCAAATAAATGACAATTTTTTCCATTGGATAAATTATACGAAATATTTCATTTGTAACTGGATTAAAATAGTTAGGGTATAACGCGTAATCGGTTATATAGATGTCTGGTTTATACACAAAAGTAATCACACTCACTTGTTTTCTTCGAGAGGAACGACTTTGCGGAGTCTGGAGAACGCCCAGTTGACCGCTTGCACTCTGCGTCTTTCGCGGGCGTTTCGCCTGGCCACCACTTGGGCAGGCTTCTGTCCGGCAGGCATATCCTTAGACCGCGCCACGGCTTTTCCCTTGGACGAGCCAGGCTTTTGGCCACCACCCGTGGACGTGGAACCCAACGAGGGTCCGGGAGACGAGCTGGTCGTACTGCATATGATCGTGTTCTGACTGTCTGAATCCGATAGCCAATCGGCCTTGTTGTTGTGCGCGAAGGCTTCTGGGGGAAAATAAACGAAAAACGTTAAAATAATAATAATAATAATGGTAATAACAAAGACGCAGATAATATATACCTAATAACTGTGTTTTTAAAAAACGCTGTAAACAAGAAGTGTGTATACAGAGAGAGAGAGAGAGAGAGAGATAAGAGCCACTATTGTGTCACTACGCTGCTATCTCTCCCGTTTTGTGTACGCGGCTTAAGAGCGGCGCAATACATATATATTATATTATATTATATCCGTACACGCCGCCGCATTTGCATACAAACCGACCGATTAAGTGCTCTACAACAGTCGTTGTCGACGTCCCATTAGGAAACCACTACTCCTCCCAACCCACCCTCCGCCTTTCACGAGTATACCTATATTATAACGTACGTGTACACGTATTTTATTTGGTTTTTTTTTTTTGTTTTTTTTTTACAACGGGGCGAGTTAGTAGTCATCGCCGGTGGTTATGTAGTGCGCCCAGAAACAGGAAACGCGCACACGGCCCTTTTGCTGCGTCAAACAATAAGCACGCACTGCGTATTCTCGTTTTATTCTATTGAAACGGCTCGCAGCGAAATGAAAACTGCATCCGTTGAAGAGTTAAAAAAAATAAAATAAATTTGAACTGGGAAAAAAAAAATACCGGAATACAATATGCATAATGAACGCGCGCGTGTATAAAACAGGGCAACGCGTATAATATTATAATCGTCCATCGCGAGTAGTACTATTTCAGACGTAACTGGTTCTATAATAATAATAATATACCATCCAGTAGTGGTGGTTGTTGTTATTATTCGATTGAGCGGTAGTTGCGAAATAAACATTATATTCGTATAACGAGTTGGTTGTCGGTTAAAAACATCGCGCGGCAAGAATCATATGTATAAATATTCTAATCATATTCATATAGGGTTAAGACGCGGTCAAAGGGGGTGGATTTGCATAATGCGCTCACGACACCATTCGAAACTCACCCCGCGGTTGTCGACCGGACGAATCGCTCCGAGACGGCGGCTGCTGCATTAATGCACTCGGCGTTTCCATGAGTGTAACGTATTCCCACTGCACTGGTCGCGGAAAAGTTAATTTACACACGCTCGCGCACTATTTGCTCTATCCAACTGTACACAACGCACGTCGCAATAACTGCAGAGCAAACGTACCGGCGAACAATATGGAGGCCGGTACGAAACTGGATCGGGTATAAACGGGCGAATTGGTATTTGGGCTGCTCTGAAGAATTCCGAGATCGCATTTTATCGTACCAACATCGCGCGCCAGGTACCTCTACCTTACGTACCTTTTGTGTTTTTAAACCAGTTTTTTTTGTACGTTCCACCACCGTCGCATACACACACATACACACTTAGGGCACACTGCAGTGCACACAGGGATGTTGTACTGTATGCAAAGCCGCCTAAAGGTCTGGGCGTCGCACAATAGAGAGTACCTATGGGGTAGTGTGCGTGTGTATGTGTGTGTATGTGTGTATGTGTTCGCGTGATTGCTGCAGGGATTCCGACCCCATAAAGAGCGTCGGTTAAGTACGGTATTTCATCGTATACATAATATACATACGCGCCGGAGGGGTAAATGTATCGACATTTTTTTTCCAAACGCGTACCCTTCGCCCAAGGGAATTCGAGATGGGCAGAGAAAAAAGAAGAGCACACAATAGATACGCACACAAACGACCGAGCACCCCGATTACGCAACACCGATGTGCCATACCTGCAGCATCACTACCGGAGTTACACGTTCGCGTCGGCCATTATATTCCGTAATGGGCAATAACTATACTTTTTTTCCTTATTCTCGTGGACCACATGTGGCTCCGTGCGCATTATTATGAACTTATATACGTCCAGAAAAAAAAAATAATAATAATAATAAATATAGGAAAAGATCCCGAGAAAATAAATAAAACGACCGCGGCGACCGGTCAACCCGCCGGGAATCACATCGATTCACGTATTTACCTGAAGTATGATTACATATATTTATATGCATTATTTAGTATTGAACACCGCAGCATTCAGGTACGTCATTATACTTGTATACTTACAAACTTTTTGGACACACGGGCTGTCGCGTACGTATAACGTATAATAATAATACACGCGGAATCAATAGAAACGTGAAAAACAATAACGTCTAGCTGGCGGTAGACGATTTTTTTTTCTTCCAAAAGGTACAAAAACATAATACATACATACATTACACATAATATAGTAGATTACTACTTGCGCACGCATTCATACACCTTATGTCGTGGACCATATGACGTACGTACACACTACGCGTTTGAATTCCTTGGGAACAGACCGCGCGTATACGTACGGCCCATATGGTCTACGCTGCCGCAGCAGTAGACTAGACGCGCGGGATGACGGTATAACGCGACGCGACGCGCGCAACATATGGTTCTCAAAGACGTTAATGAAAGGCGTTCACCTTTTCCACCCTCTTGATCTGTCTGGTAACGGTAAGGCACGGCAATTTCGCGGACAAACTCGCACATTTGGTCAAAACACTCGCACCGTCTGTGCACTACACACTATATAATATATCGGTTTTGCCGGACCCTATATACGTGCAGCAGACGTCTGTACAATATACGTGTATACGTGTTATATATTTATTATTTTACACACTGTATGTAATATGATGTAGAAATGAAAAGAAAAAAAAAACAAAAACAACAGTTGCACCGCCACTGCGGCAGTGGTGGGCGGTGCCACCTGAGACGAAAAACTGACCAACCGTCAAATTAAATAATTTCACCCGGACCGAATCTACTTCCGGACTCGTTGTGTTATGTTCCGTACACACGGATAATCTCGATTTTACGCGCGGGAACCCTGTCGGACATGAACCTTTACAAAAAGCAAACCGTACGTGTACCATAATGTATACCAAATATAAATACAGAAGGGTTGTTGCGCAGTAATTGTGCCGCGCACCTGAGCGAATTATTTGAATTTTTCACCCCCGAACAACGAGGTCCCTGCATGTGCACAGTACGAATACAGTGGAGAGACTGAAAAAGCATTCACGGTTCGTGTGGCACGGTAACAACTCATTTCCTAGTGTGTGAGAACCAAACCGGGGGAAAAAAAAACACAAACCTCCGAGTTCCGGTGGTTGAGTTGTTGTCTCATTATATACATGTATATAATGTTATCGCCAGGCAAAACGGACAAATCTGTAACGAATTTTCGTTTCCCTCCCTCAGTACAACACTCGTTTTATATACGTTTTTATTCAACTATGATGTATATTATATTATAAGACGATCCTTACCTGCGTCGGAGCCGGTGTTCCACCAGTCTTCCTGTACGTTGCCTTGGTCCACTCTGGAACAGAATTGCATGAAGGACGGCATGGTGGATTTGAGTTCTTCGCCAATGCTCATCATTGCATAGCCTTTTGTGAGCAAAACGGGTTCTGCAACGATAAAAAAGAAAAAAGGACTGTTAATCGTGGAGATCTGAAGTTAAAAAATATCATCGCGGTGTACGATGTATTTTTTTTTTTATGTTGTCGCGGGTGCCGACGCCCACGCGGTATATATATCCACACATAAGGCTCACGACGTAGGCGCCTTGTTTTTAGGGTTTTAATATAATATATTGTTTCGACCATCTCACCGGGGTGCCACCGGTTCGGATTATTGATAATTATTGTCTTCGTACACGATCCCAATATTTGTACTGATAAACGCGAGCGATATACGTTGAAACCACCATCACCCAATACTACGCGTGCCGTTCGCGCATCTGCTTTTTCGATAAACAAAAATGAAATAATCGCCCGCCTTTAAAGCGCCTGTTGCTTTGCGCGCGTTGCAAGCTGTGTATGAGTAAGTCCACCCTCTCGTCGCGCGAGGTTTTACGACGGTCATATAAATCGATTTACTAGTTTTCCAATCAACCCTCGCGCGCACGAGACTAAATAATATAACCCAAGCAATAATATATGTATATAGTAGTGTAGTGTACCTAACCGCGCGGCACTGTTATAGAAAGAGAGAGAAAGAGAGCGACAGAGATCTTCCCCTCCGAACACGCGCGTACAACTTCTATACACGTCTATACGGATTATATTATAAAAACACCACTATAGCTCTGCATCCGATAGAACATTACGTGTGTGTGCGCGTCTTATCGCAAACTAAACAATTTGTCTGGGTACCTTATATGTCAGTTTGTTTGAAAAATAGAACCCATTAGAAACAATATTGGCCGGCACACGTTTTCAAATGTACGATAAACTGGTTTAACAAGCTTTAGGAAAACAGAAACGTTAATGACAAAGCTTTTGATCAATCTCCGCGCGAGTCGTATCTAGTGTTTGACATTTTACGCAGTCATTCATCGGAACGACGCTCGTACATGCGATTACAAACTTCAAAAACACTAATTACACGATTTAAATGCACACGCGCACACACTTAAAAAATGAATAACGTTGCTTGGCGACCGCGGCGTTGTGGATTTGTTTTCTTGGGAAAGTCATAAGTCCCCGACTATCGCGTCGTAGTTCGTCAGAATAACCTGACCGAGGCGATTGCGGCGGCTTCTTTTTACGAATGCGTTAAATTTTTTTTACTCTTATTTTTGCGCACCCCATTCATACACATACGTTTATTATATCACAATATTATATAGGTGTACTATACGCGGCGGTACTTCGGTGAGCCCGGGATTTGTGTGAGCGCCCCACTGAAACCGGTTCTACGCATTCTACAGGGGGTTGTGCGTGCGTAAAGGGCTTATTATAATAGAGGGTTGGTTATATATATATTTTATTTTTCAGTTTCATGCTCGAGTGCGACCATCCACCGCCGCTGTTTCCCTCCATCGCGCACGCCGCTGCCGTTTCTTCGCTCTCTTTCTATTTTTCTACCCCGCGCGCGAACCAACGGCAGCGCAGAGGCAGAAGTACAACTACGGAAACCGTTTGGGGGAATTCACCAATACACTCGCGCGTCGTGCACATATTATACGTACTCACACACACATACACACTTATATGCACATACACAAACATCGCCGCAACCCCGCGTGCCTCGCTTTTTTGCAAGGGTGGTTGGTAGATGCATCGTTGTTCACGGCGTACACAATATATTACTTAAACGGTTTGACACTAATATAATGTATGACAATTCCGTTTTTCGCGACCGGTTTGCCAACGTTTATTGTAAATTTAATATTTTTACGGTCAAAACCGATTCGCAATATTGATTGCGAAGCAATTCCACACGGGAGTTCTAAGCTATTCCTGGTGGTAAAGTCAATTTTAAGTCCACTATTGAAATTAGATAATCGAATCGCGCAGTAACTTTACTTCGTAGATAATTTTTAACAGAACCTTATCGTGGCCGGTTATAAAATTGTATATTTTGTATTAATGTACGATTGCGCGTACACGTATATTATTTTTAGTTGTTACAATTAACGTTATCCGCGTCGTGCGGAGGAACACGGACGTACGTCGACGATGACGACAACAACCGTTGTAGAACGCCAAATAACAATGGTAATCTACATGTTTAGCATAACGACTACCTGCATGGACTTGGAAAAAATGTGTCGACTCGAATACGACACACGGTAACCCTATAAAAACCAATATGTACACACGCACGATCATTATTATTATTACTATTATATTATATATAATAATATATTGTTATTCATAACCGAACGTCTTATGTACCAGCATGAAACATGCATAATATATAATCTGGATCCCGTATCCTTAAATATTCGCCGAAGGACAAGATATATATATACGATGTATTTACATTTATATAAATTTTTTTTTCTACTTCACCGCCGGTTAAGTAGTCATCCCGTCGCGCGCGCACATGTGACACACGATACCGTTGTCGCATGCGTTATAAAATATTTTCTTGGGCCGATAATATCATTACCTACGGTACACCGATGTTCGGGTGTGTGTGTACGCGCGTGTTTCGTTTACATGTATCGTATCATACGGGACGCACACGGGTAATTTACACATAAAGATAAATGCGATCTATAGCGAAATGAAAAAAAAAAAACAAAACAAATACATATATGTTAATAACTACTAGTGATGTCTTCTGTTTAGAAGCCGGACCCGCATTATGCACACAAAGGAACAGCCACTTATACACGCGCACACACGCACAGCCTACAGCGACATGACAAATTACTTGAACGATTAACAACACGTACGCGCCGGGCTTATGGGTGCCCCCCGTACAGCAGTCGTCGCCACCATCGAGAGAGAGAAGTCAATGTTTATTGTTTAATTCGTACGCGTTATTGTTATTATATTATAAGCCAACGTGCGACACTTTGGCGGACGAGAGAAATAAGAAACCGTCTCGCGCACGTAATATTATGATATTATGTGTACATTATAATATACGTGTTGCAGGGTGTACCAATATACGAGTTTAACGACTGGGAATACGTGTCGCGGTATAAACACCCAGCTCGTATAATAATAATAATAATAATAATAATAATAATATAAATACGTGTTGTCATTGTTTGTACAGACGAAAAGTTAATCGAACCGTACGTATTGTAACAGACGAGGGAAAAAAAAGTCGTTCGCGATCTGCGACCGGGCGTATATTATTATTACGGTGAACTACGGAGTAACTACTCGTCGTAAACGCGCGCGCTCGCGGATATGGGGAGCTATAAATTTCGCGTTTTGAAATAATCACTGCAGCGCGCATAACATTATTATTACTGCGAACACGGGGAACACGCGTATACGTACGGTTCGTGACCGCGCATGATATTATTACATTCGCTCCCGCGCGCAGTACGTGTCCGGTAGGCCCGCATCAGCCTTACGTATGACTTTTAAATCCGTACACGGTAAAACGGGCGCGCACGGTACCCCATGCGTACACAACAATATGCGTGAGTTATACGTATTATAGGCGTACGTGTGTACCCTTCAGCTCGACGTACCCCCTCCTCGTCACTACCTCCCCGTGCGTATACACCTATTTATACCGGTGTCGTGCTCGCGGTCGTTGTCGGAATACGTGTACCGGTTAATGGCCTACGCCGGATACGCCGCGTAAAAACAACCCGTGTGAAGCGGAAACCGAAAAATTGCTTTT